>CAUJNA010003485.1:452391-483465 GCA_963377175.1 Effrenium voratum
CATTGGTCTTTGCCAGCAGCCACCACTCAAGCACAGAACGTCCCGCGATCAATTCGCTGAGAGACCTGATTGCCAGTCAAGGGCAGCACAACAGGTTTTTGAAACAACTGAGCTTTTAACCAACATCCCTTTTGCGCTTGTTCCTTGCTTGGGAGGTCCTCCAGTCAGTGTTCTCCTTTTGGCACAACTGACCCAATTGATCGAATCGAGCTGCGCCAGCTCAGTATTATGCATCAAATATGATACCGACAGAATATATAGGTAACGTTTTGAAATACCGATACTAGTACACTATGTCATATGAATGATCTTCGGTAAACTATAATGACATTAATCATTTACTATGCCATCAACAATCATGGTTCTGACTTAGACAAGCCCGGGTCACGAGATCGGTTGATGCACAGTAACCACAATCTACGCATCGCACTCCACCCTGCCCATCTACAAGTGTGTTGAGATCTGGGTCGCTCAAAGCCTGACTTTTCTGAGACCATTGAGATGATGGAGCCACGATCTATCTTGGGACTTTTTGTGTTGTCTCGTCTTGCCGGGGAACGGCTGGCATTGATCGACTGATCTCGAGCCTGACGTAGTTCACGAGTTGTAGGGTGCATTGTGCAGGCAAATATCGCCCCTTGCCCTCTTTCCAACAATCATGAATGTGCGCAGGCCCCTTCCAAGAGGAAACCAGCCTTCCAAATTGGGGTTTGTGCACTTCCATGTTTGTTGGTGGGAGGGTAGTGCTGCCCCAGGAAGCCAGCTAAGGCTTCCAAATCCTGCAGAAGTGATGTCCACCGCGGGGCTCAACATCACTCAGACGGCTGCAGCCTGAGTTTTAGGGAGGACATTGGGGGGGACACCCAAAGTCACCACAAAAACAGGGGCCTACCCGATGTTTGAAAGTCCTGCGTATATAACTAGAAGAGTAGCTTTGCCGGGGGCTGACATGGCTTTTTGGAGGATGTGTCGAGCATAATTCATAACCTCACAGCTTGCGGCGGCAGCTTGAAGACACGGGTGGACTACGCGGGGGAGCTTGGGCGGTTTATTCCAACAGCCGTCGGCATTGTCTGTCCTTTCAATCCAGCTAGGGTTTTCTCCCCACAAACCACCCAGTTTGCGTGGCACGAGCTTGACCATTTTGCAGGTTGGGTTCTTTTTCTCCGGCAGTC
The DNA here is from genome assembly GCA_963377175.1 of Effrenium voratum. Classification (NCBI taxonomy): domain Eukaryota; class Dinophyceae; order Suessiales; family Symbiodiniaceae; genus Effrenium; species Effrenium voratum. Next base: position 453,567 of record CAUJNA010003485.1, read on the forward strand.
ACGGAAATGAGGGATCGGGCGGATGGCATGCGGATTTGAGCCGCTTGCTGTGGGCACTGTGCTTAGGGCAGGGACACTGCCGATGATTGGAATAAAGGGCAATCTCTCGGACGTAAGGCATTCCCCGACCGAAGGCCAGATTTCCTAGAGGCGCTGTAACCCAACCCTTTGATGTTAACATTCAATCCACTTTCGAAAGTTGACGCGGATTGCCACTACTTGCCAGGTGCGGGTCTGTTTAGTTTCGCTGGTCCCTGTTGTGTGGTGACAGGGTCCATCAGGTACATACATGTATATATATATATACACATACATACATATAATACTGTGTGTTGTATACATGGTTTTATTTTTTCCGTTGCATCCTATGCATGATTGGAATTACCCGAAATCCTCAATTTGGAGAAGGAGGGCTACCGTCTTCTTCCCAACAATAAAGGTCTCCCTATCCAGAATAGCCAATTTGAAGCCACTACTAAAGCAGTGATTTGCCCTGCCATCCCAACTCCAGCCGTATCCGGGGTGCCAAGAAAACCACCCATGCTTTTTTCCGACGCATGTTCCATACCGCTGCTTAAATTCCATTGCTTAAAAATCGTATCTTGTATTTGCTTACTCGCCTCAGTTGAAACAGAAACAGAAGAGCAGCCTGGACTTTTTTTGGTGCTGCACAAGGAGAAGTACTTTGTGATAGAACCAACGGTAGTTTTCGTAATCATGAATCGCCGGAACCCAGGGGTGCCTAATAATGGATAATAGAAATGTGATTTCTAAGAGAACGGGTTTTGATTCGGGAGAGGCCTCCATTTTTAGGGGGAAGGGATGGGTTTCGTAGGCGATGGGTTTCACTAACTAGGGGTGCTGCCATTGATCCTGTCAAAGAAAACAATCCCTGCGATTGTTCACTTGACATTCCTTGCAACCTGATCCGTTGGGACCCATGAAACCATGGACGCTCGGGATTTCCAGAACATTTTGCAGGGAACCACCCACGAGCTAATGGGAATCTGTTGCAGCCAGAGGAGGAGCGGGAGGGCGTGGAGCAGATGTTCGAGGTTCCTCTGGGGCCTTTGTCCTTGACCTGGGGCACTGCTTGGGAGGTGGGACGGGGAGGGGATGGGGGGAGCTGGAAGTGTTCGCTTTTGTGCGCTTAGGGTTCTTGACTTGTGGAATGCTTCACTTCGGCTTGTCCGGCGCAGTGGGTTTTTTACCAGTGGGGGGACCCCTAAAAATGGGATTTCGGCTTTCCTTTTGATTTTCCTCGAAGCAACCTCAGCAATCATCTCAAAGGCCTGACTCAACCCCCATAGATCAAGAAAGGACCTAAGGGCCTATTGGGATGGAGATGTGCCCAAGGGCCAGTAGCAAGGACCCAAGGCCGATTGACGTCTTGGTTCTACCAAGGCTTTTCACAATGCATATGGGTTTGTGTTTGTGTGTGTGTGGTTTTGTGTTTGTCCGTGTGTTTGCCCTTGTGGTGTTTGTTTTGAGGGTACCCTAGTCTTTGTCCAAAGCGAATCAACCGGATCTGACCTTTTGGGATTCCCTTTTTGGTCCACTTTTAGTCGAGGTTTTAGAGGCTGGTATTTGCAGGTTCTGGCAACTGAGACTATGATTGGTTTCGGAGTACGTGGGGGGTCCCACCCAAATTTCCTTCAAAGCCAACCGAGGGCCAAATTTTCGCATGTCTTCAATCTGCAATCCCCCGCGGAAATTTGGGATGTCTTTTCTTCAGGGTACCCTGCTTGAGGTGGGTGTAAAGGGAAACCAAAAGGAAACCACCCGTTTGGGTCCACCATTTTGAGGCCGAGCCATAGGACTGTCCAAATTGGAGGGCTGAGTCCCCTGCGAGTGTCATCACAGCTCCCGGAACGGCAGCGGGTTGGCCACCCGCTGCCCGCTTCGGTTTCTTCAGGTCTTGGACCTCAACTTCTTCACCTCCGAGCCCTTGGTGCATTTCTCGAAGCGGGCCGGCGGGGTGGGGGGGGGGAGAAGCGCTCGAATCTCAGCCACTGAAAGCCGGCGCCTTTGAGAGGACACGTCAAAAACCCTGAAAAAAGGGGTGGGGAAGGGTTTTGCAAGGTTGAACAGATGGTGAAACGCTCGACAGGGTGCCGCATGTTTCGCTTTGTAGCGCTTGGGCGGAAGGGGTGATTGCCCTGCCAGATGGGCAGACAGACCCTCGAGGGTGTTCCTTCAGCCAAATGGTCAAGCCTTACACATTTTGAGACCTGGGATGGGAATCCTTGCGAACCCGAAAACAATATCGACCCCGGATTATGCAACCAGTCGCATGGATGAGGGCAGGGTTGCCCCCCAAAGTGAATGCTCCCCTCTAAACTGGGACACCCCCCTATTGACGTGAGTTGATCCTAGAGTTCAAATGAACTCTTCAGACACAGTGTGCGCATTCCTGATTTTGTCGTATCCGTTCTCACGGCTTTTCCGACCTCTTCAGGCTCAGAAATGCCGTCAGAAAAAATGAAACGGACATGCCTTTGACACAACCCAGGTCGGGGGGGAAGGGGGAATTTTCCCCCACGTTCTGGCGGCACACCGGGTGAGTCTGTGTGCGTGTGTGTGTGATTTTTGCCCTCCCTCTTACCGCACAAAGGCTATCGCACCATGGACTGCAGCCTGGCCAAGACTCAAGAGAAACGCCAATCTTCAAGGCATTTCGCTAGTAGGAAACCAGGGGTTTCCCCATGATGTAAAACCTAGAGGTCGTACTACAGTGGCGAAACGCCTGGAAGCACTGGGTTTGGCTAGCTGTGCGGTTGCGCGACGTCGCTGCAACTATATGATGGCCGCAGTCCAGTGGATTGCCGTAGTGTTTAAGTCTCATGGCCTACTTGGCAGGCCCGTCGTATACTGACCGTTGCAGCATGCCATGCATTCCCCGCGAGGTAGAGGGAACGCTGGGCCACTACAGGACCGGGAATGCGGGAAGGGAGGGCATGGAAATCTCACTCCGGCGCTCGTGCAGACAAGGGATTTCAGAGATTGTTGGGGATCGCCGAGCAAAGCTTGACAAACTGCCAACACTGCAGAAGCATGATTGGGGTATGGGCCATATGGGTCAAAATCAAACCTTCGCGGAACCGCTGGTTTGGTTTCCATTTGCCGATTTTGGAGCTTCGCTCCCAGGTACAATTGGGGCGACCACCTGATCCGGGCCTACCAGGCTTGGCCCAATGAGCGTTGGAAGCTTTTCCCATGGATCCCAGCCTGGAACCTTCGTTTCAATTGTTGTTTTTCTACGGGAAGAAGATATGCAAAATGCAAAGACGAGGAAGAGCACAAGCAAGAAGAAGGAGAAGGAGAAGGATGAGGGGTTCAATTCCCAACCACCTCTGGACAAGCCTCCTTTGTTTGGGATATTTTGTGTTTCTGCTCAGCACTAGCCTTGACTTGGGGTTCATCTCCAAAGCGAGCGCAGAGAGGTCCAGCTCTTCGCACCCCTGAGCCGGGTGCGGTGCTTCGACGCCGCGGAGTTGCCTGGCAGGCCGGGGGAGGCGTCAGTGGCGGAGTCGGGAAACATGGGATTGAAGAAGGTGCCCCGGGTTTCCTGGCTGGTTGGTTGGTGGGTTGGTTGGATGGTACCAGTACCGTCACACGTCCACGTTTAGATGGCTTTAAACATCACTTTTGAAAAGAGTTCGGCCAATAATTAGTGAGGTAGTACATATGCCGTAAGGAACCATTTGCAGCAGATTCATTGGGAGAGTTGCCCGCTGGCTCCGTTTGCCAGCCCATCAGCCGTGTCTAAGAATTCTACGACTTGCTGAACCTTTTCGACTACAAGCGGACTGTTAAAATCCGGCCACGAAATCGGGCTTCACGCTTTGGGCACTTGGCCTGCCAGTCACGGCTGCTCTTCCTCCGGGCAGTTTGAGAGAGAGGCTGGGCCTTGGCGCCTTGGGGCCGGAAGAAGTCTCAGGTTCGGTGAGACAATTGTCTGTCCATTCGGGAGATTTGGACATGGAACTCCTCAACTTCCTGCAAAAACCAGGGGACTCACTAGCTTTCCCGTGTCCTTTACCAGAAGCAAGCAGTTTGGACCGCGGCTCAACTGCATCGCGTTTGCAGGAGAAAGGCTGGGAGAACATCTACAGCATGTTGGACAACATCTCTTGTGCCTTGCCTAGGGCAGGCTCGTTCCAGAGGATGCATTATCAACAACCCTTCGTCCGTAACTTTTTTGGGTGCACGTTTTCAAAATGCTTCAACAAGAGTTGTAGGTCTTCGCGGTAGATCTATCTTCAAAACGGTTGGGCCAAGAAATCCGAGAGACGGCGGCTTTGTGTTTGACAAATCGAAGTCCAGGTTCTTGTTACCTTGATTAGGCGGCCACAACCTTCCGACCTTGGTGCAGAGTGGCTAATTGCTGGATCGATGTTTAGCAACCTGCAGCCTATCTTCTAGAGGTGTACTTGATTGTTTGTTTGTGTGTTTGTTTGTTTGTTTGTTTGTTTGTTTGTTTGTTTGTTTGTTTGTTTGTTTGTTTGTTTGTTTGTCTGTCTGTTTGTTTGTTTGTCTGTGTGGTTGTTTATTTGCTTGTTAGTGTTTGGTCCATTGGCTCAAACAGTGTACCACAACTTGTCATTTCCTCAAGAGGGACACTGTGACACGGTCATATGGCTGTGGGTCAAAATCAAACAGGAGGGGGTACGCAGGTTTTGGTCCATGTTCCACTTACCAGGGTTCCATTTTACCGTTGTTTTGAGCCACGGCCATATGGCTGGTATTTCTGTTTCCGGCCTTTTTCTCGCCGCTTCTGAACTTCTGGCCCAGGCCCGCACCTTTGGCTTGGGCAGGGCTTGAGAGGCGAGGTTTGGCCCAGTCGGCCGGAGCCAACTCCCCTGCCCCGCCCCACACCTGGAAAACTGGCCTTATAAATGCCCAGGGGGGTAGGGGGCCCTCAACTTACTTTGGATGGACAAAAATCACGTCGCACCAGGTGGTGGTTTATGCCATCACAACTACAGGAGTTGGTCTATCCACATGGCAAGGGTTCGGTGGATTCAGAAATCCGTGGCCCCACTTTGGGGCTTGGATCTTCTTAGCTTGTTTGGATTGAGATGACATCATAGCACAGACTCGAATCCATGAATCCCATGCTTATGCATTCGAGTTTTGGTCATTGGTATTTGACAACACCGGGCATTCCGGGACCATTCAGGCTTCCAAACTTTGAGGGCAGTATGGAGGTTGCGGGAATGACACGGTCGGCGTTTCTGTTCATTCGTCAGTCACCTCTTGCCATGGCTTTTTGGGCTTGTGCAGTGAATGGGATTGAGCGCAAACCTTGTAGCTGACACACCCCTAACATCCAAAGGCTCCAGGAATTGGACATAGCGGGACTCACTCACTAAATTTCTCACACACACACACAACCCGTAACTCTCTAGTTTTTTCTATTTCCAGGGGGAGACAAAGCTCACAACAGAGAGAATGGGGGTGGTCTTTGATCCAGTCTAACCAGAAACCCGGTGGATGATTGAAGTGCACTCGACGACATGAAGATAAGATGCACGACAAGTCCTAAGTGAAGGATCGCCGGCACTGTGAGGCATTTTGGCCCTAGCTTTCGGCGAAGCGGTGCGTGTTGCGCGGATGGCGGGTGCGGGGATGGCGGAGTCAGACTTTGACCATGCAGCGCTGCAGGGCTTCAAGACCATCATCGAGCCCTTTCGCATCCACAGCACCCAGCGCATTCCGTTTCCCACGCGGGAACAGAGGCTTCAGGCGGATAATGAAGGACAACAAACAAGAGAAACCCCTCTTAAAAAGTCCTCCGTCTTCTGGGGCCCCCATGCAGGTTCTCTATGCTTGTTTTTAAAAGACGTTGACGAATGAGACAGGGGACCAAACCAAGGTGAAATGGTGATGTTTTGTTCGGCACGGTTTTCACAGAGATCTTGACGCTAGATTTTCAAGTGGAGAAGCCCGGCTTCCTATTCAAATGTGGCATCACACATTCACCAAACAGAACCTTTGGGAAGGGCCAAATGATTTGGTATCTTTTGAGTCTTTTGAGCCTCAGTGATCTTTTTGGTACACATGGACTTGTCTCGAGAAAACCTGAAAACCGGCGGGTTCCTTTGGTCCTGTTCTTTTCAAAGCTTAAAATTAAGGGTACACCCACAAAGACGCACCCACATCCTTTTGGTTGTGCATCAAGTGTAATCCTTTTGTTGGACCCTTGCTCCCCCTTCAAAAATAATGTCAAGATAGGAACAGCCTCACAGACCTCCAGTACCACATTTCCTTTATCTGGTTTTTTCAGCGAAATCAATTCTCCCACAAGGGTGCCCCCTGTTTAGCATGGACATCTACCACTTCTGGGGGCCATTATTTTGACTGCTTCTGGGGGGTATCAAAGTCAGAACTGGGGGGTGTTTCCCTTTAGCCTATTTGAGGCCAATTTTGAATGTAAAAAGTGAGGCCAGTCCGAGCCTCAAATGGGTCAGCCGCTCAGCCCATCACAGGCCATCCAGCGAGCTGGCTGGAACCTCTTCGGATTGCGGAGTGAGGATGTGATTATCGACATGCTCACCGACAGCGGCACAGGTCGGATTGGATCGTTGCATTCGTGGAAGCAAACCAAAGCTGGAGCACTGAAAAAGCAACTTGCGATTTTTTGGTATAGTTGGAGCTGTCTTTTTTGGTGACTTTCAAGGGACACCAAAAGGAGAATGCGCAAATTTTCGGGGACCCCAACAAAAGCTGACTCTCGGGTTCTTCAAAATGGACTTGGTTTCGCTCGGGTTTTGGGGAGCAAGTGGTTTTGACTCGAAGCCGCAGTCCCGGAGGCGCCATGAGCGCACGGCAGTGGGCCGGCATGATGGTGGGGGACGAGACTTATGCTGGTTCCAGGCCGAAGCCAAAGTGGTTTGAGGGCAAGACGTGCGGGTGTGTCTCAGAATAGGGTGTGGTTTTCCTATTGGTTTCCCTTCAAGCATCCCCCCCCCAGCAAAAAAGAAGAAGGTATCCCGGAGCCCGGGCACCGGCCACGAGCGCCTGTAGTAGATCGATCGACCATCGAAATTGGAGAGCGTAGGTCGTACTATGCCTTCCGGGACGCCGTGCGGGAGATCACAGGCTTTCAGGCGGCTTGGGGGACAAACGACGTCACCCAGGGCACCCCCAACCAGCTTGAAAGATCCAGTATCTTGCACACCCAAATGGCGGTGAACTACCGTACACGTTTTGAGGTTGTCTTTTTCGAGGCGACCTTGGTTGGCTTCCAAAAGAAATCACTCTATGAGACAAACCCATTGCTTCTATGTTCCATTCACAAAGGGGAAGCCTCCTGAAAGAAGAGCAACACACCTGACCGAGATGATAATCGGAGGTTGATTAATCAGGGGTCAACATCAACATTTAAACAGGCGCACCAACAAGGTTCTATTTGTTGGTTAAGCCCAACAACCCTCTTTGCAACAATCATGGAAGTGGACAGGCGGCGTGCCCAAGAGGAAAGTAGTCTTCCAAAACCCTCCCGTCAGCTTCCATGGTTGTTGGCGGGAAGGCACCGCTAAAACGGAAATTCTGGGGTTTAGTGGCACCCAAATGGGTATGTCTTTTTTGAGGGTACCCCTTGTTTGGTTTTAAAGGGAAGCTCCCGCTGCACATGGCGTCGCACCCTAGGAGGTGATTCCGACGCACCAGGGCCGGGCAGCAGAGCGGATCCTCTTCAGCATCCTTGGCGCGCCAGGCGAAATCGAATCCGAAAAGGGCAACGGACGGCCGATCCACGGATGTCATCCAAAGAAGCCGGATAACTAATACTCATGCCTAAATCATTCTAATGGAGTGTAGCAACAGACCAAAGTAAGTCATAATCATGGCAGCAATTCGTCAATCCTTATGTAGCCTGTCAGCTTATACTGTTTCCCTTGGCGAGCCAGAGAAAAAAGTTTTTGTTGGCAACTGTTCATGGGGTGGCCCAACACCGTGAGAGTTGGACATAGATTCGCACTGACATGCACAGTGTCTCTTCAAGCTTGAAGCCAAGTTCTGGTGGAAGCTTTTCCCTATGGTTAAGCGTTCTTTTAGTAGTGATTCAGCATGTAATGGTGTACGGCTGGGTATGGGTAAGTTCTGGCTGCTCCTTTGGCCCCAGTTGGCTGCGTCTGTTTGATGCCCATTTGGGGTTCGTTCAAAGGGAAAGCAAAGGACTGCCAGACATGTTTCCCCTATCTTAAGACACCCACTGAACATGTGGTGTAGAGTGTGGTTTTGTGTTTCTTCTGAACGGCAAAGCCGTGGCAGCCAACAGTGACCTTTTATGGCCATTCGCCGCCATAAAAGGCCACCTTCCCAGAGCTAGCACTTGCTATGGGGTCCATTGTCCCCTGGCAGGCAAGGTGGTGCCCAGTAACACCCACTTCGACACCACCCGTGCCAATGTGGAGTACAGTGGAGCTAAGGCGGTGGATTTGGTGATTGCAGAGGGCAAGATCCCGTCCAGCACGCACCCCTTCAAGGGCAACATGGATATAGCAGCTCGGACTTCCGCTTTGCTACCCTCCCATCCACAAACATGGAACCTCACCAGTACCGAGCTATGTTTTTAATCTTTGGGGAAGTCACAATCTGTGAAATCTTTTGGCGTGTCCAAGGCAGCACTGGAGGCCTGCATTTGCGAGGCCGGTGCTGAGAATGTGCCTGTAGTAATGCTCACCGTGACCAACAACAGCGGAGGTGGGCAGCCGGTGTCACTGGAGAACATCCGCGCAGTGCGCGCGGTGTGCGACAAGTATCGGGTGCCCTTCTTTCTTGATGCATGCCGCTTTGCTGAAAACACTTGGTTTATGAAGACCCGGGAGCCCGAGTGCGCGCACATGAGTCCGATGGAAATTGCCAACGCAATGTTTGCTCTTGCGGACGGATGCACCATGTCTGCGAAGAAGGACGGCATGGCCAACATCGGGGGATTTCTGGCGATGAAGGACTCGGAACTTGCAGCCAGGTGTCGAGACCTTCTGATCTTGACGGAAGGTTTCCCCACCTACGGGGGGTTGGCTGGCTATGACATGGAGGCCATCGCCATAGGCCTGAAGGAGGCACTGGACCCGTTGTATTTGAGCTACCGAGCTCGATCCACAGCCTACCTGGGAGACAAGGCAGGCCTTGTCAAACCCCTCGACATCGCCCGATTCCTGTTGCTTGCATAGGGTCCCCCCGAAAGATACATGCAAAAAGCAGCCTGATTCACAGGATCCTCCAAGTGTGCTGGTCAATGTGGTTTTCAATATGGCCAAAATGTGGTTTTCAATGGGGTTCCCCAAAAGCCACCTGATTGGGTGGTTCGTCTCTTTTTAGTGGACCTCTATATTTTGGTGGCGTTCCGATTTCCTTTGCGTGTCTTTTTGAAACCACCAACCACTTGGGTTTACCGAGCGCCTCAAAATGGAAACAGCCATTTGGTCGCCACGAATCCCGATATCCCGGTGCGCTCTCCGCGCGATGTCGCGCGAGAGAGAGGCGGAGGCTGCGGGCGTGCCCATCGTGAAGCCCGTGGGAGGCCACGCGGTGTACCTGGACGCCGCCGCGCTGCTGCCCCAAATTGCGCGCTCAGAGTTCCCGGCCCAGGCGACTGGACGGCGTTGGGGGCCCCGCTTGGGGGAAAGACGAAGCCATGTTGGGGGGTCCGTCCTGAATCTCCGAAATTGGTTGGTTTGAAGGTGCCCTCAAAAACAGAAACACTCACGGGCACACAGATACACAAACACACACAGACACACAGACCCACAGACACAAGAAAGACAAGAGAGGGTTTTGGGGCTTGGGAGCCCTGAAACCGTTGACCATCAAACGTTTGCCCTGGTTTTAGGTTGCCACTGTGATACCAAGGGACTTGCAATCAAGGGCATGGCCCAGGCCCTGGCTGTGGCTCTGTACGTGGAAGGCCTGTGGGCGAGTTGCCGGACGTAGGTTTTCACCCGGGCTGAATCAACACTCCTTTTGGTTGCCAAGGCCAATGTTTTAGGTGAGATTTCTACTTACTACTTTCCTGTTCAGTTTCGAAACCAGTTCTTTTTCTTGCCAGGTTTCTGCATAGCCTGGCCTGCACAGTTCAAGGTTTTTCGCCGGTCAAACTCAGGTCTCAGACTATGATTCCCCAAAGATTGCCTTCACACACCTCCTAGGATAAATATTAGGTGGGGTTTCTTCTGGTGGGGTGGGTGCAAGAGGCATGCTCGAAGCCATGATAGGCGTCCATCCAAAATTGCCGCTGCAGAAAATTGCATGGACGACCCATCATGCACACAACCACTGCTGAAGCTCCGCCTGGCATTCGCCCTCCCAGTCCCTCCTTGCATTTTCAGTTTCGGCTAAAGTTTGACTCTCTTTCCTTTGCATAGCCGCCCAGCTTCCTGCTACAGCGAATGCCACCTTCCAGGCGGCGTGCGGGGCGTCGAGATCGGGTCGCTTATGTTCGGAGACGCAGCTAGCATGGAGCTGGTTCGCCTGGCCATTCCGAGACGGACGTACACCCAGAGTCACGTGGACTACGTGGGGGAAGTGATAGACGCTTCCCCACACCAAGCTTTCAACACAGCAACTGTATAAAAGAGGAATAAAGGAAACAACCTGCAGTCATGGAGGTTATGTAGAACCTGACTTAGTTCGCACCTTTCCAAATATCTCGGGGCCCATGTGGCGGAGTCCTTCAGGGCTACATAGACCTGAGGGCTACGAAAACCTGCTGGCTACAACTCCGGAATCATTGGGAGCCCAGATTTCAATCAAAAAACCATCCAACTCACCTGAACAGAATTGCTGCTGTTGATTCTGGCCGACATACTGTGTTTTTGTTTCCCCGCCACTTGATGGAAGTTCTCATGAAGGCAATCTAGCAAGATAGAGATGTCCTGTGGGACATTGCTTTGCCTTCGTTTCAGGAGGGGATTTGCCGACAAAAAACGGGGGGGTCCAACCTTTTAAAAGACGAGCCACCCATGTTCTTCACTTCAAGGCCATTCCAGCTCAGGGACCTTGTCGAAGCAACGAGAATCGGAAGCGAACTCGGCTGAACTTGCACTTAGATGGTCTGATTAGCCAATCCCTGGTTTGCAGGGGATACAAACTAACCCCCGGATGTAGGAAATTCCCATCCCTTGGTTTCAGGATGTTTCTGGTAAGGTCACTGCAGACGTGGGGGCCAAATGTTTTCTACATTGAGCTTGATTGTACTCGCAAACCCCTCCGATGAACTACTGGGCTCCGCTTCGCAACGGTGGAGATGGATGACACCCTAGACTGGGAACAACCACCTGCCAACTGGAGCAAAGTGATTTGTGTCCATCCACAGAATCCAGTCAGGTTTCACAGTCCCCCACAAGCCCATCCTCCATCCGAATGATTTGGGTGGGATTTGTTTTTTGTTTATTCGTGCCCCCTTGTTTCTGGTTTTGACGAGAAGCCAAAAGGAACACCGAAGCCATTTCTGGGGGTCCTCTATCACCCCCCCCGCATTCCAATTGTAGAACTGCCTGTGTTTTTAGGGGATCTCCCCCCAAAAGCTGGTGTTCGCCTTTTAAACCAACAAAAAGACGGCTCAGACGCTGCGCCCATGGCGTCTCAGGAGCGGGTGGCCGCGAAGGCCCGGAACGCGGAGCTCTGCGGGTACCGAATCGTAGAGCAGCCGTCCTGGCTGCGGCACTTCACCGCCAGGTTGGAGCCCACATCACCGGTCTGCTAGGACACGAGAGAGACTCCTAGAGGCACCCAGGTCCCAACAACTGTTTTTTGGACGGGGAGTTTGCGCTGGGGAAAAGCAGGCGGGTGGTAAACACTTTGCTTGAGAAAGGGGCCTTTTGGAGATCTTAGTCAATGCTTGAGATCCAGATCCAGGGGAGCCAAGGGAGAGCCCAATGATGGGCAGAGAGGTGGACCGTCAGCGGGTGGCAAGGAGAATCGATGTACAGATCGCAAGGCCTGAGATGAAAGGCGCAAAGTGTTTGAAGAGCACATGAGTGGGCAGCAAAATCCAGAAGGACAGAGTCGACCTTTGGGCACACTTTGGGCATCCCATTCAGTGCCTTACGCTTTGGCATGTGGTTAAACGCAATAGGTCAAGAAAGAACCCAGCCAAAACCAAGCGTTTGTAATTGTAATTGCCCCAGTACTACCAAGGCAAGAAGCACCAAGCACTTGCGAAGGCAATATCCACCACATGTAGAGTGTATACGGAATTGTTTGTAGGTGGTGGCTGTTGGAGATAAATCAACCTAGCTTGAACTCCCCACCCATTTTTTTGCATGGAGCCTTCTTTTGTCAAAAAAACTCCCCAGAGGCGAGGAACATTGATATCTGCACTAGAACGTGGTGTGAAAAGAACGGTTCAAACGTGGCAATCCTAGAGCAATAAAAGGTAAGAATACCGCAACTCACAACTCGTTTCTGAACGCCTGAAATGTGGCCATTGGCCCTGCTTGTTGTTCAGGCGCATCCAACCTGTATACTAGCAAGCTTCCCAAAGATAACCATTCGTTTAGCATTGCCCATCCTGCAGGGAAGTTTGCTGCCCACTCAGATGCCAAGTTCGTTTTGCCTGCCCTCTGATTTCAACGGAGTGCTTGGCATTGGAAAGTTTTGTAGCACAGGCAGCAAGAGCGGCACGCGGATTTCCGCGCCATCGATGTGCTGTGGAGCCCAGCTTTTTGGCCCCAGCCAAAACGCGGGTGCTTTGCGCGTTGGCCGGAGCAAGCGTTTTATCAGCTGCTTCCAATGCGCAAAAAACGCCAGCGATCGCAGAGGTTGGAGTCTGGTTGGCTGGCAGAACCTAGCCAGCATTTGGGATGCCTTCATGGAGCGTAAACTGTTGCCAGCTTATTTTGACGAACAGACTCATGGGCATGTGCCAAAACCAGGGACCTCGCCAGCTGGTTTATCTTGGCGTCTTGAGTGGTCAAAGGGTCCAACCTTTTTGAGATTACCCCTCCAACAAGCATGTACGAGACTTGCACAGGGTTTTCGAAAGCCGCTACTTCCATGATTGGCAGGAGGGTGCTACCAATCTGCCAATTTACCGAGAGTAGGGGCCCTATTGTACCCCCTGGCAACTTTTGGTGCAGGCCGTCTCAAAAAGGGTACTTAGATGGTCTCGGAGTTAACAGAGCACGAACCCTCAGTTGACCCCCCTGCAAGCCCTTGTAACAACGTAGAGACACCATATAGCTAACCCCAGACCATCAGCCTCTCATCAAGCATGGCTCCCTTAAGAGGAACGCAGTCAGGGAGTTGGTGCACTTCCGTTTTTGCAGGGTAAGCGTACAGTCGATGCTCCGGGTATGGCATCGGGCGGCAGGTGTGCCTTGGCCTGGAGGCCCTGGGGGTGGGCAGGGCGCTTAGCTGAACCGTTTGTCCGTTGTAGTGATCAGCTCGGCGAACAAATCGAGGGGCCCTTTGAAAAGGAACTTGATCCAAAGGGGGCCTATTCAGATTCGCGGTGTTTTGGCGACCATTCTTGAGAAATTCAAGTATCCCTTCATCGGTTTGCTTTTGGGATTTGAACCCCTAGTTCTTGTAGAGGGTATATGGGAAACTGCTCCTAACTATACCACCAATCCAAAACCACTAGTTGGAAGGAAGCAAATTCGTCTTGCACAAGTGGCCGGAGCTTCACGTCGTTCCTGTGACACTGATCAACCTGGGTGGGCAGACGAATTGGGCATTTTCCTTGGTATCAAAAAGCAGGAGCCTCCAAATGGTTTCTCATATGCTTATAGGACTCTTGTCGTTTGTGGCCTCCAGAAGTCATGGCACTGGGGGCATATGGGCTCTGAAGCTGGAGCATCATTGTTCCCCTTGTCAACGCCCCTTGGCCCTCCAGTGGACTGTGGTCTTAGATATTTGCGTTTTGGAAGGCCCTCAAGCACCTTCTCCAAGCCGCAAGAGTGCGCTGACTTTCGCGAGGAAATCTCCCGTTCCTTGCCTCAAGCTTTGCAACGAGCACACATTTTGCCAGGCCGGCCGGCAAGTGCCAAGGGAGGTTTCGTTTGGCACGAAAAGAGCCCAGGATGAATAGACCTTTAGTGATTGGTTGGGGACCTCTCATTTTGGAGGGGATCCTTCACTTTTTGGGTAAACACTTCGAGAAGAAATAGCCAGTTTAGTTCATCCGAGCTCAAGATAGTTCATCGTCTACGATTCAGAAATAGGGTGGATGCCCCAACAACCTTTGCTGGCTGCACTCTGTACATGTCCTTCCCCGCTTGGACTCAACGATGGAAGAGGAGTTTTTAGCACCTGCAAGAGAAAACGGGATATGACGAATTCATAAACTCAAGTTTCCCTTTGGGGTGATGGTGGATGGAAACCACGCTACGAGCACTGGAGAATTGTACCAAAGGACAACCATTTTTTGGTGGGTCCCGCTCGGTTCTGCAGATTTGATGGGGGCCCTCTTTTTGGAGAGGGTCCAAATGGGGTGTCCATGATTGTGACATACCACTACCATGTAGCCAGTATGTAAAGGGCACAGTTAACCAATTGATTCTCCCTTGGAAGAAGTGGTTGAGGGACGTCCTCAAAATTACCCTCTACATGGTTTAAAGGGAACCTCCCAGAAGTAATTTTGACAACCCACATGTTTTTCAGGGGATCCAGGGGCAGTGGAAATCCTATAGGATTGAATGGCTGCACAGGTTGCGTCTTGATTTGTCCAAAGCCAAGCTTTCAAACTTTTGCTTGTCTTCTTTTAGTGCTTGTCTTCTTTTAGTGGTGGCTGGTGGACATTAGGTGGGGATTCATGTCCACCAACCACTGTTGAGGGAACATAGATTGCCCCAAATAAAGCGTTAAGCCTTTTCAAACAGGTGACAGGCCACAGGCCGCTGCCAAGCCGCTGGGGCAAAACTGGACGAGGGACGTGCCAGAGGCTACCTCTTTGGGATGGTTTGTTGGGGAAGCACAAGGTAAGCCACTTATTCTGGGCGTCCCTCAACGACAAAACAAACCCAATTTGGGCGTGTCTTTTTTTAGGGCCCCCCCCAAGAAAAAACAGGTGTGCTTGCGTGCGTGCGTGCGTGGGTGGGTGGGTGGGTGGGTGGGTGGGTGTTTTACTTTTTCGCTTTAAAAGCGCAACAATGGGTACTCATTCAGCAAAGCCAGGGCTTCGACTATGTCTTCCGCGAGAATTTGGGCACTGCAGACTGCATGCTGCGAGATGGCCGTGCCTCGAAGGAGGCGCGGAGGTGCCGAAGAAAAGAAGGGAAGGAAAAGATAAGCAAAGTGGGGGGGGACAGGTTCCAAACATATTTTTCCTTTCATGGTCTTCTTTCAGATTTGGCGGTTTCCTGAGTTTTGTTTTCTTCTTCCTTTTCGGTTCCTTCTGATTTCGCTTTGGGGTTTCTTTCCTCCTCTTGGTTTGGTTCCTCCTTGAGGCCCCATGCCACAAATCCTCAGGCCTGCCACTTGGGCATCGAGCCCTGGGCGCAGCTGGAGGTTACCGAAGTGACCCAGGCGACAAGAAGTTGCCGGTGGTTCGGCGGCGAATTCGCCGCAGATGTTGTTTTCCTCTTGGTTTTCAGGCAGAAGTGCACCAAAAAATTGGGCTTCCCCCCAAAAAGGCACGCGTCCATGTCCTTTTTCCGATTTTTTGCTGGAGGGGGGTTCCTTGTGAAAACAACTACAAAAGGATTGTTGGAGAATGTAGTCCAATGGTTTCAAACAGATTGGGAACATAGGAACAAAGAGCATTTGCTGCCACGGTTGCAATTGTGTGAGCAAGTAGAACATTGTTGAGTGGATTCTACCCATCCAATGCGTTTGAGTTTGGACTCACTTCCCTCGCAAGCAGGTCTCATGTTGGGCCAGGTTTTCAGTGACATCCTTGCAAACCCCTTTTTGTTTGGTGCGTTCCAACCAAAATAACGGTCCTGGGCCAGGAAATGGTTCTCTTTCTCTGCCCGGCTCCCTGAGCAATTGGTTAGCCCATTTTGGGGGCCTCGATGTCAGGGGCACTAGGGTCACCATTTTGGAAACCTCGCATGTGCCTGTCATGTTTCGGTGAACCCTGTCTTGGTTGGAGTTGAGGACACCAATCTGTTTGGGTTTCCCTGATCTTGAGATAAACGCGAATTTACCACTTCAAGTAGCGATTATTGCGAACTTCGCGCCACCTCTAGGGTCCCTTTTCTCATTCGCTTCCAACATTTGGGGGGGGGGGAAGGAACACGTGTCTTGAGTTCTGACCTCTGGGCCATCCCTCGCCAGTTCGGAGCTGCGAACCGCTACGAGCTCATCGAGCGCAACGTGGAAAGGCGGGACGCGCTGTCGGGTGCGGTTTGAACTCAGCTATCCATCCGTGCTTGGCGGTTTGGAGATGCGTGGCCATCCCATGTGAGTCCTCTGTCGAGGTTGTCAGAAGTGTATATTATATCCACACACCAGGCGCTTAGAGCCCAACTTTGATGACAAATCAAGAACACAGCTGCAGTGTTTTCTTTTTCTGTTGTGCTTCTATCTGGCATGGCAGGCCGCAAAAGCTCGGGTCCAGGTTGGAGTGCTTTCAAGCGGACACTGTCTCGCAGCTTCATAGAGAGCAAGCCTGCTCTCAAAGTGCATTACCAGCTTTTATTTTAACGCCTCCGGCTCAGGCCGCCGACATTACAGGCCTGCTTTCTTATTTGCGTCCCTTTGGAATTGTCCCCTTGCCCCCTTCCCCTCTGAGATTTTTGCCCCCCTTTCTTTGTTGAGATCCATTCCCCCTTTCCGCCCTAAGGCCTTTTCTCCCTCTGATTTTTTCCCTTTTCCTCCCTAAGATGTTTTCCCCCCTCTCCCTGTTGAGATCCTTTCCCCCCTTTCCCCCCTAAGGCCTTTTCCCCCCTGAGATCTTCTCCCTTTTCCTCCCTTTCCCCCACTTTCCCCCCTACGGCCTTTTCCTCCCTGGGATCTTTTTCCTTTCCTCCCTGAGATCTTTCCGCCCCTTTCCCTGTTGAGATCCTTTCCCCCCTTTCCCCCCTACGGATCCTTCCCACCCTTTCCCCCCTCAGGCCTTTCCCCCCCTGAGAGCTTCTCCCTTTTCCTTCCTTAGATCTTTCCCCCGTTTCCCTGTTGGCCTTTTTTCCCCCAGATCTTCTCCCTTTCCTCCCTAAGATCTTTTCCACCCCTTTCCCTGTTGAGATCATTTCTCCCCTTTCCCCCCTACGGCCTTTGCCCCCAGATCTTCTCCCTTTCCTCCCTAAGATCTTTCCCCCCCTTTCCCTGCTCAGATCCTTTCCCCCCTTTCCCCCCTAAGGCCTTTCCCCCCCTGAGATCTTCTCCCTTTTCCTCCCTAAGATCTTTTGCCACCTTTCCCTGTTGAGATCCATTCCCCCTTTCCCCCCTAAGGCCCTTTCTCCCTCTGAGTTTTTCCCTTTTCCTCCCTACGATGTTTTCCCCCCTCTCCCTGTTGAGATCCTTTCCCTCCTTTCCCCCCTAAGGCCTTTTTTCCCCCCGCGATCTTCCCCCTTTTCCTTCCTAAGATCTTTTCCCCCCTTTCCTTGTTGAGATCCTTTCCCGCCCTTTCCCCCCTAAGGCGTTTTCCCCCCCAAGATCTTCTCCCTTTTCCTCCCTAAGATCCTTTGCCCCCTTTCCCTGTTGAGGTCCTTTCCCCTCTTTCCCCCCTAAGGCCTTTCCCCCCCTGAGATCTTCTCCCTTGTCCTCCCCAAGATCTTTTCCCTTGGTTGAGATCCTTTCCCCCTTTCCCCCCAAGATCTTCTCCCTTTTCCTCCCTAGGATCCTCTCCCACCTTTCCCTGTTGAGCTCCTTTCCCCCTTTTCCCCCTAAGGCCTTTTCAGATCTTCTCCCTTTTCCTCCCGAAGATCCTTTGCCCCCTTTCCCTGTTGAGATCCTTTCCCCCTTTCCCCCCTAAGGCCTTTTCCCTGCCTGGGATCTTCTCCCTTTCCTCACTGAGATCTTTCCCCCCCTTTCCCTGTTGAGATCCTTTCCCTCCTTTCCTTCCTAAGGCCTTTCCCCCCGCTGAGATCTTCTCCCTATTCCTCCTTAAGATCCTTTGCCTCCTTTCCCCGTTGAGATCCTTTCCCCCCTTCCCTTTAAGGCCTTTCCAGATCTTTTCCCTTTTCCTTCCTAAGATTGTTTCCCCCCTTTCCCTGTTGAGATCCTTCCCACCCTTTCCCGCCAAAGGCCTTTCCCCCCTGAGAGCTTCTCCCTTTTCCTTCCTTAGATCTTTCCCCCCTTTCCCTGTTGGCCTTTTTTCCCCAGATCTTCTCCCTTTCCTCCCTAAGATCTTTTCCACCCCTTTCCTGTTGAGATCATTTCTCCCCTTTCCCCTCTAAGGCCTTTGTCCCCAGATCTTCTCCCTTTCCTCCCTAAGATCTTTCCCCCCCCCCTTTCCCTGCTGAGATCCTTTTCCCCCTTTCCCCCCTAAGGCCTTTCCCCCCCCTGAGAGCTTCTCCCTTTTCCTTCCGAAGATCTTTTCCCCCCTTTC
Source organism: Effrenium voratum (assembly GCA_963377175.1). NCBI lineage: Eukaryota > Dinophyceae > Suessiales > Symbiodiniaceae > Effrenium > Effrenium voratum. Next base: position 472,012 of record CAUJNA010003485.1, read on the forward strand.
CCTGTTAGGCTTTCCCCCCTAAGTCCTTTTCTCCCAGATCGTCTCCCTTTCCTCCCTAAGATCTTCCCCCCCCTTTCCTCCTTAAGATCTTTCCCACCCTTTCCCTGTTGAGATCCTTTCCCCCCTTTCCCTCCCAAGGCCTTTCCCCCCCCTGAGAGCTTCTCCCTTTTCCTTCCTAAGATCTTTTCCCCCCTTTCCCTGTTGGGCTTTCCCCCCTAAGTCCTTTTCTCCCAGATCTTCTCCCTTTCCTCCCTAAGATCTTCCCCCCCCCCTTTCCTTCCTAAGATTGTTTCCCCCCTTTCCCTGTTGAGATCCTTCCCACCCTTTCCCCCTGAGGCCTTTCCCCCCCTGAGAGCTTCTCCTTCCTTAGATCTTTCCCCCCTGTCCCTGTTGGCCTTTTTTCCCCCAGATCTTCTCCCTTTCCTCCCTAAGATCTTTTCCACCCCTTTCCCTGTTGAGATCCTTTCCCCCCTTTCCCCCCTAAGGCCTTTGCCCCCCTGAGATCTTCTCCCTTTTCCTCCCTAAGACCTTTTGCAATTTTTCCCTGTTGAGATCCATTCCCCCTTTCCCCCCTAAGGCCCTTTCTCCCTCTGAGTTTTTCCCTTTTCCTCCCTACGATGTTTCCCCCCTCTCCCTGTTGAGATCCTTTCCCTCCTTTCCCCCCGAAGGCCTTTTTTCCCCCCGCGATCTTCCCCCTTTTCCTTCCTAAGATCTTTTCCCCCCTTTCCTTGTTGAGATCCTTTCCCGCCCTTTCCCCGCTAAGGCATTTTCCCCCCCAAGATCTTCTCCCTTTTCCTCCCTAAGATTGTTTCCCCCCTTTCCCTGTTGAGATCCTTCCCACCCTTTCCCGCCAAAGGCCTTTCCCCCCCTGAGAGCTTCTCCCTTTTCCTTCCTTAGATCTTTCCCCCGTTTCCCTGTTGGCCTTTTTTCCCCCAGATCTTGTCCCTTTCCTCCCTAAGATCTTTTCCACCCCTTTCCCTGTTGAGATCATTTCTCCCCTTTCCCCCCTACGGCCTTTGCCCCCAGATCTTCTCCCTTTCCTCCCTAAGATCTTTCCCCCCCTTTCCCTGCTCAGATCCTTTCCCCCCTTTCCCCCCTAAGGCCTTTCCCCCCCTGAGATCTTCTCCCTTTTCCTCCCTAAGATCTTTTGCCACCTTTCCCTGTTGAGATCCATTCCCCCTTTCCCCCCTAAGGCCCTTTCTCCCTCTGAGTTTTTCCCTTTTCCTCCCTACGATGTTTTCCCCCCTCTCCCTGTTGAGATCCTTTCCCTCCTTTCCCCCCTAAGGCCTTTTTTCCCCCCGCGATCTTCCCCCTTTTCCTTCCTAAGATCTTTTCCCCCCTTTCCTTGTTGAGATCCTTTCCCGCCCTTTCCCCCCTAAGGCGTTTTCCCCCCCAAGATCTTCTCCCTTTTCCTCCCTAAGATCCTTTGCCCCCTTTCCCTGTTGAGGTCCTTTCCCCTCTTTCCCCCCTAAGGCCTTTCCCCCCCTGAGATCTTCTCCCTTGTCCTCCCCAAGATCTTTTCCCTTGGTTGAGATCCTTTCCCCCTTTCCCCCCAAGATCTTCTCCCTTTTCCTCCCTAGGATCCTCTCCCACCTTTCCCTGTTGAGCTCCTTTCCCCCTTTTCCCCCTAAGGCCTTTTCAGATCTTCTCCCTTTTCCTCCCGAAGATCCTTTGCCCCCTTTCCCTGTTGAGATCCTTTCCCCCTTTCCCCCCTAAGGCCTTTTCCCTGCCTGGGATCTTCTCCCTTTCCTCACTGAGATCTTTCCCCCCCTTTCCCTGTTGAGATCCTTTCCCTCCTTTCCTTCCTAAGGCCTTTCCCCCCGCTGAGATCTTCTCCCTATTCCTCCTTAAGATCCTTTGCCTCCTTTCCCGTTGAGATCCTTTCCCCCCTTCCCTTTAAGGCCTTTCCAGATCTTTTCCCTTTTCCTTCCTAAGATTGTTTCCCCCCTTTCCCTGTTGAGATCCTTCCCACCCTTTCCCGCCTAAGGCCTTTCCCCCCTGAGAGCTTCTCCCTTTTCCTTCCTTAGATCTTTCCCCCCTTTCCCTGTTGGCCTTTTTTCCCCCAGATCTTCTCCCTTTCCTCCCTAAGATCTTTTCCACCCCTTTCCCTGTTGAGATCATTTCTCCCCTTTCCCCCCTAAGGCCTTTGTCCCCAGATCTTCTCCCTTTCCTCCCTAAGATCTTTCCCCCCCCCCCTTTCCCTGCTGAGATCCTTTTCCCCCTTTCCCCCCTAAGGCCTTTCCCCCCCCTGAGAGCTTCTCCCTTTTCCTTCCTAAGATCTTTTCCCCCCTTTCCCTGTTGGGCTTTCCCCCCTAAGTCCTTTTCTCCCAGATCTTCTCCCTTTCCTCCCTAAGATCTTCCCCCCCCTTTCCTCCTAAGATCTTTCCCACCCTTTCCCTGTTGAGATCCTTTCCCCCCTTTCCCTCCCAAGGCCTTTCCCCCCCTGAGAGCTTCTCCCTTTTCCTTCCTAAGATCTTTTCCCCCCTTTCCCTGTTGGCCTTTTTTCCCCAGATCTTCTCCCTTTCCTCCCTAAGATCTTTTCCACTCCTTTCCTGTTGAGATCATTTCTCCCCTTTCCCTCCTAAGGCCTTTTTGCCCCAGATCTTCTGCCTTTCTTCCCTAAGATCTTTCCCCCCCCTCCCAATTCCCTGTTGAGATCATTTATTTCCCCCCTTTTCCTTCTAAGGCCTTTTCCCACCCTCAGTTCTTCTCCCTTTTCCTCCCAAAGATCTTTCCCCCCCTTTCCTCCCTAAGTCCTTTTCCCTGAGTTCGTCTCCCTTTGCCTCCCTAAGATCTTTTCCCCCCTTTCCCGCTTAAGATCCTTTCCCCCGTTTCCCCCCTAAGGCCTTTTCCCCCCAAGATCTCCACCCTTCTCTTCCCAAAGTCTTTTTCCCCCTTTCCCGTTTGAGATCCTGTCCCCCCATTGCCCCTTAGGGCCTGTTCCCCCCGAGAAAGATTTCCCTTTTCCTCCCAAAGATCTTTCCCTTCAGGCATTTTTTTCCCCAGATCTTCTCCCTTTCCTCCCTGAGATCTTTCCCCCCTTTCGCTGTTGAGATCCTTTCCCCCTTTCCCCCCTTCATTTCCTTCACCAGCATGGGCAACATCCCCAGCATCACTTGCATCATCCGCATCCTTGGCAGGCGCTGATGCGGATGATGCAGGTGATGCTGGCGATGTGCCACTGGAGCTGCTAAGGATGCGAAAGCGCACCCGGGGGGAATCGAACACCCCAATGTTTTTGACAAACTGAGTTGCGCAAGGCACAATGAACAGATTTAGTGAAGCGTCTTCGAATCACCGCGTGGTACGTGGACCCGCCCCCGCCCCGCTTGTGCGGTGGCGCCTGCCTGCTTTCGCGAGTTCGTGCGTTGGCGCGTGCGGGGGCGCGTCGCGCGGGGGGCGCGCGTGCGGGGGCGCGTCTGACAGCTTTCTTTTCCGTTCTCTGTGTTTCCTGCAATCTAAATCTGTTTTGGTGCTGAAATTTAAGTTCGGGCAGAAGTCGCGTTTTTTACCTTAGCGTTGACTTCGGGAGGCCTAGGCCCGAGCCGTTGGTGCGGCAGCCAACCGTCACAAAAAAGAGAAGAGAAGAGAAGAGAAGAGAAGAGAAGAGAAGAGAAGAGAAGAGAAAAAGACAAGAGAAGAAAAGAGAAGAGAAGAGGAGAGAAGAGAAGACAAGAAAAGAAAAAAAGACAAAGAAAATAGAGGAGAAGAGAAGAGAAGAGACGAGACAAGAAGAGAAGAGAAAAAAAAAGAAGAGAAGAGAAGAGAAGAGAAGACAAGAAAAAAAAGAAACAAGAGGTTCTCCAAGTTTCACCAGGTCCTCCACGTTTGTTTTTCCAATTTTCTCCTCTCCTTTCCTATCCTCTCTTCTTCTTCTCTCTTCTCATCTCTTCTCTTCTCTTCTCTTCTCCTCTCGTCTTGGGAGCAAGGTCTGTGGTTGGGAAAGAAATTCCTACTGGGCTGTTGGGCTGCGGTCGCTTTTTGCTGCTGGGGCTGTTGTTGGTAGGGTTCAGGGTGAGCTGTTGGGTTGTTGGGCAGTTGGGCTGCTGGGCTGTTGGTTGGGTTCTTGGTTTTGCTTGGCTGTGCTGTTGCACTGCTGGGCTGTTGCTCTTGGGCGTTGTTCTTGCTGGGCTGTTGGGCTCTGTCAGGGTTGTTCAACTTCTGGGTTCCACTTCTGCTGGGATTGTGTGGGCTGGGTTGTTCTTGGGTTGTTTAGCTACTGGGTTGTCGGGCTACTGGGCTGTTGAGCTGTTGTTGCTGTTTAGCTGTTGGGCTGTTGGGTTGTTGGGCTGTTGGGTTGTCGGCCTGCTCTTGCTTTTGCATGTTGGGCTGTTGGGCTGTTAGGCTGTTGGGGCTGTCAGGGTTGTTTAATTGTTGGGTTCCATTTCTGTTGTCGCTGTTGGGCTATTGTTGGCTACTGGGGTTGTTGAGCTGTTGTTGCTTTTAGCTGCTGGGCTGTTGGGTTGGTCTCTTGATTTTGCTGCGGCTGCTGTTGGGCTGCTGGGCTGTTGGTGTTGGGAAGGTTTAGGGTTTGGGGTTTGTGCTGCTGTTGGGCTGCTGGGCTGTTGGCTGGGCTCTTGGTTTCGCTTGGCTGTGCTGTTGCACTGCTGGGCTGTTGGTTGGGCTCCTACGTGGTACGTGCCCCTGGGGAGGGGTTAGGGAAGGGGTAACAGGTAAAGAGGTAAGGAGCATTTTTTGTGTCCAACACGCCGTCTGTTGTCGGCGGATTCCTGGCCAAGCTGCCGCGACTGCCTGGCTGCCAAGTTCAACACATCTGCAATTAGCAACCGTCCGCCTGTTTGAACTGCCTGGCCGCACAGTATCTCTCATGACGTGGTTCACAAGCATCATGGTAGACGGAGACGACTTCAAGTTCATTCCATTTTAGTTTGCTGCCTCTTTCACAGGAGCTTCATCTTTCCGCTATCACTCCCAACGTTGCAAGAGACTGGAGGCATGAGGATCCTGACCGGCCTTTACTGAAGTCCTGCAAGTATGGATTGTATAGGTCTCCGGCTTTGCGCTGCTTGTCAAATGGTTTCAGGTAGACAAGGACATGATTGGCTTCGAGCCCAGAACCTTCATTCCAAGCAATCCAAGTCTTTGTCAAGGTGTCCCAAATAGGCGTATCTTCTTTGGAGGGTACCCCTTTATTGAAATTTGTAAAGAAAAACCGGAAAACACAAAAACACAAAGAATAACCACCATGTTGAGAGTCTCCCAAAAGAAAACTCACCCAACAATTAGTCACCTGGCAACTCACGAGGCGGCCAAGGCTTCGGCTTCGGAAAATGCGTCGCCAGGCATATGAACTGCAGTCAGTGGCGCGAGGACTGTCAGATGCGGCCACCAGACAACCCACCAAGGCAACCAGCAAACACCGCGTAAAGCAAGCTAAAACCCGCAAGATTCAACTTGTCATGCCTTTTGTTCGGGGCAGTGGTGCAGTTCTTTCACTTTCTTCCCTTTAGCATCAATACTTGCAGTAACCACCGTGTATGGTGGCGTGTCTATCGGGAGCTGGCGTCCGTGCATCGGGACGACACTAGCTTCTTTTTATGGAACAGAACGTGGGAATGAGAGTGCAGACAAAATGCCCAGTTTGGGGAGACCAACCATTCTGTGATGGAATGACTGGAAATGCAAGGCCAAGTCATTTGCTTCGGGCTCCCAACGGGGCCTCCAGTTTTGATCTGCCAGACTGCCGCCTCTGTGAGGAGATCAATGAGAAGCTGCACAAAGTGGGCGGCGCGAAACGTCTCGAAGACCTTTCATGAGGAAAACATTGCCTTGCGCTCTTTGGTACCACCTTGGAAGTTTTTACCAGAAGATTGCAAAGTTACACCACAGACATCCGGCTCCTTTCAATCATATATCAAACTTCGCTCGAGCTTTGCCTGTCAGACCCGGTGTACTCTCGCAGTTAATCCTTGGCCAGTTTGGATGCTGCAATGTGCAGACACCTGGAGTGCTCATGCATCTGCGCATATTTCCCACACTCTAATTCAGCCCTGGACACCTTGTGCCGATGTCGTTGTAAGTCTTTTGCGTTGTTTGAACGCCGCAGTGATGGGAAGTGGTCCCTTGGCTGCATGCCCAAGCTCAAAGCCTGCGACTCCTCGTTTTGGCTCCAGCCATCTCGTGAGATGTGAGGTTGGGAAGATATCCAGATCAATTTGGAGTGCATGGCGACCAAAATTTCAAAGGCAGCCATAACCAGGGCGCGAAGTCTAATTTCCCAACATGTTGATTCCAAGGACCAGAAGAAAGTAACTTGACATCTTGCCCCAGGCTGGCGGTTCCAACATACTCCCAACGAGTCAAAGGGCACTTCCCCGTTTCCGGCCCTTTAAAGTGCTCCAACTGATTCATGGCATCAAAAAGCCCCAACCTGCCCCCATGGAACAATCTTTCTGGGCATTTTAGTGGGTAGTTCTATTGCCTGGTTTCGTCTTCATAGTAAGGCCCATGCAAACCAAGATAACCTTGTTGGAATCGAAAGAGACTGGGTGGGCGCGGCTCACCGGAACCTAACCCACTTTTTATGGGGCTCCTGATTTGATTTGAGCTTGCATTGCTTCGAAACATGAAACTCACTTCCAAAGATTGCAGGAAACACTTACTACTTTGCTTGGGTCTCTTCTGTTCCATTTGCCTTTTTTTAAGCTGTCAACTTTTCCCGATACCTTTAGGTAGATATCAAAAATAGTACCCCCTACTCAATTCTTTCTATTGGGCGCCATTGCTCCACTGCCAGCATCCTGAACCGGCAAGCCTTCATGCTTTGTCTATGTACCCACCCTTCAAGCGAACAACTTGAACAAAGCTGGCAGTGACCATCAACTTGCGTTTGCAAAAACCATCAATCACATCGTAGTTGCGCGGATTGGCTCAAATACCAGCCCGATGGTTGTACAAGGCACCGGCGTTGTTAGGAACTGCATCTCAAGCTCGGGATGAAACAAGAGCAAAGGGGTAACACCCGGGTTTTGCCATAGTTTCATGGTTACTGCACTTTGATCCGACCTTTCAAAACAATGCTATTTACACCACTTTGCGAAGTCCCGCAGCTTTCGCCATTGGCATTCGCCCGCGCAGCTGCTCGTTTTCAACGGTCCGCAGTTTTCAGCGTTGCTTGTTCAGCTTTTGGCACGTCTCTGAAACCTTCGCCCAGAGCTGAGCAGGTGCAGTTGATTTGGCAGGCGTGTGCAGAGCCGAGCGTGCACTTGAGCGGGTGTGCTTGTGCTTCCCATTTGGCAGATGTGCGTGCAGTGCTGCCTGCGCTTCTGCGGGTGTGCTTTCCGCTTGGAAGGCGTGCGTGCAGTGCTGGGCGGGTGCACTTGAGCGGGCGTTCTTGCCGTTTGGCAGGCATGTGTGCAGCGCTGAGCGGGGGTGTGCTTACGCGTGCGCGCGCTGAGAGGGCGCGGTTGATCTGCTGCGCGGCGTGTGTGCAGCGCTGAGCGGGCTTGAGCGGGCGTGCTTGCCCTTTGGCAGGCGCGCGTTGGCTGGGCGCGCGTTGAGCGGGTGCGATTGCCAAAGTGTCACTTACAAAACAGAACTTGCTGCAACTCTTCTAGTTGAACGAGAAGTACTGAGAGACGCCTGCTGGTAGGGTGCCTGAGGTATCATTTTTCGTAGTCGTTTTAACTATTGTTGTTTTTGCGAACATGCCTATGGCGCTGACAAGAAGGCGTGCGCGCGGGTGCGCGCAACTGCCAATTTACGCTTGGTCTTGATCTTGATGATATGGCAAGAACCACCCCCTTGCGGGTTGACGCCAAAATGCAGCAAAGCCCTTGGGCTCCTACTGACGTCGCTAGCTTGCGCTTTGTGTGGAAGCACAGTTGCTATCGTTGGTTTCCACTTTTAAGGGCCCTTGACATCCACAGGCCCAATTCCTGGGCATAGGCGTATGGATGATGCGCGCCTCGACATTGAGGCGGGGGTCCCGCACATCCTACACGTGGAGACTTTGAGACGGGTTGAAACGAAACACCATCATCGTTTGGGCAAGCCAGCATGAACCCACCCACTTGAAAGGACAAGGGCCCTAGTTTTGCCAGTAGACAAGGGCCCTAGATTTGGCTACTGCCGTCATTAAGCACTCCAGCGTATTTTTTGGTGTTTTGTTGTATTCCTTGTGGTTTTGTTGGGGTGTAGCAATGTATCCACCACCTGCACGGGTCGCTCGTCGTCATTGCAGAGGGTTTCTCTTCAAAATGATGAATTCAACCTGTTGGCAAGCCCCAGACAGTCCAGTCAGTGCGGGCTGGGCGGGTCCCGGGGCTCCGGCTGAGGTGCTGCATCAGAAGTTCCTGCAGGCTGCAGACTGCCTGGTAGGGCTGGAGGAGCAGCAGGATGCGCTCTTGCAGGAGGCGGGGAGTGTAGTTTTTGTTCGTTGTGTAAACCAAACCCTGGCCCCTATTCAAAGACAAACCGCTATGCACTATTTTGTTGTGAACGGGAGAATTCTCCATCCGCTAGGCCGAAGAGGCGGAAAAGGAGGCGCGCGGAGGGAGCCTTCCCTAACGTCTTGAGGGCTGTTCCGATGTGTGCCTCAATTTACTCGGAAATATACATATATGTTTTGTTTGTATGTATGGGCCATATACTTTGGAACGGGGTGCAGCCTTAGGGGTGCATGACAACAGCCATGGACGTTCAGTTGTGAAGGTTGGTGTGGGCAGTCTAAAACTGACATTTGAGAGGAGTTCATGTTGGTAAAAGGTGGACCTCTCCCAATGGTGGGTTTGCAGCGTTCTTGGAAAAGCAATCCACTGAATTGAGCTGCAGACTGTTCAAGACGCGCCCCAAGCAAAGGGGGCATGTATTTTTGATTTTCTCCACTCCCCTATTTTTTGCCAGATCCTCTTTCGTCCATTTCACGCCCCTTTCGCATGAGCTAGGCCCTGCACTGGAAGCACATCGCCAAAGTCCTGGCGCGCCAGCGAGGTCTCCTGGGGCACTGGGGAGGTGTTTTTTCCTCTGAGTTCCTGGACTTGTCGCCATTTTCGTGGCAACCAACAGTTTATGGACTTTTGTGGCGCTTACCTTTTCCAAGAGTTGGACAAAGGCGGACGCCAGGCAACTTCCAAAAGGGGTTTGAGCACTTCCATTGTCGGTGGGAGGGTAACTTATTGGATGTGTGCCAAATCAAGTTCCCCCCCCCCTTCCCCGGGAGAGAGGCGGCACGAGACGAATCACTCGGATTCCGACTCCCTCAATTTACCGTGGCAAATCGGAGGAACCCAGTCGATCCCAGTTATCAGTATAGAGCAGTAGAGTAGGCAACCCGCCAATTTCCCGATGTTTTTGTTGAAGGGGAGATGCCTTGGCTGCCTACACGGGTAAATGGAGTCACATGGAATCACCGGGGTACCAGAAATGTTTCGAATCTCTTGCCGCAGGGAACCTTTGCTTATCGTGCAGTACCTGCAGGCGTCACATCCGTTTGCAATGGGTTACCATCGGATCCTGTCTGTCGGCGTGTTCAGCTTGAATCTTGACAATGGTTGGGGAAAGCATGATTTCCAGTGCTTCCAGCTACCACTATAGTAGGCAACCGGAGGTTTCCCGATACCGAAGGGTTACCTACTACAGCTGCCTGCCTGGAAGCAGTGGGTTTAATAACCAGACCCTCAGACGGGCTGCAAAGCCTTCAGCTCGTCGAAGATGTGCCGAGCCTTCCAGTCAGTCCCTGTCTCACTGCTGCAGGTTTTAGCAGCCAGTTCTTGCCTCAGCTATTGGGTTCCCAGTGAAGGCCGCTTTTCGATTTCTCTCTCTCTCTCTCTCTTTCTCTCTCCCCGTCTCCAACTTTGCCCCAAGTTGGAAGCTCCTGGGCGACCCACACTTTACAAGGCCCTGTTGGCAGTTTGCGTATTAGATGGTGGGAAGGTAAAGATGACAGGTAGTTCGCCGAGATGATCTTTGCGCGAGCTTTGACCCGAAGCCGATTGTACCTTCTTGTGATTGGCAAAGCATCAACAACCGCCAGGCAAACTCCCGGCGGTATAAGTGGCCCGGCGCGGGCTTCTGAGCCATGCCTGACCCAAAAGGCTTTGCAGCACCTTGTGCTAAAATGATAAAGGTACTCCCAATGAGAGCTCTGATTTCGGAAGGCCCCTATAGCCGCTGAGGAAGGAAAGAACACACACACAGGATCAGATTTGCAATCATACTCATGATAGTCACGAGCAATAGACCTGTGCCTCAGATGCTCAACACTTCTGTGTCCAGAATAACGATCAGCTATTTAAAGTTGCAAGAGCAGCTCAATAGTCAGAGTTTGCAGGGTCTGAGTGTCTCACGATTCCTGTCCTTTTAGGGCATGCCCTGGTCGCGGTCAGTTTGGTTTTTTGAGAGGGGGGTCTGATTTCTGTGTTGCGCCGGCCGTGACAGCCGTGCGCCCATGGCCAAGGGTGCTCGACAGAGCCGCTGCGTCGCCTGTGCGTGCCTTTTCGGCGCAGGCGCGAAACGGAGCGAGCGGAAATTTGAGACATGTCATGCCAGATTCGCTGAGAGAGAACCCCTGCACCTTGATGCAAGCAAAAAAAAATGACTCATGCAGTTGCTTTGGTTCTGATAGGGAGACCATGTCTCAGGTTCAGAGGATGTGACTATGGTGGTTTGCAAGCCAGCCAGCAGCTAGCCTATTTTTGCCCAGCTAGCCTATTTCCGCTGTGATTGGCTCCAGCTGGTTTTCTCACCCGTCGTGGCTTGCGTGGCAGCCTGAGATTCGTTGAAAGAGCTTCCATTGCAACCACCGAATCGTTGATCCTTCCCCCCACCTGCCCCACACGCACACGCGCACACACCCGCAAACACCCACACACCCGACACCCGCACACACAAACATCCACAAACACATAAGTACACATTTACATGTACCCAAACGCACGCACGCACGCACGCCCTTCACGCCCGCCAGCCCGTTTGCCTGCCCGCCCGCCAGCCAGCCAGCCAGCCAGCCAGCCCGCCCACACGCAGGCACGCCCGCCCGCACGCACGCTTGCACGCACGGACGCACGCACGCACGTGCGTGCGCACGCACCCACGCACACAAGCACAAAAGGACACACACACACACACACCCACACACACCCCACACACACCCCACACAGACCCCACACACACCCCACACACACCCCACACACACCCCACACACACAGACACACACACACAGACACACACACACACACAGACACACACACACACAGACACACACACAGACACACACACACAGACACACACACACACAGACACACACACAGACACACACACACACACACTCAGACACACACACAAACAGACACACACACGCGCAGACACACAGAGACAGACAGAGACACACAGAGACACACAGAGACACACAGAGACACACAGAGACACACAGAGACACACAGAGACACACAGAGACACACACACACACACACACACGCACACACACACACACAC
>CAUJNA010003485.1:483565-511065 GCA_963377175.1 Effrenium voratum
CGCACAAGCGCACAAGCGCACAAGCGCACAAGCGCACAAGCGCACAAGCGCACAAGCGCACAAGCGCACAAGCGCACAAGCGCACAAGCGCACAAGCGCACAAGCGCACAAGCGCACAAGCGCACAAGCTCACAAGCAACACAAGCACACAAGCACACAAGCACACAAGCACACAAGCACACAAGCACACAAGCACACAAGCACACAAGCACACAAGCACACAAGCACACAAGCACACAAGCACACAAGCACACAAGCACACAAGCACACAAGCACACAAGCACACAAGCACACAAGCACACAAGCACACAAGCACACTTGCACACTTGCCCACACCCTCACTCTCGCATTCATGCACAGCCACTCATGCATCCACTCTGACATTCTTAAACACAAACACGCAGACAAACACTCAAACAAACACACAAACAAACCCTCAAAACAAGTGCGCAAACAAACTACACACGCACACACACACACACACAAACACACACACACACATAAACAAGCACAGACCACCCACAAACGCACACACAAACACAAAAGGACACACACACACACAGACACAGAGACACAGAGACACAGACACGCAGACATGCAGACCCACAGGCACACAAGACACACACACACAGACACACGGACACACACACACACACACATTCGCACACATTCACACAGACACGATTTTACACTTTTACCTATACATCATTATATTACACATATTCACATTCACAGGCAGAGCTGCACCCATGATCAAGAATCATACCTTGTGTTTGGACACATGGTGGGCCCACAAATTGACGGGCCCCTTTCAGTAGATCTTTATCTTCAACTTTAAATGGGCCCGACATTTTGTGGGGACTGCATATTTGACCTCGCTTGGCCTCCCAGGTGAAGAGAGAGCCCGAGGCTAGGGGCTGCTTGGAATAGGGATGGGACCTCATTTTGGTTGGTATTTGAAGGGACCCCCTATGTTGAGAAACACCCATTGCTTTGACTTCCGTGGGTCATCAACACCAGTCAACTCTGGGCGTTACCTCTACTGCAAGGGTGTTTTTTTGGTGGGGCCAGGAGTTGACCTTGGGCCAACTTGCCAGCCCAATGATTCAGATGATGATCCTGATGGGCGCCAAGAGGTGTTGGCAACGAGACGCCCGGCCAAGCAGCCAGCCGCGCAAGCATCAATCCAAGCAAATCTGACAGACGATGAATCAGCTCACTACTTCGACATGCATCCCCCTCAAAGCAGAGCCAGCCTGGCCCACAAAGCCCCAAAGTGGAACTGGAAGCCCCAGTGTGGGTTTCAGTTTTACCCGAGCGTCTCAGGGGGGAAGCCTTGATGGGGTTTAAGTGCTGTAACAGCCCAAAACGAAATGGACACAGGCAAATTAGTGCGCCTTTTGGTTGTGTGGGACATTTGGTTTGCAGATGCGCTGTTCTTGCATGCGGACACACTGAGATCGGGGAGGCAGATTGGGAATCACCAGGCGGAACGGGTTGCAATGATGTACGCTTCACAATTCGAATTTCTTGCATACCGCATGGTGTTGACTCTTCAAGTTGGAGGTATCAATTTGTTTCGCAGCAGCCATGGCTTGTGATGGCTGACTTGCATGTTGCTTTTGCCACAGTTGTCACGTTGGCAAGGATGTGTGGCAAACGGCTTGTCGTTTTGCTGCAGGGCAGTCTCCATCAACTTGATCAATCAACACAACGGTAGGGTGTGACGCTGACATTGCAACGCATATCAAAGTGCCACGGTGTTCGTACTTTGTCAAGGCAAGAGCAAAGACTGCTGATTGCAGGTGCATTTAGTTTGCCAATTTGTTGGGAGGGTGCCGGGTGGCGGGAGGCTGGCTGGGATTCCGTGTGACGGAAGCCACACGCAGGCGGCATATTCGCCGGCCTTGGGCTCGATCCAAGATTTCTACATTTCTAATTTTCCATTTTGGAGCTGCAACAAGAGGAGCCATTGCAACCCAATAGTGGCCAGTAGAGAGACACGATCAGCGACCATGAGGAGTCAGAATTGCCCTTGCTGTAGCTTTGAATCATTGGCATGTAGGAAAGAACATCAGAACGAACATCAGCCAACCCCAAGGCATTCCAGCCGTGCACGTTTTCTCTCCACGAGGGTCCAAAGGTGACACACGACCATTTCGGAGCTCGCCATGGTTCGCATGGCTCGGAACCTCCAGTTTTTCGCCCTGGCCACAGGGCTCTCAGGGCTCTCCGGCGGTATGGTCGAAAATCGAGGTGTCAAAGCTGACCCAGTGCTTCCTTCCAGCAAGCCACTATAGGTAGGGGGAAGCATAACTGGTTACTGTAGTGGTTTCTGGAAGCACTACCCTTTGCAAGTTGCTTCCTAAGTGTTTTCATAAGTAAGCTTTTGGCTTTCGTGTTGACCGGCTTTTTGGATTATTGCTGAAAGGGACACTGCAGGAGGATACTGCAATCACGCTAGGACTTGTGTGTTGGTTAATGTTTTGTCAGGTTAGTGCCGACAAAGTATGGTGGGTGCATTTACAAAATGTGCTTTCGTTGCCTCTAGCTGCTTCAGTTTTGTTTCTGTCCGTGTGTGGTTTTGTTTAGTTCCGTGCTGAGAAGAAGAACATCGCGCATTTTGTAGCGACATGCGTTCAGTTGCCCCATTTGGTTGGTGCCAGAAGACATTGGTATTCAGTTTGGGACCTAGACAATTCTGCTACGTTCTTTTTGGTCGTGCCGAACCACACTATTTTCTCAAACAGCTGAAAACTGTATAATAGATTCTAACTTCAAGCATAGAGAGGAGGGTGCATGTTTTTGTCACTCTTGGAAAGTGCTGGGGTGCGACCTAGAATCATAGATTGCAAAACCACCCCCCCCTGAACCCCCCCCCTTCCAAAGTAAGGCCAAATTAAGAGGACACATAAAAGGAAGGCCTTATGAAGGACTTAGTAGGGACTTATTAAGCCCTTATTAAGGCCTTAATTTGGCCTCAAAATTAAGGAGGAATTAAGGCCAACTTAAGACCAAGTCAATTTTTGCAAATTCACCCTTGTGGACAAATTAAGGCCTAATTAATGTTTTTGTTTGTGCACCAATGACTCAAGCCAATTCAAGCCAACAATGCAAATTGTAAAGCAGACTTAAGGCAAGACTGAGCTCAAACGCGCCAGCCTTTCAAACGTGCTAAATGAAAACGCGATGTCCTGATTTACGGGTGCGTGCCTACGGTGTATTGGGTCGGGAATCACGCCAAGCTACTGTAAAGCAAAATTAAGGCAAAATAAAGGCCAAATTAAGGCCAGATCAAGGCCAAATTAAGACCAAATTAAGGCCAAACTAGCGCAAATGCCTATGGGATTTTGGCTTAAGCACAATTAAGGCCAAATTAAGGCCAGATTAAGGTCAAATTAAGGCCAAATTAAGGCCGCACATGCCTAAAGCGGCAAACATATAGCACGAAATAAGGCAAGAGTAAGGCAAACGTAAAGCCCAATTCGAGGGAACACTGAAAGCGCGCCTAGGGAATTTGTTTCTTGAAAGCCAAACTGAAGCAACATGAAATCCAATCTGCAGGCGGGTTGGCTACCGAGCGCCGATGGCTTCAGGAAGTTGCTGCAAAAAATAGCCCCTAATAAGCCCTAATCAGCCCTTATTTATTTTGGGGGGTGGTTCAAAGGGGGGCTGGTTTGGAAACTATGATAGAATGTTAGCAGGGTGCTGCTATGGTTGCAGTGACGTTGGCGTGTGCTGGTGGAGAGTTTGATTTTGAGTCGCGCTGGCCGCTGGGTGCTGTTGCGCAGGGCGCTCAAAGTTATTTCTTTGCTTTTCTGTAACAAACAACTTGCGGTTCTCAAGCTGCTTTCACACTCAAATGCAATTCCAGCTATTTGGTGTCTAGGCAGGTGCAATCTACTCCTCGTTTCACCTCGAATCCGGTTAATACTGGGGTGCAACCCATGTTTTGATGTTGCTCATGATAGTTCTCGCTGGCAAAGCGTCAGACTAGGCATGATCCAGTACACTCTCCTAAACTGGCCAGCATTTGAGGAGCAAATAAGGGACGTTTTGGCAGCCCAACGCGCACAGCAAATTGGATATTTCTGTTGGCCAGCCAGAAATACCTGTGTGCCTGCAATTAGAGAATGAATCAGGTACCGGACCTTGATATTGCACCTGAGACGTGAACCCTGGTTTTCAGAACAGTAGGAAGCCTTGGTTCATTTGAAGCGTCAAGTCGAATCAAAACGCAGACACGTCGAGTCGAATGTCGATCTGAGGCTCGCGGCGTCCGAAGGCGGGCGCGAGCTGGCGGTAGAGTACCTGGACATCGACGCCACGCCGGACATGTCCTTTTTCAACGCGGAGGCGGGTTTCGGGTTTTCACCCCTTGGACGCTTGGGGCGGGGGGGTGGAATCATCGTGGCAATGGCAACTTTTGTTGAGTCCAACCCCTTTTCCAGCCTAGCCCAGATACATGACCGCAATGGAATCTTGAAGGGACGCTGACTGCAATCGGCCATTAGATACAGTGGTTCGTTGCAGCTGTGTCAGTGTATTTGAGCGTCTGCTCTTTGACGGTACCCTTCTTAATTTGGTTTAAAGGGAAACCAAGAGGACAACTACAGTTCTTGTGGTCCCCATGTTTGGACACATCCCCATTTGAGGCTGATGGACAGTTATGGGGGTACGAGCTTGCTTGTTGATTCTCCCGCGTGACTTTGAAATCATGTATCCCAATCGTATTTAAGTCGAGCTATCCCACGTGGGAATTGGCGAGTCTCAAACTGGTGAACCTGCTGTTGGTGGCTGGTAAACCACCCATTTGGAAGGGCTCGCTTTGAATTGCCATGAGCATGCAATGGACCCACTCATGAAGAATTTGAACAGCCATGGCAAGGGTTCCTGGGCACCACGATCATGACCCATATCGTGCGTGCGTGCGTGCGTGCGTGCGCGGGCGGGCGGGCGGGCGGGCGGGTGGGCGGGCGGGTGGGTAGGTAGGTGTGTGTGTGTGTTTCTGTGTGGGTGCGTGTTTTTTTGTTGTGTGTGTGTGTGTGTGTTTCTGTGTTTTTTTTGAGGGCACCCTTTTTCGCCTTGGTTTTATGGGGGAACCAAAAGGCCACCTGCCATTTTTGAGGTCCCCATATTTTGACGCCCTCCCTCCCCCACAAATGCTTCGGATTTTCACACGATGAGGCGCAGGTCGCCAGGGATGTGGCGTCTTTCCTCAGCCTCATGGGGGAGAAGCTGACGCCTCTGGAGCTGGCGGGCCTGCTTCAGTCCAACTTGCTCCAGTATGAGGCTCGCATGTCCTTGTACAAATGTTGACTTGAATTTGCCGGTTTCCTCTGTTCCACGTCAGACGGGAAGGCAAACGTGGGGGGTTCTCCGCGTGAACTGGCCGTCCTTGGATCTTGGACCTGAGGCCATCTTCGGGTCCGCCATCGCCTTTGAGCCGCTTTTCTCTTTCGGAGCTTTGAGTTTTTGTTGCTTCCCACTTTAAGACCAAGTGAAACAACCGACAGCCATTGGGCGCCCTTCGCAACAAAATGGTTGCAAGGGTCATACTCAGGCCCGACTCCTACCCTTGGAATGCCAGCTCGGGAAGCGTTAGCGCACGGCAGCCCGGACTGGAACTTGGGGTGCTGAGTCGCGAGAACGGCTCCTTCTGGGCCAACATGACGGAGCCCTGGTCTCTACCTCGGCGAGAGATATGGCCAGGCAGGGTTGGGCAATCTTTGCAACAACCAATTCCTGGTCCTCTAAGAGAAATCAGCAGAATTTGTACTTGTTTAATTGAACAGTGGTGAAACAAGATGATTAAATCAGGGTTTGGCAAACAAGATTTTGGTTCCAGGAGAGCGGCGAGTGCTTTACTGCCCATACATGGCTCGCGGCGGTATTCTGATGGACCTCGCGGACGCCTATAATTATTTTGATCCCAGCACCGACTCTCACGTGAAAGCAAATGGGTGCGCCTTTTTTAGCGGCCCCCCAAAAGGGTGGTTTTTCCGTTGGTTTCGCTTTGACACCACCACAGAAGGGTACGCTCAAAAAAAAAGACACCCACATGGATACGTGTCAAACTAGGAGCCCCGATGAAAATGGATGGTTTTCTGTTTGGCTTCAACCTAAAACCTAGCCCAAAAAAGGAGCACCCTCAAAACGCACTCGATCGGCCGAGCTTTGGGCTTTTCCATTTTGGTCCATCAATTGAACGGTCTTGTGAGGAGTGGTACCATGCGCCGCGAACACATTTCTTGACCGGTGAGGTAGACTACTTGTTGGGTATGTGGGGGTCTCCTTACTTCGATGAGGGGGCTGGCAACATTGAGATGGTGACGTACTCGGTGCCATTCACTCGCAAGACTCCGGTGCCGATTGTGCAGGTGCCAGAAGAGGTCGCAAAGCCATTTGGCCTGCCGGAGAACAGAGTGCTGAAGACTCCCTCGGGGGATCAGTATTTGTGGGGTATTGTAACTGTAGACATCCATCTGTCCCGGGTACAGTTCCGGTGCGCGCCCGGGCAAGTGTTCAACGAGCTGGCGGGTTCATGCCAATGGTGCCCACAGGGCACTGCGCTACGGAATTCCTTTTGTGAGGCATGTGAGGAGTATGAGGAGTCTACTGATAACCGATTAGAGTGTCACCTCAACGGCTATTACCTGCTCTACGCATGGAGCTTTTGCATTTTTGTTGCTCTTGCAACGATTCCTCCTGGCGCATGGATCAAATCTCCCTATTTTCTGCTTCAAGCAACGCACGAGCAGGGTGGCTTAGTTCTTCACTTATGCAACAAGCACAGCATGCACATGACTTCTCAACGAATATCGCCAGATCAACTTCCCACGATTCGAGTGTACAAGTCTGGGTATGACGTTCTGGACAAGCCTTCCAAGCCGTTACGCTTCAAGATCAGCGGTGATTCCCAAATCCAGCTTTGTGCAGATGAGACCCCTGATATGTGCATCTTCGGGGAGGCTTGCCAAATCACCGGGTATGCTCGGTTTCCTTTGTGGTGGGAGTTATGGCACCTGACCACCCTGAGGGTTCCCATCGTAGTGAGTTGGATTTTGGCGCTGGTGGGTGCTCTGGCCGTGCTGGTGCTGTGGGCCTTCAGTGGAGCCAAAGTTCAGGCGGGTCGGCCATTCTAAGTTTGGAACCCCTAAATATGCTTAGGGGCTTTCCACTTTGGTTTCCCTGTATCACCAAAAAGTGAGTAGCTCCAAAAAGAAACCGGCGTCAGGTCGTGCTGGCTAGCCTCGGGGTTGTGCTGACTCTGTCGCTGATGATTTCGGTGGCCATCCGGTGGTTCAGGGCGGCGAATGCCTTTAGCAAGCAGAAACAACGGATTGCACTCCTGAAGGCAGGGCATAGCCAACTGGCTATGGATTTCAATAGGGAACCACGTCCGTGGACATGAATCCTCACCTAAATTATCCACCGCCCACACATGATGTAGAATCTCGTAGTGAAGGGTTATATCATTGTAGTGGCTTGCCTGGAAGCATTGGGACATGTTTCAACTATCATGGTTCAAGCTGTTTCCATCTTGTTTGGTTTCCCGTGCAAGTGGGACTCTTTCTAAGGAATGGGATCCGAAATCGGATGCTACGTTAAGGGATCGGATCACCCGTGTTGTCCCGCGTCTGGTCCAGTTCAGGAGAAGGAGCTGATCCGCAGGTTGTCGGATGCCTGTTGGAAGGCAGACCAGCGCTTGGAGCATGACTCCAGGCTTGCGCTGGAAAAGGTTGGGTGGACTGAAACGGATTTGGAGGAGCTGGAGAAACATGCGAGAGCAACTCGATATCCCCGTTCCTCAGCCAAACCCCAAGAGGCATCATCAAAATAGATGGACCCAACATGCGTGCGTGGTCTCACTTTCTGTGGTACCAGGGGACCCCGCTTCAAAGTGATAAGTAGTCATGTGCAGTTTGCCATGTTTGCAGGAGCTTACGCGCCGCACCTTGAAGTGCCAAAGTCAAGAAGCAGGAGTGGGGGTCGCCTACCTTCTCTCTGATGCATTCTCAAATTTAGCAAAGACACGCAGCAACTCGGATGACCCCAACTTCTACGTCCTCAAAGATGCGTTTTTCTTCGGAGACGATCCCATTGGAAAGAACATTCCGTGCCCACGCGATGCGCGACTCGGGTGCGCGCTGGTGGACGCACTGCCCAGGCATGTCCGGCGGCAGAGCACACACTACTTGTCCTGGACGTGGAAATACACTGTGGGGACCGTGCAGGATGCACTGAGCTCTTGGCTGGAGGATACAGGTTTGCTGCCGGAGGACATTTTTCTTTACATGTGCTTCTTCGTGAACAATCAGTATCGCATTCTGTACGATTGCAATGGTGTCGGAAGTGTGCAGTTGGAGGAGGTATTTGAGAGCACCTTGAAGCGCATTGGCAATATGGTGGCAATCTTGGATGGATGGCGCTGCCCTGTATACCTCACCAGGATTTGGACAATTTTTGAGCAATTTACAGCGATAAAGTTGGGCAACGTGCCTGTCACAATTGTTTTACCCAGAGAGCAGAACAATTCCTTGATTGGCCAGATTCGGGAAGGCGAAGATGGAATTTTGCAGGTCACTCAGTCTTTGTGTGCCTTTGAATCGGTCCACGCAACTGCTTTCCTTCCACAGGACGAGGAGACCAGCGGGCCAACCTTGTTTCAACATGTTAAACAAAAAACAAAAAAACACAGCACGGTGTAAACAACATCCTTTTTGGTTTCCCTGCAAAGGCCACTAGGGTCGGTTGTTTACACGCATTTAAAGGAATTTACTGTAGTGAGTTTCACATGGCCATGCAAACCAGCGCGACTAGGCGCCTTGGACACAAGTAAAAGGTTGGTAGCGGAGCGTCCCATTCGGCGTGCTGTTGGCCACCTCGCCTTGGCGACCCGGCCTGCTAAGGAGCCAGATGGGCATCTCGGACACCCAGAAGGAGGAGATGGCAGTAGCGTAATCCTTAAACCCTCTCCTAGGGAGCG
This sequence comes from Effrenium voratum, assembly GCA_963377175.1. Lineage (NCBI taxonomy): Eukaryota > Dinophyceae > Suessiales > Symbiodiniaceae > Effrenium > Effrenium voratum. Next base: position 492,555 of record CAUJNA010003485.1, read on the forward strand.
CGCCGACAAGGATGAGCTGGAGCAGGAGATTCGTCCAGGACAGCCGGCAGTGCGCGCCTCCGTCTAGCAGACTGTCCGCTACGCTAATTAGTGCATCGACAAGCTGAAGCTCTTGCATTGGGCCACTGGTGGCTGCTTGCAGGACTGCGGCAAAAAGCAACCAGGATACCGCCGACAAAAAAGAAACGCAGGTCTACGACATAGCTCATCAGGGAAAGTCCAACTTCCTGGTCTGCAAGCGTGACAGACTGCTGTGATGGCGTGGCCAGTGTTTTACCAACAAGGTCGTGCGACCTGCTAGCTGGCCCCAGTGCTTCGGTTGGATTCGCCAATCACCATCTCGAAGGAAATGCTGCGGCGATCAGCAGATCTACCACACCTCCAAGAACTAGGATTCACTGGTGGCGCCCACCTGCGCATGTCAAATAGCTGGACAGCATGGCGCTTAGGATGCCAGAGATGTGGAGCCAGCCTGGACGAAATGACGTCAGCCGCTGGGCTGGGCCATGCATTTTCTACAAAGCGCGAGAAGTTGCAGGACTCAGGTGTTTCTTGAAGTGCCGCGCAAGTTACTTGCTCACCGCGCCACCGGCCCACGATGCCTCACAACCCCAGCCGCTCGGACACGTGAACTCACGTTGGTCTCTGATCGTGGCCAGCCTTCCTCGAAGACTACGGGTAAGGCTGGGGGCTTACCAGGAAAGCCAGAGAACGAGAACACCAAGACGATTGACCCGAACTGGATTTCATCTGCTCCGCAGCCAGGACGGGAAGCGCGCAAGGTTCGGGGCTCAACCGGCTTGGCCACGATGCTTCCTCACAGGATCAATGCGTGGCACCACATTAGCGCAGCGGCGTCGAAGTCAACGACGCCCAGTGACATCTGGAGAAAGATTGCTATGACAGCTTCTTGGTCTACGGCGCCACCATGGTGTCCATGGCTGCAGCAGAAGCGCCAGAATGAGGTCGCAGATCGTCAGCGTGTGGCAGACGAGCTGGAAAACGCACGCAAGAAAGATGCGGGAGTAGGCCGCGCACGGAATATTAGATTTGTGTCACCGAATTTAACGACCGCGCAGAAGCTTGTTGACGCACCTCGCGCCGCGCGTGCAGAACTTTCGGCCGTGTAAGGAACGTGTGTGCAGTTAGGCTCAAACCACAACCGCTACCCAGAGTAAAAGTTTCATATGGCCATGCAAGCCAGCGCAACTAGGCGCCTTGGGCACGTGTAACGAGCGCTAATCCTTCCCAACCCCGGAGGAGACCGTCAAAGAGCGAATTAGGTCCACCATAGGCTTTGAGGAGGTTGACGAAAAGATCAGGAGCTTCATGCTGGATTGGGTCGGAAACGTGGTGCAAGAGTAGCTTCGATGTCAACACGACTTTCATTTTTTGGGGCGGAGAGATGGTGGCCAACAAGCAGTTTTTTCAAGCCGTGCGCAAGGAGCAAGGTGTCTTCAACAGGTACCAGGTTGACGGTAGTTTAATTTCGGATTAGCCACTGCGACGGCCATCGGGCAAGTTATTGGGAAAGGGGCTTGCAAAAGCTAGGAAGATGAATGAGCAACACCTGCAAGAACCCTGTTGAGAATTTCAATTTCCATACTGGCAGGCGGAAGGATACCTGGCTTGGTAGACAGTGTCCCGCTTGTATTCCGCCGCTCTTGAGTGCGCTTGGCGGCAGGCGAACAACGGAGAGTTAGGCTTTTCTGCCGAAAGGGGAGGCAACCCACATCCAAGGAAACTTCCCCATTGCCCTTTGCTCTTTATGCTGAGGTACATGAAGTTCCTGATGTCCCGCGCCGGGTCTCCCATTTCGAGTGACAGACATGTGCGGCCTCGGAGGTCCGAGCGCCCTATGCTTTCTTATCACGGATATCAGATTTAATCATCTGACACCTGTTTTTGCACCCACCGACTCAGCCAAGCTGAGGTCTCAGCAAATCTTTGCCAGCCACAAGAGCGCCTGCTGTTAAACAGCGCGCGATTCTTGTCTGGTTGAAGTTGTCCACAGCTTTCGTGAGCCGCTTGCGAGCCACCGGAAAAACCAGGCTGAACACTTACAACAAATTGAGGCGAGCTCAAGACTAGGGCTGCAACTTCACCCATGAAGGCTCCATTCATACTCCCGTCACCGCCCAACATGAAGTACCACCAAGCGTTGGGTGTACTGGATTTGACACATGCCCATTTTTGTGGGATTAAGGTTTGGACACGTCTTCGGTGGAATGGGGCGATATCTTATGGGAAAGCACTCGATGATCAACCAGCATGTGTTCCACCGCCAGCAAATATTCCGTCCACTGCATATTGCCATAACATGGGTCCAGAATCAGTGCTAGGATCATGTGAAACTTTGCCAAGAGCTGCCCGAACTAGTGCTAGGATTGTTTGTATTGAAGCCCATCTCGTTTGCGATTCCTTGCAAAACTCTTGTGCCAGGCTCCAGAATGCCGCTCTTGGCTGCGCCTTGGCTGGGGAATCGCAGACGTTGAATCGAATGGGAGTGCGAGTGGAAGCTGCTTTGCTTGTGAAGAGGGCGGCAGCTATTGGAATTGCTTACGGCGCCTTCCAAATGAGTTCAAGCGACCAATCAATTCTCCATTTCAAGGGGAAAGTTTCTATTGCAAGTGGAGACCCCCTCTTCCCACCTTGGGAGACGGGCTGAGGTGCTACTGAGCGACTCCAAGTGTACAAAGTTGGAGCTCCAATGCGTGACTCACGGTTTTTGCGAGCAAGAAGAGATGGGTATGTGTGAACTGTCAAAATATGGAACCCCCCAAATGGGGGTTGTCCCTTTGTTTCCCTTTGAAACAAGCCCAGACGTGGTATGTTTTTTTTTCTTCTTTGGATGAGCATGTTTGAATGTCGAGCCCATGCCCAGGTACTGTATTTCGGCAGAGCATATCCAGCTGTACAAAAGGGTCCAGTAGAAACGGATGTCTTGTGCGGCAGGAAAAGACCATATTGGCGTGCCATGGATGAGACCAGGAATCAATGAACATTGTCAACAGCATATGGTGGGTATGTAAGTCATATGTGTCAAAACAGAGGAATTGGAGCCCAAACAGGGTGGTTATCCTTTTCGTTTTTGGTTAATCCTAGCTGAAAAGGGACACATACATCCATGCGCATACGGAAGTTCTCTTTCCGTTGCCCTTTCTTCTGCGATCTTGAATCCTTCCGATCCAAGCCATCGAGAACAGCCCCCTATTTCTGAAGTCTCAGGATGTCAAGGCCAAGGACGCGGGATGGGCTCTACTTCTCTTCTGACCCAAAGTGTGTGTTTTTCGCAAGCCCGGGCTGGCACATTCTCTGTTGCGGTACGATTTGTGCATCGAGCTTTCCTTGGCCTTTCATGACACTCCCATCCGGTGTCCTCAAATTGGGCACTCTGGATGTTCAAAGCGAGAGAGGAGACCGAGCGCTTGAAAGGGTCCAATTCCTATTTTAGGAACACCGGCGAGGGAAATGGCAACCTGACAGGGGCAGGTTGCAACCTCGTGATGCAGGTTCCTTTCATTCCTAGGTTATTGCATGTTTGGTATGTAACTTACTACAATTCATCCAGGCTGTTCAGAGGTGCATGGGTGGTTGGATTAACCCCGATTGTACTTACTGTCTTTCCAGGTAGAAAGGACAACGATTGAAGATGATTGTAGTCTTCCAAAACTCTCCTGTGCGGTTCCACGATTGTTGGAAAGAGAGCCGCAAGAAGTCAACCGACAGCAGTAATATGTTGACCTGGGTTTCGAGCATTACCCCTCGGGCCAAAATAGGGAGTTTCATCTAAATGGTATTTGAATGGTAAATTATTTGAATGGTATTTGAAATGGTATTTGATGGTTGAACCATTTGCTAAATACCATTTAATGGTACAACTAGGTTCTTGAAGCCCGATTACCATGTCGATGTAGCCCCGTGTATCCAAAAGCTGCGGAGGCAGCACTGCTGCGCGGCTGCGCCGACGCGGCCCTTGCCACCAGGCTGTGGACATCTACTTCGCAGTTGGTGGTATTCGGGTTTCGTCCATAGCCTGTCCATAACTTCAGGCTTTTACTCATGGCCAAAACTTTGCTTGACCCGAAGATGAACAAGGCAACGGCGTTCTTGGGAACTCGGGAGTTCCGCGAGAGCAGGCTCCCAAGACAGAGGTGCAAAACGCCGCCCGTGTGTTCATGCAAAGTTTATATCTTGCCTGAAGTGAGAATTCACGGTTTTTGCAGGATTTCAATGGCCCGAAGTAGACGCTCCAATAGGACCTTGCGGATGACTTTGAAGGGAACGCAAGGACCGGGGTAAGGGAGCAACCTGCGGCTTTGAATTGTGTACGAGTTCTTTCGGACCTTTGGCACCGGGTCATGGAGGGAAGGTTTAATGTGGCTTGCCAGATGTCCAATTTTAGCCGGAGTCAGAACTGGCCGAATGCAGGACAAATTGGCAAGAGTCAGAGGTGCGGTATGGGAAAGTTCTGGGAAGCTGTGTCCCCTCCGGGACACAATTTACTGGCGATCCTCTAGTGGGAGCCTGGAGTGCTTTGTCTTCTGACAGTTATTCTCCGAAATCCACCTATTCAATATCTTCCATCGCCCGTTGAAGCCAAAACCACAGTCCGAGTTGACAGACACTGTGTGCAGTGCAGATGTATGCAATTGCTTTGACTTGCGTTGCGAGTTTTGTGTCGAGACCATATGTGTGTCCACCGCCTTTCTTCCCGCTAGTGGATTGAATTCGAAGTGGGCGCTGGCCAGAATGAGATCATGACCAATGCCTATACTATCTATATGGTATGTGTATCATTCATTTCCTTTCGGGTCAGGAAAGCACTCCTCCTGCAGTTGATCGAACTTACGGGATTGACAGAGATGCAGGATGCCACGGCAGCGTGTGACATGTTTGAGTTATTTTATGTTCTTTTGGCTTACCGCACGAAGCTTACAGCCAGGATGTTCCAGTCCGAGTTCTGCTGAATTCCTTCCTACTTTCAGATGGTCAATCAACGTGCCTGAAACATACCATATCCCACCCCATGACACAACCACATTTCTAGCAGCCCGCAGGCCAAACATTCAAGATCACCCGACTCCACAGCCACCCCGGACTCCGTTGTTGGATCGAATTATTTATGCAACTCATCAAAGACAATCGTCGCCATTTAGCCCGACAACCCCGAATTGGACTCTCTTCATTTGGGGTGTTTCCTATAAGCTTAACGTTGGTTCTTGAATTATTCCGGTTTTCGCAGGCTGCGTGGTGAGGAGCTGGTTCTGGCGGAAGACAGCCTTAGGCAGCAAGAGGCGCCGGCCATCATATTTGGGGATGGTGTTTGGTTCATCTGACATGTGATTCGTGGGATGGATTCCTGAAGTTGTCGGTTCAGAACTTAACCCCCCCCCCCACTCGGAAAATTTGTAACCCCGTTGGTTCAAGATGCGTGGGTACACACCACATAAAGAATCTTTAGATTGAACATCTTTTCGAAGTTCGATTGTTTTGGAGCTTGTTGTCATGAGGAACCCGTGTAGGCCCGAAGGGCAGCTTGTGGCCCCGTGCAGAGCTGCTGCATCCGATATGCGCGTGAGCTGTCAGTTGCCCCCCCATACAAGCAGAGTGGCAATAGGATCGCTTCTCACGCCGCAAGCTCTCGCGGCGATCGAGGGTTGAGGCTTCAATTTCTTTGCGAGCGAGCTGGGAGTTGACTCGTCTCTCGTCCAATTCTGAGAAGTTTATCACCGGAGTTGCTCAGGGGTTTCAGAAGCACTGAACAACTCTAAAGAAACAGCTCAAAGCCACAGCCGGAAGACTCAACTGGAAGCACAGAAACATAGCAGCTTTCCCCCACGACAGAAACACAACAAACTCAGAGAAGCTCTGAACATACAAAAAGAGCAACTTAGAACAAACTCAGAGAAACTCAAATGGGGATAAACAGGCTACATCTGTCCTTTTATCGTCGAAGTCAGACAGGGTGTCTTTTCCTCTCCCATCGAGTAAAAGTGCTCTGGCTTTTCCTTGAACTTTACCTCTTCTTGGACTCTTGACATCAATTTTACAAAATAATTCGCAAATATTGACATCTTTTTGGTTCAGCGCAAGATGATATTTTCTGTTTGGGCAGGGCTTGCCTTGCGGGTTGGAAGGCCGACCTGGGCCGAATCCGTGCCGACCTCGAGGACGCGCAGTATGAGGCCGAATCCGGAATCTCGAGATTGGACCGTTGTGATCCTGGCAAGGGCCTTATCCTTTTTGCCCTTTCAGGGGCTCACTTTCCTATTTTAACAATGACATTGACAATGATGATGATGATGATGATGATGATGATGATGATCCTCATCAGCATCGTCGTCATCGTCATCGTCATCGTCATCCTCCTCCTCATCCTCGTCGTCACCCTCATCAACATTGTCATCGTTATCATCCTCATCGTCATTGTCATCTTCATCGTCATCAGCCTCATCAACATCATCATCATCATCATCATCATCATCATCATCATCATCATCATCATCATCATCATCATCATCATCATCATCATCATCATCATCATCATCACACCTCATGCTCATCGTCACCATCATCCTTATTGTCATCCTCATCCTTATCCTCCTCATCATCATCATCCTCATTCTGATCCTCATCCTCATTGTCATCCTCATCCTTATCGATACCGTCATCCTCATCTTTCTCCTCATCGTTATCCTTCTCTTCCTCCTCCTCCTCCTCCTCATCCTCATCATCATCTGCAACATCAGCCGCATCATCATCCTCATCCTCAGCATCATCCTCATCCATGTCCTCATCCTCATCGTTATCCTCATCCTCACCTGGTTGAAAGCACTGGCTTCATTTTGGAAGGGTTCCACATCCGGACACGCCTTCCAAATGCCAACAGCTTCTTCATGTCGGCCTTTTTTCAGTGAGCCAAACAGGGGGAGCATGGCTGGCAGTCAGTACATGGTTGGATTGTGGACATGGGCGGACTACTCAATAATACCCTCCACCGTGATTGGGACGGCCCCACCCACCTTTACCATCCTTTCGTGCTGGCCGGTTGAGAGATCCGTGCGGCGCTTCACGAGAAGCCGAGCTGGATGCAATCGACGCCGTTTCCATTTAATTTGGGGCCCAGGGTCCCTCCTCTTTGGTGACAATCGGTTGGGGAAATATGGGTTTAGGGCCATTCCTGAAAACTATGGTCATGTCCATTCCTGGGTTTAGGGTCGTTGGAGAAACCTGGTTTCTCTGGGAGACATGGGAACCCCCTTTTTCTGTCAGTGTGTAAGCCTCAGCCGTGTATAGCATGTTTCATGGAGAGGCTACGATCGCCATTTTGGCCCTGGCCCACCTAGGGACCCCTTAAGCCGAATCGTCGCACAGCGACGCTGCTACATGGAAAACGCGTGACCTGCGAGCTCTACTTGCGGGACCACTTGTTGAAGGTCGAGTTCACTTGACTTGGTTGGTGTTGCTTTGGGGATTTGGAACCTGACCCCAAGGTGCTACCGAAATTGGTAGCGGAGCCTGCCACAGAGCAGGCGGGCGGCAAAGCTGAGAGGCATCCTGCCGGAAGCTTTGACCGCCAAGGTGAGCTGGAGGTGGAACCTGTTCGTGGAGGAGCCGAAGGTCTCAGAGCAGGTTGCCTTCAGCCGGAGATCACGGGATCCCAGGAGTCCTCGCCGGAGCTGGTTTTGTCCTCGGACTTTCGGGAATCCATGGGGGATAAGAACCAGGACAGCTTCCGGGTCACTTGGGATGGGGACTTTGCTACCTGGCTGGACTTCGTGCGGAAGGTGAGGCTGGCCTGGGAACGGACGAGAAGGAGGCGCAGGCGCTACCTGGGACCGGAGTTGGTTTCGCAACTCTCCGGGAGAGCATGGCTTGTCACCCAGGAGATTGACCACAAACGTTTGAGCCAGCACGACGGTGCGAAGTATCTCCTGGACTACTTGGAGAATCGCCTCGCCAAGACTCCCGTTCCTGATGCCGGTGTTCGAGCAGAGGAGCTGTTGCTGAGGTTGAGACGGCCCCCGACGATGTCAATGGCTTCTTGGTGCCAACATGTGCGAGAAGCTCATCGCCGTCTACAGCGAGCACTACAGCGAGCTCGACAAGAACACACCCAGCTAAGCAAAGAAGCAAAGACCCCTGGAGCACAACCGGACCTTCCTCGTGCTGAACAATCGCCAAGTTCATCGCCAACGACGAGGAGGTCGCGTGCAAGGACCGAGGAGGAGCCCTATCAGACGGGCGAGATCGGGGAGGACGGCTGGGATGGATGGCCTCTCGATCCACGGGAAGCCTTTGGAGATGGAGAAGATGAGCCTGATGAAGAAAGCGGAGATCCTCGATCAGATCTGAGCCGCGGTGGAAGCGGTCATGGTCGAGGACGTGGAAAAGGGCGGAGCAAAGGAAAAGGTAAAGACCGCCGGAGAGGAAGATCCTCATCATCCTCTTCGGCATCAGATGGACAAGAAGTTTGGGAATCCTTGGACACCGCTCTACCTCCTGCATTACCCGACGAGCTTGTGGGATGGATCATGCTGAGGAGGGCTGCACTGACATCGGCACAACGTCTGAATGTGCTGGCTTCCATCCACAACAGCCTGCGCAGCGCCGATGTTGAGCGCGGTCTGAGAGCGGTGGAGGAGGAGCTCACCCATCCGGATCAATCCGGAGGCCGTAAAGGAAAAGGTGGTGGAAAAGGGCGCTCTTTCTGGGTTGAAGAAGATGGAGAGTGGGGCATCTTCATGGGCACGGAGCTGGAGGTCGAGGAGTTCGTCGACCTGAACCAGGTCCACTGGGTGAACAAGAACCCCATGCAAGACTACCCCACCAAGACGCAAGAGCACAACCTGGAGAGCGTGATGGAAGACGGCTTCTGGAACCAAGAGGAAGACGGTGGCTACTCCTGGTGGGACTCTGGCGGGGACGGCGAGTACTACCACCAGGACATCTCTGGTACCTACTGGGCATGGTCCGACTGGGAGACGCAGCAGCAGACTTCGTTGATGGTGGCTCCCGAGCAGCTGAAGGAGGTTCAGGAAGCCTACGCGGCCTACGAGCAAAAGGCCCGGACCTTTCAGGAGGCTCGGAGAGTCATGGCTGCCAAAGGAGCCAACCGGGGATTCTACCCCTCAAAGGGAGGTGGAAAAGGGAAGTTCAAAGGTAAGAAAGGAAAGGGGCAACCTTCGGTTTTGTCAATGGAAACCACCCCTTCCGTTCCTGCTGGATCTGTCCTTGCGGTGCAGCAACCGGGTCAGCCGGGTTACACCGGGTGCTTCATTTGCGGTTCCCAGCAGCATGACTTTCGCCATTGCCCCAAGAGAGGAAAAGGCAAAGGGGGGAAGTCATCTGGGAGCTACTTCGTGGAAAGCCACCTGGGCATCTTCATGCTGCACGAGGAGCAGATCGAGTTGGAGGAGGGAGGCGATGGAGACGTCAGGTTCAACCCGGACTTGAACGGCATGACAAAATCGGAGATCATCCTAGACCCTGCAGAGGTTTTCCAAGCCCCAGGTTTTGCAGAGGATCCCTACATCCTTGTGGACCCCCAGAGTGGCACTCGCTCAGTTCACCGAGATGATGGTCTTCCTGGAGGCGACCTTGGACGCCGGGGACATCCTGTACCAAGATTCCGGACCCCATCATGATCGCGGTGGTGGAGAGCCCGGAGTCGGAAGGATATGGAGTGCTGGATACCGGCGCCACGGAGACGGTTGGTTCCCTGACGGCTCTGGAGCGCATTGTTCTTGGCCGTAGGCATGTTCTGGGAGTCAAAGAGGAGATCAAGGTTGTCCCCGCCCCGTTGAAGTCCTTCAAGTTCGGCAACGGGGCCATCCAGAAGAGCGAGAGCTACCTCCTGCTACCCCAGAACCTTGGAGACCGGCGCCTATCTCTTGGCATGTACACCCTGGATGCGCCGGGCGTCCCCGTGCTGATCGGCATCAAGACCCTCGGGAAGTTGCAAGCCATCATAGACGTCTTCAAAGGAGTTATCATCATGCAGGCGGTGGATCCAGCCATCGCCATCCCGTTGGTGAAAAGCAGATGCGGCTACCTCCTGATCAATCTGCAGGAGGACTGGCTCACCACAGGCAAGAGATTGGAGCTTCCCCGTCACCTATCACCAAGTGCACCACTGAGGGAGGTTTCCAGGTCCCCTGTCCGACGTGCCTCTCCGGGACGGGGGTGGGATTCCATGAGTGTGCCGGAAAGCAGTGGCATGGCCAGTTTTTCGTCGAAGTCTCTGGCCCGTGATCACAGACAGGAGTGTGTGTTTGTGATTGATGATCATTCTATGCCTCCGGCTGCTCGGCTCCAAGACCCCGCTGACGGGATGCGTTGGTATCTCTTAGCGATCCTCGCCCAGTCCAATTCGCTAGCCTCGCTACTCTCCCGCCATGGCATCCGAGAAGGAGACGACCAGGGACCCCCTCAATGGCAAGACACCCGAGATCGTCCCGGCGAGCAAGGGAGCAGCGAAGGCCAAAGTCAAGACCAAACCAACGACTGGTCCCCTGGGGGAGAAGTTCGACTACGGACGACAAGTGGGACCAGACCCTCGAGATCCTCGCCTGACCGGGCCACCATGCAACGGCAACCATCAGGAAGCACGCCCCGGCCGGGGTTCGGTTTCGGGATCCAACGCCCATGCCATTTGGACGGCGTGTGCGGTATGCAGACTCAGGCTGAGCTACACCCCAGCCTTCGGAGCCCATGCCATGACCCGCCAGGCCGGACCGTTGCCGAGCGACACAAAGGAGGTGGTGGAGTCCCTTGGGAACGAGGCGGCACACAACCCTCTTCTCAAGAACCAGGCGATCTGTCTCGAGGGAGCGGAAAGAAGCTTGATGAAGCGCCTGGAGGTGATCAAGGCTCAGAAGGCGAAGGCGCTCGCGAAGCAGGGCTACCACGAGGAGAACATCAAAGAAGAGGGTGTTTCTCAGCCCAGCGATGCGGAGGAGCTCAAGACGACTCCAGGCAGGAAGATGAGAAAGAACGAGGTCTCGGCAGAAGACCAGGAGTACGACGCCCGGACGGAAAGCTCCTGGACGGTGACTTCGCCATCGTGAAGGGTGAGGACACCCTGGAGTATGACAACCTCGGTGTCTACCAGCCGGTGGAGAAGTTCCCGTTGGCCGATGAGGACCTGCTGTATCTCCTGGAGAATGTCAAGGATACCCAGGACCGCATCGAGGAGGCTTTTCAAGTTTGTGGTGGCGTACCGGAACCGTGGGACGTGCTGGAGCTCTGCTGTGGACCGGAGAGCCTACTACTTCAAGAAGTACAACGAGCTGGTGGTCGTGGAGGTCGAGCTGGTTTGTTCAACAACTGCGACCTCATGAAGAATGAGGGCCTCCAGAACGTGCTCAACATGATCAAGCAGCATCGTCCCCGATGGCTCTGGATAAGTCTTCCCTGCGGGCCAAGCTCTCCCATCCAGAACCTCAACGAGATCACCGAGGAGGGCAAGAGAAAAGGGGATCTTCGCCGCAAGAAGTCGAAGGCTATGGTGAAGAGAGCGCTGATTGTGGCGCGATACCAGCTCGAACTTGGTGGTGAAGTTGCTCAAGAGTGGCCTCGCGGGAACTACGCCTGGAAATGGGACATCATCGAGAAGTTCTGGTCTGAGCTGAGAGCCCAAGACCGATGCCATGATGTGCTTGTGGACGGGTGCCAGTTTGGCCTCATGGACAAAGGCTGGCCCATCAAGAAGCCGTGGAGGATCCGGGTCACAGATGAGACGCACTTGAAGAGCCTACATCGTCTGTGCCCTGGAGACCATGAACATGCGCCGTGTCTCGGAGGAGGACTTCTGGAGAGGACTGGGAGATACACTCCCTCCTTTTGCAGGACGGCGGCCAAGGCGATGATGCAGCAAAATGCAGCGGCCTACGGCTCGACAGAGCCCCAGGCAAATGCCCTCGGCGGGCTCACCTCCCAGGAGATCAACAAGCTGGCGGAGACGGTCCTGAAGCTCCACCGTCAATGTGGACACCCGGGCAACAGGGCGCTCATCAGGGCCCTGAGATCCAGAGGAGCGTCAGAGCAGATGCAAGCAGTGGCTCACCAGCTGAACTGCCCGGAATGCCAGGAGGGTCGCATGGCAACGCCTATGACCCAGGTTTCCTTGGAGAAGGCAGACACCCTGTGGCACACCGTGCAGATTGACACCTTCTACATGCGGATCGGCACGGAGGTGCACCACTTCCTTCTCTACCTTGACGAGGCTTCGGGCTACGTGGTGACCGACGAGATCGTGACCCACCCAGATGACCAGCACGAGAACGTGGCGACGCCAGAGATGTTGGAGTCTCTTCAGAAGAGCTGGATCCAGTACTTCGGCATGCCCAAGCGGATCCGGTTGGACCTTGAAGGTTGTTTCAGAGGCAGAGACTTGGAACGTTTCTGTGCAGAGCGAGGGATAGAGCTTGCCCATGTTCCGGCCGAGTACCATGCTTCGACGGGTGATGTTGAACGAGCAGTTGGAGAAGTTCGGCATCGGGTGGAAGTTTTTCTTCGGGAAGCCCGAGACTGTTCTGTCCGTGAAGCAGCTTGGGCGATGGTCGGTGCACATAACACTCAAGCACGTGTTGGAGGATATGCCCCAGCTCAGTGGGCATTTGGCCGTTTTCCGGAGGAGGACCTCAACCCAGCTTCAGCCTCGCATGTGCAGTTGCCTGGTCATCCCCTGGAAGTGCAACTACGCCTTCGCCGAGAAGCCGAAGCCCAGTACAAGAAGCAGCAAGACCTGGCCAAGTTGAGCCGGGCAACCAACTCGCGAGCAGCCCCGGTGAATCAGTTTTTGCAGGGAGACCTCGTCTACTACAAGCGGTTCAAGACCCCTCGTGATCGACCAGCGCATGATGAAGTAGATGTGCCTCGACTGCGTGTTGGCCGATGGTTTGGACCTGGACGGGTTCTGGCGGCCGAAACTCGCGTGAGAGAAGAGGGAATTTATCGGTCAGCGAGCAGCTCCATCTGGATCATCTCCCAGGGGAGACTGAAGAAGGTTCACCGCAATCAGCTTCGACACGCATCAGAGACCGAGCGCCTCATTGCGGAGAACACAGATGTTGCTGGCATGCCGTGGACTTTCACGCAGCTCGTGAGCCAGCTCAACAAGGGCGAGTTTGACGACCTCACCCAAGGATCCTTGAAACTTGGGCTAAAGCAGAGATCTGAGCTGCGAGGGAGAAGTCGGAGCCGACTTCGAATGGAACGCCGGAGTAGCGAGCCCAAGATCCCTTTCAAGCCAGAACCACAGGAAGATGACGAGCTCATCGAGGATCCGGAGAGTCGCAAGCGCCAGCTGTCGGAAACTCCGGCATCACCCGAGGACGAGATTGACATCGATCGGCTGCTCTCCGACCTGAACTACAACCCGCTGGAACGCTATACGCCGGAGGAACGAGAGAAGTTCCGGAAGAAGAGAATGAGCCATGAAGGAGAGGAGATTCCCCTTCATGTGAGGAAGAGCCTGCCTGCAGCTTCCTCTTCGAGTCCTGTCCAGTACGTCGCTGAGGAAGAGGCAGAGAACGGCATCTTCGGCATCACCATCCCGACCCCCGCGAATGAGATGGAGTGGAAGAAGATCGTGAAGAACCCAGCCAAGTTCGCGGCCAAGAACGTCCAGAAGGGCGCGGAGGTGGAATGGCGCAGGCTGTCGGAGGAGCAGAGAAGAGCTATGAAAGAAGCCAAGCAGCTCGAGGTCGACCAGTGGATCATTCGCAAGGTTTGTGCCAAGGCGGATGTGCAGATCCCGGCCAATCGCTTGATGCGGATGTGCTGGGTGCTGACCTTCAAGGCCGGGGACAGCGCCGACTATGTGAAGGCAAAGGCCCGGATCGTGCTCTTGGGTTATAGCGACCCTGACCTCACAGAGCTCGTGACTGCCGCCCCCACTCTTTCGAGGCGGGGCAAAATGTTGCTTTTGAACTTGGCCACGCACAAGCGGTGGGATTGCCTCAAGGCTGACGCGAAGTCCGCCTTTTTGCAGGGCAGCTCCAATCAGGCCAAGAGGAACATCTTTGCCGTCCCGGTGGAAGAGCTTTCAGAAGCTATGGGATTGCCACGGGGACAGGCGGTTCGCCTGCTCAAGGCTGCCTACGGACTTGCCTCGGCTCCAAGAGAATGGTTCTTGGATGTGTGCGATGTCATGCAGGAGAAGGCCGGCCTGACCCGCTTGCAATGTGACCCCTGCCTGTGGATCTTTAAGGACAACGGGAAGGTGGTTGGTGCGATCGGCGCTCACGTCGATGATTTTCTGATCACCGGCGACGAGACCAATGCAAAGTGGACTGCGGCCCTGGACATCCTCTTCAAGTCCTTCGCTTGGTCGCCTTGGGAGGCGATGCCCTTCGCGCACTGCGGCATTAACCTCATGCAGAAGAACGACTATGGCTTCATCCTGGACCACACGCAGTACTGCGAGGAGCTCAAGCAGGTTGAGCTCGGCCCCAACGACAAGGAGATGAACAACTCCATCATGAGCCAGTGCCGGGCTGTGCTTGGTGCGGTGCAATGGAGAGTCCAGCAGACGGGCTTACAGCATGCAGCGAAGTTGTCTTGGCTGCAGAGTGCCTTGCCTAAGGGCAACTTGGACGTTGTGAAGGAGATCAACAAACTATGTCGCGAAGTATATCAACAACGAAGCCTCAGCATCGGAGTTGAACAACTCGGAGCAGAGGCGGATGAGGAGCTCATCATGGTGACGTGGACGGATGCAGCAGTCGGGAATCGACCTGACCTCGGTTCAACTGGAGGACACCTTGTCGGCCTTGCACATCGGTCGATTCTGGATGGAAAGCGGGTGCCCGTGAACCCGGTTTCCTGGAAGTGTGGCAAGTTGCATCGGGTGGCGAAGAGCAGCTTGTCGGCGGAGATTCAATCTCTGGCGGAAGGCGAGCAGGAGCTGATGTTCTGCCGGGCGCTTTGGGCAGAACTGCTAGGCTACCAGCTGGACTTGCGCCGGCCGGAGGACGCGACAATCAAAGTGGACGCGGCTCTGGTCATCGACGCGAAGTCCGTCTATGACGCCTTCTGGAAGGAGGACACAGCTTCAGCAGGGTACTCCATGAAGGAGAAGTATGCGGCGCTTGAGCTCATGGCGACGGCCGAGAACCTCAGACGCCAGAACACTTCCTTGCTGTGGGTTTCATCGGAGGCCCAGCTTGCGGATGGGTTGACAAAGTCCCAGGCTCAGGAGGGATTGAGACGGTTCCTCGAGCGCAAGCAGCTGTGGACGGTGAAGTACGACCCAGACTTCATCGCCGCCAAGAAGAAGAATAAGAAGTCCCCTGGTGTGGCACCCCCAGAGGAACCTGACGTGAGCCCCGACGTGAGTTGGACGGAGTTTCTCCGGAGCGGCCAGAAAATGGCAAGCTTCGCCTGAGATCTTTGGGGCATGTCAGTGTGTAAGCCTCAGCCGTGTATAGCATGTTTCATGGAGAGGCTACGATCGCCATTTTGGCCCTGGCCCACCTAGGGACCCCTTAAGCCGAATCGTCGCACAGCGACGCTGCTACATGGAAAACGCGTGACCTGCGAGCTCTACTTGCGGGACCACTTGTTGAAGGTCGAGTTCACTTGACTTGGTTGGTGTTGCTTTGGGGATTTGGAACCTGACCCCAAGGTGCTACCGAAATTTTCTGGCATCGCGGACTCGGCGGCGCGCTCCCACTCCCGCTCCCTTTGGCAGGCTCTCTGTGCAGAGGCGGACGCTGAGCACCGCAGGTGGCAGCGTGGCAAGGTGCGGAGCCGAATCCTCAGCTGAAAGCCCAAACTTACCAGTAGAGCCGGCGAAGCCGGTGGAGGCTTCAAACACATGAGAGCTACAATTACATGTCCCTTTCTCATGTCTGGATTTTTTTTCTCTCTCTCTCTCTCTCTCTCTCTCTCTCTCTCTCTCTCTCTCTCTCTCTGTTTCTTTCTCTCTTGTCCTTTCTCGTGTTTCTCTCTCTGTCTTTTTCTCATTAGCTGTCTCTTTCTTCTTTCTCTTTCTGTTTGTCTTTGTTTTTGTCTTTCTTTTCTTTCTCTCTTATTTCCTTTAATCTGTCTCTTTCTTGGTCTTTCTCCGCTCGTTCTTTCCTGAATGCATGTCTGTCGAGAAAATGCTTCGCGTAGATCAAACATATATCTTTCTCTCTTTTGTTTCTTTCTATTTTTTGTTCTACCTACCTAACCACCTGCATCGCGATCTAGCCAGGCTAGTCTAATCTAGTCTATCAAGATGTCCAACACCTATTTGTCTACCCATCCATCTAGCTATCTATCTAGCTGGCCATCATTCTACCTATCTATCCATCCATCCATCTATCTATCTATCTATCAATTAATCTATCCATCTGTCTATCTATCCATTCATCCGTCCGTCCGTCCGCCCATCCATCATCCATCCATCCAGCCGGCCAGCCGGCCAGCCATCCATCCATCCATCCATCCATCCATCCATCCATCCATCCCCTCCATCCCTCCATCCCTCCATCCCTCCATCCCTCCATCCCTCCATCCCTCCATCCCTCCATCCCTCCACCGATCCATCCCTCCATGCCTCCATGCCTCCATCCCTCCATCCCTCCATCCCTCCATCCCTCCATCCCTCCATCCCTCCATCCCATCTGTCCATTTGTCCATTTGTCCATTTGTCCCTTTGTCCGTTTGTCCATTTGTCCATCTATCCATGTATCCATGTATCCATCTATGCATATGCATCTATGCATATATTCCATCCATCTATCCATCTATCTCTCTGTCTGTCTGTCTGTCTTTCTATCTTTCTACCTTTCCTATCTATCTTGCGTATTCTATCAATCTATGTGCAGCGCCTAGAACGACATCTGCACCGCACCTTGCAAAAGTGCAGCCACGCAATCTGCGCCTGAGTCTACAAACGTGCTGCGCCTGCCACACACCAAACTGACATTGCGTCCGTGCCAATGGGCCCAGGTCCGAATTTGTTCCGAGACCGTCCGCACCCGTGCGGCACCCGTTGCGTCAGGCGTCGTGACCGAGGCAGCTTTCTCGCGAAACTACCTTGAACTAGTTTTCGGTTCCTTCTAGCTTCCTTTGGTCTTAACTAGGGAATCCCAACGTTGTGGATTTCAATCCTCAAGCAGGCATCCCTGGGTCACAAAGGACGTCCCACAAGCCCGTTGGTTTGAACAAGAACCACATTGCGTGCTGGTCAACCTAGACTTAACTTGCCTCCGCCCAGTAAATACAGCGATGAAAGCTCTCCCCAAGGATTTTCATGTTAGGTATGAGGCCCTAGGAATTTCAAGAGCTGTCCATTTTGGCCCTTGACCAAATGTGACTCACCTTTTGCCAAGCATAGCGATTTTCAAAATTGCAAATCTCTTCGCAATCAAATGCTGTCGTAAGAACCTTTCACGGTAGTTGTTCCGCTCCACAGTTCGAAATTCGAGTTCATGGGGTCCGGGCAACAAACTAGACTAGTAGGAAAGTGATTACGGCTGGTCCAAACCAACAGACCTACAAGCAAAACCAACCAATGCTAAACTGCCATCATCATCATCATCATCATCATCATCATCATCATCATCATCATCATCATCATCATCATCATCATCATCATCATCATCATCTTCATCTTCATCATCTTCATCTTCATCTTCATCTTCATCTTCATCATTCATCTTCATCATTCATCATTGTCACCATCAGCATCATCCCCTTTGCTCTGCCTTGCAAGGTGAGTTTGCTTTCGCAACATTAACTTTATGGCATGTGCCAGCGTTCTAGGATGGAATGCACAGCGGTAGGAACCCTGTTGTCATTTGCTTTTGAAATCTCGTGCAGCACGCCCTGCCCCAAACCATGCAATGGTAGCAAGAGGAGCTCTCTGAATGAAACGAAAGGGCGAGAGTGACTCACGCCAACAGTGGTTGCGCTCCTCCAAAACAAAGCTTTAATGCAGAAGTCCACCTTTCCTATCCCACTACTGCTAACTCATAGGCAACTTCTGCCAGCCAGAGCCCCAAATTTGTTGCAGTGCCCTCGTTCTCAGCAGAAGATTGGGCGTTGAGCATGTTTCGCCCGAGCCGACTGAATTCACCCGGGATGTTTCCCAAGTGTATGTGCGTATATATATATATATTATGTATGCATATATATATATACATGTATATTTGCTGTAGAAATACATATATATATATACGTAGTCTATATATAATATATATATATATATATACACACGTTACCGTATGTGTCCAACATTTCCGTCATTCACCCAAGTACATGTGAAACTACCCTCCCCAAAAGAGCAAGCACGGAACCTGAAAGCGGGCCTCTTCTTTTTCTCGTGTTTTCGGCACGTGGTCCGGGCGCCGATTCGCCGATGCGAATCGAGGTGAGGAGCTGGGCATCCGAAACCACTTGGAGGAGCACCGAAAACGGGGGGCTGGTCTTTTCAAGCCGCCTCTTTTTCCCCAAAGCCAATACGCCTTTCCACCTTTGGCTTTCCCGAGTTTCCTAGTTCAGGGTGGATCTG
>CAUJNA010003485.1:513234-523234 GCA_963377175.1 Effrenium voratum
GGGCCCCCCCCCCCCGAAAGCAACATTGTCCTTTTGGTGTCCCTTTAAACCAAGATAAAACAAGAGGGTACCCGAAAAAGTCAGACAGTCACGCGCGCACACACAGAGACACAGAGACCACACAGAGACACACGCCCATGTGCAAGACCACCTTGTGCAGACAGCCCATGACAGTGGAATGCGGTACTCCTGCTTTTGGACAGTTTGGCGTTCTCCAGCTGAAAGCTTCAAAGCTTATGGATCAGCTGACGTCTGATTGACTAGAGGAACGCCGCTAGAGAGTTGAATTGAAGTGGCCCTTGCTGATTGACAGCTTCTTTTGTGAGGCGCAAAGCCATTACCCAGAACGGCCAGGGCAGCAACAAGCCAAATGAGACAGCCTTTGCCATTCCCCTCAGGTTGTAAACTTGTTCCTCACCAAGTCTATATTGGGATTCTTTGGTCGTTGATGTTGCTTAACATGCTGGACCCATGCGTTGTGTTCTAATCTTTTCGCATTTGCCCTCAGGGCGATCGATCAACCCATCTTTTGAGTTGCCTGAGCTCCTTCGAAGCGGACCGACTTGGGGACATATTTTTCCGTTTTTTGTGACCCGACATTCTTTCGCCGTTTTCCACGGCCAGACGAGCATTGTGATTGTGTGAATGTTTTGTTCGCTTGGACGTTAGTGAGTTAGACATTCCGTGAGTCGCGGTTTTTGTGGGACATTTAGAGCTCGTCCCCCCACGCCCCGAATGTCAGCCATAGACCACCGATATGGCTGTGGGTCAAAACCAATGGTACCATTTTGGGGTAGATACACCACCCATTTTAGAACCTACTTTAGTGGGGATTGGGATGTTCACTGGGGGTACGATTTGGATTTTGACCCATGGCCATGTGTGGACCAACCTCAGAGTCTTGACCAAGCCGCACAAGTGACGCCTCCGCCAGGCGCCAGAACAGCTTTGGCGCGTTCCCTTAGATGCGACGTGCTCTTGACCGTGGCTTGCCTAAAATCTGGTGGCTGGGGTCCAGGCCTACCTGGTGAGTGGTTAGTGGTGGTTACTAGGTGGCTAGTGGTTGGCTGGGGATTATGTAATGGCAAAATCCACCCTGATATCGGCACCAGTAGGAATCAATGAAACCCAAGTTGAATGGATGATTAACCACTCTTCTCAACTTTTGCCTCGTGTGGATTTGTCCGAGTCGAGGCTCCGTCATGTACAGTCACCGCTGCCAGTTCATGACAGTAAAGCGGAAGCCCTGTGCATAAGTCTAGCCTGGGGCAATACAAACAGGAAATCCCGTGACATTCCAGTCGACCAGTTTATGGTTTTCTGTGGTCGGGGAACAGTGAGGGACTCACCAAATTGTCGCCACAACAGGGAGATCAAGAACATGTACCGCGGAAGTCCAAGGAAGGAACCTTTGGGCCTGATGAATGGGATGCGGGCGCAAGCTGAGACAACGTCCAGCTGAAGTTGAAGGGAATAAAAGCCAACGCTCAGACTCTTTTGCAGCTTGAACATGCATGATGCATGTGGCACGCTAAGGTTTGAGGATGCCCCTCGCGCCGCAGAAGCTGGAGGTCTGGTACGAGCCACACGACGAATGCTCTCGAAGTGCTTCAGAGTTTAAACGGCTTCCGCCATGCAAGCATTGCGCGGCAGGTTTGTTTGTTGGTGCCTGATTGAGTTAGGAATGGGATGACACTAGAGACGCTCGTGACCTTAGATGTACTCTTCGGGGAGGCAGCAGCACATATTGTCGTCGGTTGTACAAAGAGGTTGAAGGAGGCCGCGGCTGGCCAAAGGCTGGCTGCGTGTTGCTTGATGCGAAAATGGCACAAAGACGTGGTTTTTGAAGCGCTGGGCATAAATTGATAAGAGTGCATGGAGTCATTCTGACTCTTGGGACGTCCCTTGACAACGGTCTGGATTTGACATGTATCAACTTTGAGTCAAGCTGTTAGAAGGCAGAATGCACTAGATTGCGTTTTGGGGGCAACAAGACACCATCCTTTCACTTTGTCGTGAAATAGAGCTTGCAGCTTGCTTGTGCGCATTAAGGGGAGCCATGGGGAGCCAGCATTCCGCGCCAAACCGTTTCGCATTGATTTGTCGAGCCGAATTTCATCCTCGGGTTGTGAAAGAAATCCCTAGTGTTCCGGTTCCCATGTGAATCGTGCTTATTCATTGCACCATCGCTTGATTCATTTGATTCTAGTTGATGTGTTGTCTACCTGAATTGGCAGTGGACCCTGGTCCAGGGGGTCGGGCCCTATGAAGCAGCGCAACATGTGAGCCACAATCAAAACCCGGGTAGATGAAGGTTGGTAAGGGACAATCCCAACCATAAATAGCTGCGGCCGCCTTCTTATTTCTTTACATGGTTCTGGGTAGACCATTTTAACACCAGGTTTTGATTGTGACTCATGTGATGGCGCTGTGAGATAATTATCTTCTGATGCCAGAACATTTATTGGCATAGGGGACCACATTCATGTAGCCTCAGAGCCGGTCCGGCCACATTTACAGCTCGGACATGTGCATGCAGTACTTGGATACGTGCCATCTGACAATGGTGTTGGTGTGTTGCCATCTCCCTTTTGGCCTGAGGGACTACATGGAAGGTGTTTGTTTCTCGCAACTTGCAGGCATCTCTGGCCTCGAGCCTTCACAGAGCCTGGCTGAACAGGAACGGCAAATCACACTGGCGCACTCAGATTTTCACGTAAGGCCTACGTGACTTGTCTATCGCCGTCTACCAGAAAAGACAGTGCTGTAGGCCTACCCCTGAGCTTGCCGCCGGGGCACACGGGAAGCCCATCTCCCCTTTGAGCAAACCGGCCGCGTTGCGCCTTGGGCCGACCGCTACCCGGAGGCCCAGTGGGCGTCCGCTTTTGTTGGATTGAGGGCCATGGTGTGGGTTCATATTACAGTCACAATCAAAACCCGGTATTGAAATGGTCTACTCAGAAGCATGTAATTACAGGATTAAAATGGTGGCTGCAACCATTTATGGCTGGGATTGTCCCTTACTACCCTCCAATTACCCGGGTTTTGATTGTGACTCATATTGGTACGCTGATTTTGTGCTCTTTCGGTTAAGTTGCGGTGCTTGCTTCCAAGGAAACATGATCTATTCTTTTGTTTTCTGGCTGGCCAAATCTCTCTCCCTGTTGTTTTCGTCTTTCTCTTTCTCTATCTCTCTCTATCTTTCTCTTTTTATCCTTCTCTTGTTCTCTTTCTCTCCTACTCCCGTTGTCTTTTGTTTCTCTCCTTCTCTCTCTTCCTCGTGCTCGCTCTCTCTCTCTCTCTCTTTCTCGTGCTCTCTCGTTCTCCCGCTCTCTCTTTCTTCCTCGTGCTCTCTCTCTCCCTCTCTTTGTCTCTCTCCCTCTTTCCCTCTGTCTATCTCTCTCCCCCTCTCTCTCTCTCTCTCTCTCTCTCTGGCTCTTCCTCTCTTCCTCTATTCCTCTCTTTCTCTCTTGCTGTCTCTCTTTCTGTCTCTCTTTCTATATATATATATCCTTCTCTATTTGTTTATTTAGTTAGTTAGTTAGTTAGTTGTTTCATTATTCCTTTCTTTCTTTCTTTCTTTCTTTCTTTCTTTCTTTCTTTCGCTAGTTTGTTTGTTTCTTTCGTTCCTTCTTCCTGATTTGTTTATTTTCTTTCCGCCGTTGTCTTTTCGTATTTCTTTCCATGTTTCTTTCCGTATCTCTTTCAATCTTTATTTCTTTCTTTCTGTCTTTCTTTTGTTATCTCTTACTCTCTCTCTCTCTCTTTTGCTCTCTTGTTCTCTCTATTTTCGCTTTCTTTCCCGCTCCCTCGCTCTTCCCTTCGTGTCTTTTCGCCGGTCTTCTGCCTCTTCCTCTGGTTCCGGACAGGGACATCCAGAACGAGAGACGGACCTCGGCTTGGCCAAGCGTGACATTTCCAGTAACAGGTGTAAGCCGTGTCTCGATGCATCTTGCCAGTTGGCGTGCGTGCATGTCCGCGCGCCCACCCATGCACGCAGGCGCCCGCGCACGCACACGGCCGCCCGCCCGCCCGCCCGCCAACGTACGTTGCTCGAGCGTATGCGCTCGCACGCATGCACCCGGACGCACGCACCCACACGCACGCCCCTGCGCCCACGCACGCGCATGGGCACACCCACACACACGAGCACGCACACACCTCCGGACGCACGGACGCACGCACTCACACACACACTTTGCGGTGGGGGGAACAGGGCATCGAAACATCATAGCATAGCCCAGCCCCAGCATCATAAGGAACTTTTATGCTGACATTCCGTTTATAACCTCAACTGAAGCTGCTGCTGACATTCCCAGGCGACATGGATGATCTTGCAAAGGAGGAGACCTTTCACCAGGCGGGCGTCACCAGCGGTGACGAACGGTTGTAGCCTCGCATCCGTGGATTTCCTGCGGAGCGCTGCCTGAATCAGCTAGCGCAGCTAGGAAATACATGTTTTTCTCAGGGGGGACGCACCTGCAAATCCAAATCAGCGTCAGTCTGAAGAGAGTGTTTGTTCAGTATTGGCTGAGCCCTGGTGATGGATGCGCCGTGCATACCACTCTCCGTTTCTCTTCGGGCACGCATGAGAGGGAGGTCAAGACGATCACCTGCTTGAGCAAGAGGTTCTGGGTACTATGGGAGCACTTGCAAGAAGCTCTTCAGCAAGCCCCTAAGTGTTGAGGGCGGCGATCTGAATGTGACTGTTGTATCCCGCGCATCCAGCTGGCTAAATGCCCAGGTGACCATGATCCATGATGGAGGCGGGCGGCACTGCAGTCGTGGCTCCCTTCTGAAGTCGGTAGGTCCTTCCAGTGTTGGGTGTCCTTTGGACAATTATCGTCTTAATGGGTTGAAGGAAGCTCACTCTTGTTCATGTTTTCCCGAGTAGGGGAGTATTCAACTGCCCTTGGACACGCCGGTTGGATATCATTGGAGAGGCCAGGCTTATCCCAACCACAAGCGGGTGATGAAACAAGCAACCGCTGGATGATTCTTTCATCATGCCGCACCCTCTGGGAACTCGCCATGCACAGTGCAGGACATCCATCAACCGTGTGCCAGGCAAATAGGTTCAGCCAAATTTTGAAGTACACCACTGACATACTTGCAAGTGTTCTACGTTGGGAGCCCTGATCATAATTCATATGCGTTCCAGTTTGGTTTCGGGGATGCTACAGGCTAGAGTGATGCTTCAAGCCTAAAGTTAACTTGGATTGCATGGTCCCGCGCACGCACACAATCAACATGTTCTTTTTACACACATACACAAAGGTGCAGCGAGAATGCATGGCAACCTCTTGGAAAGTCAGGGTAAACATGGCGGGCATCGAGATGTTCTGACCTGCCGTGGTTTGATGCAGCTGGGGGTAGAATGCGTTGTTTTCTTCTTCATTTTAAGGAGCCAAAGTGCATGCATTGTCTTTGTGACCAGACATCATTTTCTCCGCATCAAAGTTTGTAAGCATCCGGAGGCTGGAGCATCTCGCCTTCGCAGCCTGTGCAGATGAGCGTGGCTGCAGCTTGTCAAAAGGGTCAGAAGTGATTGGGGGGGCAGCATATGTTTACCTGGTTTTGGTTTTTGATTTTGAGCGGGCATTTTCAAGGATGGCTTCCTTGTGGGATGATGATATGAGAGATACAGTGGTGGTAGTGGTGGTGGTGGTGGTGGTGGCGGTGGTGGCGGTGGCTGTGGCGGTGGCTGTGGCGGTGGGGGGCGGCGGTGGTGGTGGTGTGTGATTGTTGTGTGTGGCGGTTGCCGGTTGTCGGTTGTCTGTTGGGTTGTTGCTGGTTGTTGGTCGTTCTTGTTCTTGTTCCTGTTCCTGTTCTTGTTGCTGCTGCTGCTGCTGCTGCTGCTGCTGCTGCTGCTGCTGCTGCTGCTGCATGAATTCATGTTGAGCACTCGGCTTCTGATGGTTTCCTTGTCCTCGTTTGAATTATGTGGGGGGTGTTGTGCAGAATGAATTTGGCCGCCAGAGCTTCGAGTATGTTTGTTTGGTGCAGCTACCAGCGCGTCAATCAGCAATGCTTTGAATTGGCGAGCACTCCATCAGTATTTGATACAGCGGCGCCTATCCAACGCACAACTGAACATCCTGAAATTGTTGTGGTTTTTCTTTGCTTATCTCAGACGTCCGCATACTTTATGCACCATTTGTTGGCATTGATGTCAGCCATTGCTTTGTGAATGGCCAGGGCTGGGTGCCAACTTTCGACCGTTTGCTTTCGAGGGCGGTCCAAAACCCGGGACCGCACACTTAAGCGTTTTTCAAGCGAAGCCTACCGTTGCGGAAGGCCATTCTTGAGTGAATAGGTTTTTGGTTGGACATAAATTCATATTTAGAACCCTGCTAAACCTATATTTTGAGAGATGGCTTATTTTAGGACACGCCCATTTATGTTTGTGAGCTGTTATGCATGCCGCAGGCGCTTCAGATCTTGTTTTTGCAGTTTCAACAAACTTGGCATATTCCCTGTTAGACGTGAGGACCCTGTCTTATTGGTGTACCAAGAAAGACAGAGCACCTGCCCAGTGTTCCTGTGTCGCTTGGGTGAACGAGTGGGATGGGTTCGCATGCAAGTGTGGATGGTTCCGCTGTTTGCTACGGGGGCAGCTACGCCTACTGAGCCTACTGCATGTACTTCCAAGGACATTCTCGGCAACCAAGTGCTGCAGACGAAGCTCTTCCAGGTAGGGCAATCATCTCTATTTGGATAAGGCTTTGTGTCAAACCTTTTTAAAGGAGCCTCTAGTTGTGTGAGATGCCCATATTTGATGGGATAGTTACAAGCAGAACTTCAGACTTCCTCAGCACCAGCGCAGCGCAAAGGAGTTGTTGGTACCTGGCTCCAGGAAGTCTGAAAGAGTTTCGGTACATCTCGGACACCTCACCTCATGACTGATACTTAGTAACCTGCAGAAAGTGTGCTCGGTTTCAGGAAGCGCTGTCTGCTTCTTCAAAGATCGAAGATCTGAGGCCTGGCCGCAAGTTGTACCTCTAGATACTGGGGCTCTGAAGCCTGAGGCTTGCGGACTGAGAAGGAAGCAGGAAGCGATTGGTCAAACTATCTTAATGCACAGCGAGGCATACATCACGATAAATTGTCCTCATCTATGCGCATATCCTGCAAGTTCAAGCAGCAGTAGTTGCCTAAGACACCTCGGGAAGAAGGCTTGGACAAAGACCGCTTAACCTCCAGAGTTTAAAGTTGCCTACAAGACAATGTGTTCAGGATGTTTATTCTGTTTAGCAAAAGTCGTGATTGCAGTGGCACAGAAAAGGACAGCTTTCAAGGATGGTTCCCGCAAAATCACAATTGAGCAGCACCTGAAATGGACTCTTGGTTCTACCGCATGGCCATAAAGGTTTACATCATATGTGGGTATGTGTCAAAATAGGGGGACCCACCAATTCAGTTTTCCTGTTGGTTTGCCTTTAAACCAACCTGACAAAAGCACATACCCACAGGCCTTGCTGCAACGCCCTTTTTTTCCAGGGGGAACCATCTGCGCCACTCGGAGTTTTGGGGGCTGAAGGGTCTTGCCCAAAACGTGTTGGGGACCCGACCCGTGGGTTACTGGAAGAAAAGGGTGCAGTGCCAGCTTCCATGTTCAAGGCACGGGCGTGTCAATTCTTGCGGCAAGAAGGTACCCCTTTTTTGAGGTTGCTCTAAAGGGCAACACGGGAGCCGGTGCCCATGTTTGAAGTCCCTCTTTGACAAGACAGACCCAATGTCAGATGCCTCAATTTGTTCAAGGTGGAAACAGTGAGGTCACAACAATCCCCCACCCCCAATTGGGAAAAACGTGGGGCCTCCCTCCCTTCATCATTTGCCTTGCATCATTTGCCTTGTACCCACAAAGGGAACATGTAAGGGAAAATGCATAGGGAAGGTTGGTACGCGCCCTCCCATGCATACTTCCTGGCTTAACAAGTTGCACAAGGGAAGCAGAAGAAACGTCTTACACTCCAGCCATCGGCCTTCACCTGGTCAGAGGCCGAGTTTTTCTGAGCTTAGCTTTGCGCAGCATTCTTTTGGCGAGAATTGCAATGGAAATTGGACGAGTCACAAAGGATACCGCACTTGCCCGGCATGACCTTGCAACTTCTCAGCATGCGAAGTCGGAGCTATCCTTGTCAGCCGCTATCACCCTCTTTGGAAACCGATGCAACCTGTGAAAGGAGACATCATCTACCTAGCCAACAAGTCCTACATAGAGTCAATTCGCAAGACTCTCCAGTGCTCCAAAGGGTTGAGACAATGCGGGCAGTTTGTGCAGGGCCTCTCTCACGGCAGCCAGCGACTCCCTCTCCACCAGCCTCACCATGGAGCCGGGTGCCTCGAAAGCGGGCCAAGGAGCGACCCAGACAACCCCAACACTTTCTGCACAGCCATCCGAAACAGACAAATGTCAAGTGGTGTTTCGGGCTTCATGTCGTGATAATTGTTTGTTTCATGCTAGCTTCTAGCAGGAGCGGAAAGGTACTTGTGGAGCCGTGTTGTTTGAGCGGACATGTGAGCCCCTCACTCAGTAAACTCGGCCTCATTCTTGCTTCCCCCCCCCCTGATCTGCATGTCAGGTAACACCGCAACTCTGGCTGGCAAACCTGGACACGCTGTGCATTTTGTCGATTTGGCAACGCCATGGAGCATGTTTCCCAGGCCAAACTGACTGGCGAGGAGTCTTTGCAGTTGGTGCGGAATTGGCAAGACGCCAATCCGAATCAAAGACGGATAGATCCGGGCTAGGGGATGTTAGGGGTGCGCAGCTTTTAGCCTCAGCATCGGTCGCGGTGGCCTGCAGAGAAGATTGATTTCAGCAATCGATATCTGAACTGGTGGTGGAGAGGGGAAAGCTCATGATCAAAAAATAAGCCAAACCTGGGTGCGCAAAAGGGCGGCCATGCCTTTGCCAATTTATTCCAGGCAGTTATTTGGCTTGGCTTTCTTTGGGGAGGTGTTAAGAGATCTGTCAGGGTATATCTTGCTAGGACGGCCAATCGCCAGGGAATCTCAATACGATCTTGTTTTCGTGCAGCGGATTCAATGCCTGATACGGCAGACATATTATAGCTTTTTGTGCCTTTCACGTGCTAGTCGCGTGAGGAGCATGCAATCCAAATTCGATGTTTCAGGCGGTTGACAGCCTGAGCACATTGGAGCGTAACGCTTTGCTGCGCTTGCTGCCATGCTGCAATGTCGCTTGCGAGACGTGAGCACACATCAATCAGCGCAAATTGCACCACCTGGTTCAACTTTGTGTGCACTCGATCTAGCTGCTTGCCAAGGAAGTAGTCACCTTCGTGACAAAAAAACATGCTGAGGGTCAGGGGTGGGTGTCCGTTGGCTCCATGCGCTTGCGCATACCGTCGCTGGATTTTTTTCGAGTCCCTCGAAAGGAGACTTGAGCCGCATCAATTCAAGTGTCCTCGTGGCAAAATCCTTACATGGACTTCGGTAGTCGCATTTTTACTAGCTCCGTACCGTCCCCACATGTCCTCCACTGTGCAGATGTTTTCTTTTTTTCCATCCCTCGACTGGCATGGGTTCGCGGAGACCTTTGCACCTTCAGGTCTGGAGTGGATCTCAGCTGCCTGGTCCTCACGGAGGTGCTTGGACCGCTTGTGGGTGAGGGATTTGTCCAACTCCCCGGAGCAAGGAAATGTGCAAACAAGGGCACACAGATCAAGAAGTGCAACTTCTTTTCGGCCCAGGCCAAGTGTCACGCGTTGTTTCCTGCGGCAAAATCCACTTGCATTGCCAACACAATGGATGAGTCCCACGGCCGGTTTGGACTGACTCCTGGTTTCCGCCCAGTTTTCTTCCTGGAGCGACTTTCGCCCCGGCACTTTGGTCGATCTTTCAGCAACAGGGGCATTTTGAATGGCTTGTTTCAGGTATCCATTAGTTGGAGGTTTGGAGCCCGGTGGTTTGCGGAACCTCAAAGCCACAAAGCCACCAATTAGAGGGAAGCTGCTTGCTGTGCTTTTGTCTC
>CAUJNA010003485.1:530734-543234 GCA_963377175.1 Effrenium voratum
GAGGCTGATGGCCATGAGCGAGTCAGATACTCATAGTCACGTTTCTCGATCAAGCGGGTGTGCCTTTTGAGGGTACCCTCCAAAAAGAAACCAGTCTTCAAGCTACCTTTGGCTACCCAAGCTTGTCCAACCGCATGTAGCTCAGCCATTTTGAGGCCTTTTGTATCAGCTAACAAATGCCACCAAGGGGGGGCCACCGAGAATCGTGTTTGATGCGCAGTCATTTGGCATGTTTTGGCCTGGTTCAAAAGAAAGTACTTGACGGATAACTCCTTCTGAAAGGCCCGTGGCTGAGGAGACAACGTGCAGATGTTTGACAGCAAGGCTGCCTGGGATATGTAAGGTGGGAGCGGAGATACAGAAATGTATTGTCAACGCTTGCTGCCAGAAATGACACCTATTTGATGCATATTGTGAACCCACGCTGCCATGAGGTTTCTTAGGATTATCTACAAGGCAGCTAATTGTTGCATGTGGTCAATCCTGGTCGATTTGATAATTTGCCTGCAACACACCTATCGGACTACCCAATTTCTCGCTGCCCTGCCACATGCCGTTCGGGGGTTTTGGTGGGTCTTCAAACACCAACAATTGTGGTTTTCTCTTTGGCTCCCCTGTAAACCAACCCAAGAAATGGTACCCTCAAAAAAAGACAGGCTCAGCTGCTTTGTAAAAGGACGATGGCTGAAAAGAATGGGGCAGCAACATGGAAACTTGGGGCAACACAGATGTTTCATCTCGACCAGCGCTTCGCGTCACTTGCAGCTGACGCTCGATTCTTGTTCGCCCTTATTTGAGGCGGTTGGCTCTGGAAGTTTGGTGCAGGGCAGTGCATGAGATGTGCTTTGTTGTGCCATGTTGTGCCCTTTGGCACTGAGGTACTTCTGGTTTTCCGGGGAGTTTGTCCTGTTTTTTTCTGATTCAGCATCATAAATCATGCCGAAAATGCAAGGTCAGAAGCTTTTTGCCTGCTGGAGATTTATCAGGCTGAGCTCCCCAAAGAGCATGACCCATTTATCCATCAGGTGCCCCGTTTGGAGCAACTGGTGGTGCGTACATTTTTGACACATCCTCTGCGGTTTAGCTTTTCCTGGGTTTTATAAAGATCATAAAGAGGAGCTCCTGGTTTGCCAGGTTTTGATTGGGACACCCTCAACCCATATGGGTGTGGGTCAAAATTAAGCCACCAGGGGTGCAGGTTTTAGTCTTTGTTTCCATTTGCCAGGGTTCCATTCTGGGCACCTATTGTTGACCCACACCCATATGGACTAGAACCAAATGTGTCTGGACTACTCCTCGGCTCATGCGGAGGAGCGAGCGTGGAGTTCCAAGCGGGAGGCGTGATGAAGTGGCCGGGGGTCTATCATTTTTTGGAGTTGGTACCCCTTTTTGTGGTGTTTGAAGGGAAACTAAAAGGAACCCCGATGCGCAATGTTGGGGGGTCCGGTAAAAAGGACACTCATTCGGAACCTTGGCCTGAAGAGGTCCAACAACTCCCCCACGACCTGTGTCCTTTTGTGGGGCTCGGTACCCCTGTAAAAGGGGAAGGTTTAGGGCAACAGGAAAATAAGGATTCTTCTTTAGTTGGGATTCCTGAAAGATTCGGACCGACCCTGCACAGGACCGTGAGCTAGAATGACACTCCTTGACTCACGAATCGTGGTGCATTCCAAGACACACCATGTGCCCTTTAATACAGGCGTTCAGCACTTCCCTTGTTCAACTGCTCCCCACTAATTGTGATTCAACTTTGTAGCGGAATAGAAATGACCTGTCCAATCTCAGCAAGAAAACTCTCAAGCCTGAAACCTGAAAAAGACATGCAGTCGGCACATCTTTCTCCCTAAAACCCCTATTCATAAATATGGTTTCCCAACAAATATTCATCAATAGGGGTGCAGGATTTGACCTGTAGGGGGAAGGAATTAAACCACGTCCCTGAGGTTCCCCTCAGGGGCCAGCTTCCAACAACTAATTTCCCCAACCCAAACAAAACCACGTCCGCCACGACAGCGCCCTTCGCCTGGTTGTTTGGCTCAGGGCGAGGAGCGCTCCTGGCTGGACCCCGCTTGGCTCGAGGAGGGGCTGGGTTTCTTGTTTCGGAGGTGGGCTCGTTTTTCCATGGGAAAATATATGAAGACTTAGACGGGGACAAACACACAAATCGCAACCCTTTGCTGGAATTTGCAATTCCAGGGTAGCTGCCCCGTTTTCAGGGTCTGATAACCAGAAGCGAGGGGAAACAGCTGGTTTCGAAAACGATGGCTGAAAAGCAACGAGTTTTCAAGATGCTAGTCTTCCTAAACCCTATTCACTTCCATGATTGGCAAAAAGAGAGTAGCTGTAAGTATCCCCTGGAACGTTTAGACACTTCTAGAACTTCTAGAATTGGAGTGGAGATGCAGCGCCAACCATGCTGACATGTACCAAAGGTCTCAAAGTGTCTAACTTGGAGATAGATTTGTTCTTAAAGCTCCTGCTGGCACCAACTTGCTGGTGGCTTTGCCAGAAGATGAACACCACCCAATAGCCTGCCGTTTTTAAGGTGTCTGAGATCCCTGAATTTGTTCGACTCAAGTAGGGGAGTGGGGAACTTTGCCGTCGGGGTGACGGACTGCTCTGTTGTGTTGTTCGCTTCCTTGTACCTGAAACAGCGCGGCCTCTCTGCTGCGTTATTGCTGGGCAGCTGGGCCAGGGTTTTGTTGTCTCTTATCTTTGGTTATCTGCAGGTTTCCAGAGAGGCAGCAGTCAAAGCATGCTGCTGGTTGACAAGCAAGAGGACTGAATTTTTGAAAGCCCATGCTCGTCACAAAAGTAAGCATCCAATCGTCAGCGCTGTTCAGGATGACTCCCAGCTGCCGTACTGGACAGATGCGGATGAGATGCCGAACCACGTGGACCGGGAAGCGCCGCTTTTCATTTGATCCGGGTCCTGGGTCCCCGATGCTTGGGTCTGACCCTTGGCTCCCTCTTCCCATCACTTCGCCTTAAGGCTCGATCCAAACGGAAGCCAACAGGAGATACGGGTACGTATCACAACATACAGGGGGGACCCCAAATCTGGTGGCTTTCCGAAAAGGACAATTACCCTCACACAAACACCCGTTTCCCGGGCCGGATTTCACATGGGTGCGTCAGTTTCAGAGTCGGTATCCCTTTCTTGGGTTTTTTGGGGAAACCAAAAGGAGAAACACTTTGGGAGGGTCCAACTTCAAAGACAGCCACGTTTCTTGGAGCCGCAGGATACCATCTTGCAATTTCATACCACGCCCTGTGCCGACTTCCAGAGGGGCTTCTGTGCGAAGCACGGCGCGCGAGGGAAGGCTGGGACCTCCATGTTCTCAGGGAATGAGGGAACCCCCATAAACTATCCCTTGTGGTTTTCCTTTAGCCCAACATCCTGGGTCGTTCCGGAGCCTGGGCTTGTTGGTTTCTGCCTAGTTTTTGTTTGGGGCTTCCCTCGATCAACTCGATTGCAAGGTGGTCTTTGTTTTCCCGCCATGGCGCCGGGTCCCGATCATCAATGCAGCCGGCTCGCTAGTTTGGTTTTGCACGGAAGCAAGGGATGTCCATGCCATGAAAGCCATCGAGCTTGAATCTGAAAGGTGAAAGCATGAGTCTCCACGTCCACCACCTGGTAAGGCTAGAAAGCGGAATGATCCCAAATCGGTTGCCTGCTCACCAGTCCTTGCAACGCCCGTTCTTGGTGTCACCCCACAATAGCCACCCAGCTACGACGCAGGAAGTAGCAGCTGTAAACAGCTTCTTTCCCACCCCTACTTGCCGCTTGTGCGCACCTGTTCAAGGCGAGCCAATGTCGCAGCTACCACTTTGAGCTTCTTGGCAGCATTGGTTTTAATTGTGTGTCTTGACAGTGTGTAATTGCACTGGAATAATAGAATAATTATGTCTCACGCTGGCATGTCAGGCAAGGTGTTGGCTACTTGCAATCAAGGCTTGTTTCTCTCAGCATCGAGTCCACTTCCTGGGGTTATCTGCTGTAGTTTGTTTGACCACATGTGCATGCGGTATACACTCCAACGAATCAATGGCTTTGACCGCTGCTGCAGGTACATTCATTTAATAATAAACAAATAAAATAAAAATAATATAAGAAACCTATTTTTCGCGACGACCGTAGGAACGGACATGGTGCCATTTTTCGCATGACAGAACATGGCATCATCATGTCATAGATTCGGATCATGTAAAAAAAAATCAGCAACAGGAAACCCAAAGGACGATAAACGGCTCAGGCATCTTGGCAAGCTGCATATTTAGAGCTGTGTACATTCGCGCCTATGACCTACGCTTTCCACAGTCTTGGCACAGCTCTAGACGCGACTGCTCAGTCAGTTCAAGAACTCTCTCAGCCCCATTCCAATTGAGGTTGTCCTCCCAGTTGCGAAGTGCCGGGGTCTGTCTATCTTTGAGGGCGCCCTTTTCGTGGTTGTTTTGAAAGGAAACAAAGGCGAAGTCCGCAAATTTGGTGGATTGCCCCATTTGAGGGCCCTCTCAATTCAACGGAAGTTCCTCCAGTTGTGGTTGGAGGGTTTGGTGTGGCACGTTGCAGAAGAGCTGAGAGCATGTGCGCCACACCAACGCCATCAATGCCCATTTGAAGCAGTATTTATTGCAGCTAAAGGGGTAATTGCACAGCAACTGTAAATGTTGTACGTCAAAAAAGGTCCTGTCAGATCGGAATATCTATTCATCTTCCACACAGGAAAAATGAAGCTTCATGATTTGCAGGTTATCGATTCTTGCTGTTTTTTTTGTAGCGCGAACTTTTCAAAAGGCCTTTCGGTCATTGAACTTTTTAGTTGAGTTGGTTTGAAGTAGATGGGTTCCGCCTTGGCTACCCAATCATTTCCCAGCAAAAACATAAACTTGTATGTAGTATATTTGTGTTCAAAAAAACCGAACGCCCCTAAAACCTGTGGTATCCTGTGGTCCTTTTGAATTTCCTTCACCGGTCGAACCTGGAAGCACGGAGTCGGGACGTGGCAAGCGCCAAGCAAGCAAGCGCCCGAGTTCGCAGCGCCGGCGTCGGCCGGTGGACGTGGCGACACAGCGGCTGCCGGGGGCTCAGTAAAATCCAGTGCCAACCTTTCTCCAGATTTCCGTTTTTGTTTTGTTTGTGTATTTGTTTGTTTGTTTGTTTGTTTGTTTGTTTGTTTGTTTGTTTGTTTGTTTGTTTGGTGGGTTTGCCACCAGAAAAGGTCAACCAGGGTTCCTTTGAAGTAGAAAAGTCACTGGTTGTAGCTGGGGTACAGGCATTGATTTGTGGGCTTTGTCCAGAAAGGGGGAAGCCTCTTTCTTTGGTGGTTTCCCTTTCACATGCCAAGCCAGGCAGGGAAAATACCCGTCTATGGGTGAGTCAGGATGCATGTTACCTTTCGTTTCCCTGAATATACAGAAACCAGCATCATGTAACATGTATGAATTTACGCAACATAACTATCAAATGACCTATCTCCCATCACGAGACTTCTGTGGGGTTGGTATGAACGGACGGTACGACGGTATGAAGCTGGCGTTGTTGGCTTGCCAGTGGAATTCCTGTTTCTAATTCGACATGAAGCTGGTGCCAATATGGGTATTGGAGTTGCTCTTATGTGGACGTTACTGGATGCAAAGAGGGTGTTCATTCACGGCTTGTTTTTTCTAGTTTTCCTTTTTCAGAGATCTTGAATAGACTGGCACCCATCCCAATTACCAACTGCCTGCCTTTGGTCAGGGCTCTCCAATATTCCGCCTTTGCTTGTTTATGAGTTTCCTCTACATGTGTTGTCTAATCAATATATCGATGCATGTACATGCGATACCTTGTTCTTGTTATGATATGTGCAATCGATGTGGCATTGCCTAACGCATGTCATCCTTCAAAATTGGTTTGTCCACGGTAATGCACGCTTTTGTGTTTTATGCAACAACGGGGGGCTGATATATTTATTCGCATGATATTCAGGGAGATGCTTGACCCAAAAGTGAGCAGTCCCGATCCGATTGAAAAGGACCCACGCCCGTTCAACCAGCTTATGATATCGAGCTTCCCATTTCTGCGCTAGGCGACCCACCACAACGCGAGGCATTAGGGTCCCCCTGCACAGAAAGGTTGTCAGAGCCCTAAGAACCCGTTCTAAGAACGCCTAAGAAAGCTTTGAGAACCTTTCCTGGTGGGTTGGTTTACTCCCTACAATTGTACCTTGTCTCCCATCTTGAACCCTGAACACCTGGCCGGAGGACTTACTGGGAGACGCCGTGCCCATCCTGGAGTCTTGACATGGGCTTCTGCCGGGATTCTCAAATGGCAGTATGAGGCAGCCGTCTGGCTATGCTCCTCACGGCCAATCTGGGGATTTGTCGATGTGACCATGGCATGGACTCTTCCAAATGTACTTTCATGTTGGCTGAACACACACACACACATAGAGACACGCACAGACACGCACACACAAACACACACACACACACCCACAGGCACATTGGCAGACACACACACACAGACACACAGACCAGAAGAGACCAGAAAGACAGGCAGAGAAGCAGTAGACGCCCTTGGGCCGAGGTGTGCACCACGGGTATCCAAATTGTGAGCTGGGTATACGCTGAGAGGCCCTGTTGCATGGTTTGAATCATTCGGAGATCTTGCCAACAACTTTGCCTTTTCGCCCCAGGGGATATCATGAGACTTTTTGGGGGCCCTTTACTTTACTTCAGATTGGCTGTACTGCTTTGTGCCCCTTGGCTCAGGTTTGTGGATGCTTGACATGTGAACTTATCGCTGAACATCACGCTCACGGGTATCGAGAACAGAGTTCAGACAACTCTTGAACAACATGACTCCCAGAAATCAGCATTGGAGATGGGTCTGAAGAGCCCGGCCGACAGATTTGTCATTCAAGTTCAGAGGTTTCAGGGCAGGAAGCTCATGCGGTGAGGCGACCTGGATCAGCAAAACAAATTTCGGCCATGAGGATGGTTTTGGAAAGAGCGAGTCCCGTGTGGGTGTGCAGCTGATCAGACCATAGCCGGCCTGAGCGACCTAAATTTCATGGACTTGTGGGCATTTGGGGGTCTCATCCGAGGAGCCGGCTAATCGCTTAGAAGAAGCCCTCAAGCGTCCCTTCTGGGACTAAGGAGCCACGACCCCTTCCCCGCGCAGGGCCCTGGGGTTCCCAAATGATTTGCCAGCGGGAGGCGGCAAATTGCGCCGAGGTTGCCTGGCAGGAGATGCATGCTCTTTGGCCCACGGACGTGAAGAGGCGCGAGAGCAAGTGTTGGCTTTGTTTTGTGCTGGGGGGCGTGCAAACGCGCTGTGCGTCCGTACGTGCGTGGGTGCGCGCGTGCGTTCGTGGGTGGGGTGGGTGATGTGTGTGTGTGTGTGTGTGTTTCAAAGCAAGGCCATGCCAATGAAGCCTCCAGTGTGATCACACGGCGTGGCTGCCATGTGCGTCACTTTGAGCAGCAACATCAGCGACAGTAGCAGGACATGATCGATGAACCACATAGTCCAAGGCAAGGGCCAGCTGTAATCAGATGACATGAAAAGGAGGAGGAGGAGGGTTGTTGTGACCAGTTTTTTGCCCATTTGTTGACTGCTTTGTTAGCAAGTTCAGCCATCTATCCACGTCTGAAGTGGCCAGGCATTGTTTAGATAGTGGTCAAGTTCTGCTTTTCAAGAGATCAAAGCTGTTCAGCTTAGACGAGCGAATGGCAATATTGGCCAGGTGTCGTACCACCCTGCAAAGTATAAGACCCGGCCCTGCAATGGTGCAAGCCTTAGGCCAGTGCTTTTGGAGCACAGCTCCAAGACTGAGAGGAGGGAAAGCTGAGGGAAGTGGGGGAGAAAGAAGGCAAGAGGCCTGCCCTTTCTCAACGCACTGAATGCTATAAGTCTATAAGCCATAAGTTTTGTTCTGTTTGTTTGATCTCCAAAGATCAGTTTTCCTGTTGATGGGTATGTATCATGAACTTTTCCGGGAGCCCAGGTTCGGGCACGCATATCCATAGGTACATATATGTTAAGGTTTCATAGATGCAATCCACAGAACACATTTCGCTCCCTGTGCATCCCCAGCATTCAGACATGTGCTTTCAGGCAAGGCGTTTAAACGCTCTAGCCCGATTTGGCTCTCATGTTGGGTTTCAATCCAGTAGCCTCGAAGGAGGACTTCCGAGGCCTCCCACCACTGGGTGGATTCAGAACCATCCCGAAAAAGGCTTGAAGCGCCTTGCGCACAAGCGGTTTGTATGTAGCCGGGTGTGGACGACACGCTTCGGTTCTTTCCTCCCGAGCGCAGGCAACTATCACACCGGAAGGGCCTATAACATTGCCATGGACTTTTTTCCTCAGGGGGGCGAGTTCCAGTTGGGCATCTTCCTTTGTTCCCCACATCGTTGTGCTCAAGCATTCTCCAACATTGAGTCCGTCGGATGTCCGTCGGAACATCAAGTGAGTGGCGCGTTTATATATGGGTGTGTCTTTTTTGAGGGTACCCCATGTTTGACGATGTTGAAGGAAACCAAAAAGACACCCACCTTTGTTTGGGAGGGGGAGTTCAGCCTTAAAAAGACAGATCCATATGTAGTTAATTAATACACTTTATTCCGGTACTGGCCCCACCCGGAATAGCACCCCTGAGACGTTTGCACTGTCCAGATATACCCTTGATATTCGGCCGATCGCTTGCGAACGTTTGAGTCACAGGTGCTCAATGGGGTTTGGGTGAACGTACATGGGCGGTTTCAGTTTGGTTCTACTGTTCTACTCCTTTACCAGTGGACTCCTGGCGAGCACAAGGGTGAGGGAGCTGTGGGGTTGCCCAAGGCACGGATTGCCGTGGTGAAGGTGCCTGCTGCTTCGCACACAGCCAGAATGAGCTGAGGCGACTGGTCGCTTCCGATCTTGGACCGTGCTGCCCTTTGGCTTCCCTAAGCAAAGACTCTCGCAGATTCCGCTCCAATATACTCCGATTCCCAATCCGTGCTTGCTGATATACTATATACTAACTTTTATAGGTAACAGAAACAACATAGGCTTGTGGGAGTCGCGGCTCTTGCGCGCTGTTCTGTAGGAGATTGTTCCGACACTTGACGCGAGAAGGTAGCGCGAAAACAACTTGTTCGACAAAACCGGGGGTACGCCTTTTGTGAGTTGGTTTGCAACCTTGCCAGGAGACACGATGTCACCCTTGGCAGTGGTGCTAGCATTTGTCAGCAAGAGCCATGCACGTTGATGGGTGCTCACCTTGGGTTTTGTGTGGTTGCTTGACAGTTGCTGCGCTTCTGTTTCGATGTCGCGAAGCTCCTGTGAAAGCTAGCTTTGTAGTGTGGTGGTCTAATCTGGAAGCGCGCTGCAAGAGTTTACATCACGTTAACTCATGTCTAGGTTTTACTGGAAACATCCGCAAAAAAACCGGCCAGGGGATACTTTGGTCCCCTTTTCACGAACGGAGAACTGAGGGGCGCAAAAAGGACTGCGAAAAGGGCTCGCGAAGGCCGACCATGAATACAATGGCGCCTAGTTTTCGAGCTCCCCTTTCAGATCGGTGTGTCCGGGATGCAGGCAGCACGCGCCGGGGAGATACTCCTACTTTGTGATTATGCTGGGGAGCCTCAGTTGCAAACTGTTCGCCTGGGCCATGTTTCACCTAGCCTTTTCTAGTTGAAGTTTTGTTCTTCAATATGAGCTGCTAGACTTCACTCACTGTTCCATGATGTTCCATCTGGGTCTGTCTCAAAGTAAGGTACCCCTTTTTGGATGTGTCTTAAAGGGACACCAAAAGGAAACCACCTACCTGGAGCGGCCCGCAATTTGAAGTCATACCCGTGCTACTCTGAATGTCATAAAACAGCCACGCCCACTCCTTTTGTTTTAGAGTCAGGGAAGTGAGCACATGGTAGGAACTCGCCTCATGTTTTCAGGGTGAGAAGTTTGGTTGCGCATTGTGATGTTGAATAGCAACAGCAGTATCCATCATCTGCCCCACAAATCAATCAAAGCAAACACCTTGGTATTGGGAGGGGGTCTTAGAAAAAAATATATATATATATATACATATATATATATATACATATATATGTATGTATGTATATATATATATATCTGTATATGTGGTACCCCTCCCTCCCCGGGCACCCCTCTTCAACAAAAAAGCTAAACAACAGGAGAAGAAAAGCAACAAGTGGAGGAAGCAAGAGAGTCTTCTGGAAGAGGAACAATCAAGGTCTTCTGGAAGAAGGGCCCCAAACCAGAAACACCACAAACGCCACAAAACTAGGGTCCTCATGAAGAAGGGCCACAAACCACACAAACCACAAAAAGCAAAAACCACAGAAGGCCCCCAAACCAGAAAACCAGAAAATAAGCAAATACCAGGGTCCTCCAGAAGAAGGGTAGCTACCTCAATTAGTTTCTGCCCCTTAAAAGGAGTGAACATCCAAAGGAAATCCAGGGAACATGCGATTTTAGTGCTATTGCCTTACAAATTCCAAACTGCAAGGCTTTGAGCTAAGCAGGACGTTCATTGGAATTCAATTGGACATAGTTTTCCAAAGTAGATTCTGAATAGGATTTCCTTTCCAAATAGGAATAGCAATATGTTTTAACTACAACATAAATACCATCTAGTAAGGACAGACAAGATGAGTGGAGAAACCTGCAACTTCAGCCTGTTGGTTTGCAAGTTTTTAACTACAAGGATTCAAGTTCAGAAGGTCTTTCATTCGAACGTTTACAAGTAGGAGTTCTAGTTGGCAGTTAAACAGCATCTAGTGAGGAAAGACAAGCTAGTTGTGTCTTCTAATTTGCCTGCCCCAAAACACATCAAGGAGAACGCAATCTCCTGGCAAGGTTTGAAATTGCAAGGCTTTAAGTTTAAGTCGTGCGTTCATCATTACGGTTCAGGAAGGTTTCTAATATAATTTACATGGAATTCTTTTGTTGAGCATGTATTTAGAAAGATATTTTAGATAGGAATTCCTTTCCATTTTAGTCATAAATCAAATGGAACCTAGCGAGGAAAGACAAGCTGGTCGTTTCTTCTAAAATGGGAACTCATGTCTGGCCTTTCTTAAGGACATATTGACCACTATGTCACTGGCCTTTGAAGGATCTGCTCTGCATCTTCAGAGTGGGTCCTGAGAGGGGTCCCGAAAAAAGGGGGGGGTTATCATACACATATATATATATCGCATGTATTTATATACATACACAAAGCATGTATTTGTGTGTGTGTGTGTCTGATTTTGCGACGCTGGAGGCCGCCACGAATTTACCTTGTGTCGGATCTTATGCAATTTCTTCGGCACAGCCCATCCGATGAATTTCTTCGGCTCAGACGCGAAACGTGTGGAATTGCGCTGCAAATTATCTTGTCAGAAGGGCAAGACACTCCTGGCCCCCCCGCCCCCATACGGCCGTTTTTTGGTTGTGCACCTTTTGAAACAAATGGGTTCTTTGAAACGCGTAAAACAAACAGCACCACATGTTTTCAGAAACATACGGGTTTCAACATACGCGTCGTCTGCACCAAACAAACATGGTCATTCGGGCATGGCCAACTGCGGGGGTTTGACGAACAAAAAGCACTTGTGAGTCCCGCCTGGTTCGCGGCTCGAGGTCCGGCGCCCCTACCCTGCTGCAAGCCCCAAGGTGCGACGCGGGTGCTATGAGGGGTAGGATTTCCTGACAAGCTTGACCCCTCGCGGTTTCCTCCTGTTGGGTTCGGACATGTTCGGACCAGTTTGGCAAACAACAAGTTGGACGTTTTGTTGGTCCTCGTATTTCTCACATTTGTTTTTTCTCGTCTTGGCAGGACTACCCATGCGCGGATGCCAGTCTGCTTCCCTAAGCGTCATGTTCTTTTGGCTCGGGGCAGACAGCCAGCGGAAGGCGGCCAGTTTGGCTGAGCCAGGGAAATCAATTTACTAAATGCTGGCTATTGGCCTGGTAGGCACCAGATTGAGAGCTTAACATGCTTCGCTTGAGTTTTATTGCAGTAGCCACATCAATGGCGTTTTGCGAAAGGATCAACCACTCCGCTCTGGATAGAAGCCAGAATGCAATTGCTTATAGACTATCTGAATGGGCACAAGCGGAGTTCAGGTTCAGCATGTTTGTGACATGGTGTGATCTTGCAAGGAATCAGCCATGAGTGGGATATATTGCCTGCCTCAAGAAGACACCACAGCCAGAATGCCGCAACCTCCAAATTATTTTGTTGCTCATGTTGTTTTCTGATATTCTGCGGTCTTTCAGACATAGTCCTTTAAATTGACTGTTGCCAGGCTCCAGCCTTTGTGTGGTTTGTGGATGCGTGGTTTCCCTCCCGAGTTGTCCCATCGCCGTCCCGAAAAACGTTCGACAGGACATTTCCAGAAGCCATCCGCGGGAGTGGGGGCCCTAAATTTGAGCAGACCTCCAGTGCCTTCTGTTGCGGGGTCTGCTTGAAAACCTAGCAAAAAAGGGGGTCATTTCCCAGCCCGGAGGTCTG
>CAUJNA010003485.1:553234-568234 GCA_963377175.1 Effrenium voratum
TTCGGAGTCCTCGCGGTGTCCCCCAAGCTCAGACCT
This sequence comes from Effrenium voratum, assembly GCA_963377175.1. NCBI lineage: Eukaryota > Dinophyceae > Suessiales > Symbiodiniaceae > Effrenium > Effrenium voratum. The sequence goes on from CAUJNA010003485.1 coordinate 553,271, forward strand.
GCAGGGGCGTTTTCGGAGGGTCCAAACTCAGCTCCCGAAAAGAGGGTCTTTTTTTTCTCATGTTGCCATGGCAGTGGAGGTTTGTGGAAATGCTTGAAACACCATCATTGAGGCTGTTTGATTTAAGCATGTCAGTGACCATGGACGGCTGGCACCGGGTGGATTTGGATAGGAGAAGTGCAGGGGGGTCGCTTCTCAATCAGTTGCTTACTGCTTGGCATGTGTCATATTCATGATTTGTGGCTGGTCCTTGATATTGATGACCACGAGTATTGATGACCGAGACCCATAGATCCGAGGCGTTGGGGTTGAGGGCGGGCAGTGATCGGCATGTCTCAAGCGAGCAAGTTGCGCAGGACGGTGACCTGCCGCGACATGCAGATGAAGGGAGCTGCTGGCGCAATTGTCATGAAAACACTATCCCCTCCCCCCCCGCTCAAAACTCACTCCTTTGTGGGTAAGCTAAGATATTCCAGACGTGAATGTGTTCGGGGGCGGGCAGGCGGGCAGGCGGGCAGGCGGGCAGGCGGGCAGGCGGGCAGGCGGGCAGGCGGGCGGGTGTGTGTGTGTGTGTGTGTGGTGTGGGAAGCAATGGCACGGAAAACCATGTGCACCTCAGCATGGGCTTATGGGTTGGCTGGCCAGGCTGCCCCCGGCAACGTTTGTGTGCCTTTTATCATCGGCGGGCAGAGCACCGCAAGCCGCTTGCCTAGAGCTCACTGAGGGCAGGGGGGGAGGTGCGTTTCGTCACTGTTCTCGCCAGGCTTTTGTTCTTTACACCTTTCTGGGAAAGCTTTTGGGATTGTGTTGTTTCGGCATTTGGGATTGTTTTTGGTGCGGGCTGCAAAGAACAAAGCTTTGTTGCCAGGATGGGGTTTGGTCTCGCTTCAGGTGATCAGACATGTTGCTTGTCTCCTTGGGCCGTTGGGATAGCAACATTGAACGTTTCTTACCCACAACATTCTTCAAATTGGGGTCAGGAGTTTGCTTCAGCGTTCCAGGGATCAGGGCAAGGCCAGGGAGTGTGGGCCAGTTGCCCCAGCAGGTTCACACCGAACGGAGGGCTGGCCGCTGCCTGAATGCTCCCAGCTGAGCGTAAACAAGCAATCAAGCACGGGCAACATATGAATTGGCACCGAAGCTACTCGACGAAACGCACGCCTGCAGCTGTCAGCAAAAGGCCTGGGCAAGGCGCGGTTCTTAGGCTCGAGTCAAAGCCCGAGTGACACTTGAACGGCATCCAGCCAACAGCAATAGTTGCCGCCGCAAAACATATCCGCGGTAACAATGTCAAACTGAGTAGGAGAAGCGTTGCGTCCAAAAATCGATTTGAATCGCCGATTCGCGGTCGTTGTGTCCCGTACCTGAAGGTTGGGTGCTCGTACTTGGCTTCCGCGATCAAGGGTAGGCCATATTTCCCGAACGAGTAGCTGACCTACTCGAAACGCGAATCTCTCACTGGCGCACTCCAACCGGCTTTTCCCATGTCCAAACGTCCAAGTGTCCAAAACGCAGTCATTGGGTGGCGGGGGGGGGGGGAAGCAACCGATACCCAGACGGCAAGAACCATCAGGCCATTGGCCTGAGTGCTGCGCACAGGCAATGGTTGGCTTGCTGCTCGTGTGCATCTTGTACACACGTTGACATAGAAACACTGAAGCTTCCGCCAACTGATACCAGGAGACGTCAATGTGTTTTGAGGCTTGCAGTAAATGTTTATCTTCTTTGTTGGCAATGTGACATGTTTAGCGGATCTTTACTTTTCTAGGAATCCTGATCAGCAGCAGGGCTGCAGGTTTCCTAGGTCATAAGAGCAAAGTTTCAAAGGGACACAAAGTTTCGGAATCCTGGCAAACTCCTATCCGACAAACTTGAGACCTGTGCGAGAATGCGACAGATCTGGCTACCGAACCAGCCGTCCTTGCGTTTGTGCTGGAACCGGGCAAGGCCAACCCCTGACAGTCACGACTACGACCGCCCACTGCCAGTGGAGGACGGGGTGGGGGGGTGGTGTGGGCCCCAGACTCTGCTGAAGCTTTCCAAGCTCGAGCATTTGACTTGTCGGCTTCGTGCGCTTGGTCGTGTACACGCATGGCCTTGTGTTTCAGGTTGCTGTTTGGCCGTGAGAAGCCGACTATATGTAGTATCCAATGCACACTGTTTGCACCAGCACTTGATACACACACACACAACGAGAGAGAGAGAGACAGACACACAGAGAGACAGAAAGAGACACAAAGAGACGCACACAGAGACAGTGCGACAGACAGGGCCAGACACAGAGAGACAAAGAGCACACCGTCACGCACACACAGACACCAGACACGCAGACACACAGAGAAACTTAGAGAGACACAGAGAGACAGACAGAGACATAAAGAGAGACAGAGAGACCCGCAGAGAGACGGAGAGAGACAGAGGGAGAGAGAGAGAGAGAGAGCGATACACAGAGACAAAGACAGAGACAGACACAGAAAGCCACAGCCATAGACACAGCACCAGCCACAGCCACCCCAACCCCCCCCCCTTCCCAGCACCTCCACGCCAAACCGAGGACAAGCCAACCAACCTCACACCCCCCTAAACCCTAAACCTCCCCTAAATCAATAAGCCAATCAACCCAAGCTTCTTAACCCGCCTAAACCAACCCTAAGGCGCGCAAGCCAGAAAGAACAGCAGCCATCAGCAGCCCAACACGCGTTCAAAACGAGTCCGCAGCGGATCGGATGCCTTCACAAAGTGCACCATGAGCCATTTGAACGGTCAGACAGGAGTGTCGCAGTTATAGCGACGCGCCAAGTGCTTTTGCACTAATCCTTTGCAACATAACATGGTTTTCCCCATATTGGCTAGGATTTTATTCCCAATTCTAGCATTGCGCCAGATAAGTCATATAGTCACATGCTCATATTATGTCTATAATACGCATATTATATATATACATTATACATAGATATATGATTCTATGTTATCGTGATTCTTGTAGCTGCTGGTGACCGTGTTGGTTTGTATGGCAGATTCTTGAGGCAGCCCTTGCCTGCAGGCGATTGACCTGGTCTGGGCCGAGCAGTTCCTTAATCCACCCATCTTCCAGGATGCTGAGGAGGAGGTGGGCCAGTGGGCCCACAGCCCAGTTCACCAAAGGGTGCAACATTTCTTGCGAGTGTCTTTCGAAATTCAGCCGACGGCCATGGTCAATATGGTAGTGGGAACCCGGGGAGGTAAGTCCAAGGGCAGTCGCGGTAAGGGAGTGAACTTCGAGGTTCAGTAGCAAGCTTTCCTAGCCCTTGGACTAAGCCAAGCTTTCCCTGAAAACTGTTGAAACTCAGAACCTGTATGATGGCTGCGCGCTATACTCACGCGCATCTTGAGTTCGGCTAAGCAGGTTCTGCAAATAAGCTCACCGCCAAAAACCGATCCTACACCGGCCAAAGTCGACTCTGGACTGCTTAAAACCGCTCCTGTAGTTACCGGTGGTCTGTGCCAATGTCGAACTAAAAGTGTTGTTCCAGTTTGGAATTCGCTCTTTATGAACATCCTTCATGAATGACATGAAGATTCTTCATGAATCGCATGACGATCCTTCATGAATGAGGTGAAGATGCTGCATGGACCGCCGGAAGACTCCTCACGGAAGACATGAAGATTCTTTGTAGAACGCATGAAGGATCGCATGATGTTTCTTAATGAAGGATATGGTTAGCATGAAGGTTTTCCAGGGATGACATGAATATTCGCCATGAAAGGCGTGAATAGATGCTTCCTGGATTGCATGAACACTGTTCAAAGGTCGCAACAGATCTTCATGAATGACATGAATATTATGCGGGTCACATTCATTTTCATGAACCATGAATGTTGTTGTTGAATCGCATGATGATTCTTCAATGAATGACATGACTCTATTGTATGGATCGTATGAATACCCTTCCATTAATGACATGAGTCGTAGTCTACGTAGTCATGAACCGCATGAATATTCTTCGCACATGACGCGATCAGTCTTCATGCTTGACATGCATGAATATCTGTTAGGGGTCGCACAAATATTATTAATGAGTGGCATGTAGATTCCTTATGGATCGGAGGCTTCATTAATGGCATGAAGGTGCTTGATGGACCACAACAAGCTTCTTTATGAATGGCGTGGCGAACTCTGATGGGTCGCGTCAAAATTCATCATGAACGCCAATCATTCATCAGATATAAAGATTCTTCATGAGTGGCACAAATAGTCTTTGAGATAGTATGTTGAATGAATCTTACCGAATTCTCTGAAGTCTTGGAGTCAATAAGTTCGCCAAATGTGTTCATCCTGGCGACCCGCAACGTAGGGTGATCTGGCTCCGTGGGTAGTTTGGCTTCCGTATTCGGACGAGAACCCAAGTTGCTGGCTTTCATCAGCACTCGATCCTTTGGTGTCGCTTAGGCACCGACCATTAGCTTTAGCACCTCAACTGGCTTCGTCTTCTGGGCAAGTGCTGACTTGCGCCCGTGCTCGTTCGATTTGATTGGCTCCACTAGTTGTCTTTACATCGCTTAGTTGGGGCTTAGTTTCTGAGACATACAGAGTTATCCATGGTCCAGCTGCCGGGCAACATTCCGTACACTTATCTAACGATCAGAGAAAAACAAGCGGATCAACTTTGTTGCGCATGTTCCAGCTCCAGATTCTTATGCACTATTATACTTTGTCATAGCTGGCATGCTCTCTTGAATACGAACGAAGGCCGCACAGGCCCCATTGCATCGCAAAATTGATTGTTTTCTAGGAAACCTAAAAGGCCGGCCCTCGGTTATTTGTGTTTTTCTTTGCCAAGGATCAGAACGAAAAACAACTCTTTGGAAGACCTAGGAAGATGTTTGCGATCCGCAGGTGGTGGGTCACATGACACTGGCGCTCCCTGTAGCAGCTGCTTGGGCTGAACACCGCTTGGTTCGGCGCGCAGCTGCCATTGGTTTATCTCAAGATATCTCAAGGAATGAGAGGCACTCGATGCTTTTCTTGGGGTGAAATACGATTGGTTGTGCTTTTGGCCACGGCTCGGGGGCTTTGCATTCTTAAATGAGCAAAGGGTTGATCCATTTTGTTGAGAGCGTGAGACACGATGCTGCTCAGCTGCCCTTGTTTCTGCCTAGCTCTACTTTGGGGGATGATGAAAAAGCGCCGTACTTCCTGGACACAAATGCTTGTTATGTGTTGCCCAACAAAAGGGGGGGGATGATCAACCAGACCCAGCGACGTTTCTGCGCTCTCACCCTCCAGAGGGATCCCTGAAAGGTGCAGTTGTTTTTTGGTGCCTCTTGGTTTTCGAAATAACTTTCCCAAGATGAACCGCCAAAGCAAGGGATGAGCTTTTTCTTCACAGCCACTGGGCGGCAAAAACTGCAGATGTATGTGCTGCTCCCTAGACAGCTTTCCATGCAGGGCCTGGGCATAAAGATGCAAAACACCTGATTGCGACATTGTTTGACAAGCAGCAACAAATTGGCTGGCTGATTGACCAGATCCTCCTAGTTTGAGCGGCTTTGGGGGGACTTCTGCGCCCCACATGACTGGAGGTCACTGGCCACACATGCGCAGACCTCATGCCAAGTATTGATGGATTTCTCAGGCGGGCTCCGTAGGGCGCGAGGAGAAGCGCCGTGGCCCGAGTTCCCGGCCAAAGTGTCCGGAGCCACGCGTATCCAAAGTTGCCGAGGGCGTCTTTCGGCTTTAAGTTGCTTTTTTCGGAAAGAGTTTCAAGAGACATAGCTGCGAGCGATTTCGCTTGGTGGGAGGGCTCTTGGAAGGTCATCAGCCGATTTGTTGTTCCCTTAGGCGAGCGCAAGCTCACGGTCGCCGAGCTGGCCTCAAGTCAGGCCGGATCCTCAAAGACGTTTGTCCGCAAACGGGAAACCCCTAAGCAGGTGGGTTTCCCGTGGGCCGCATTTTAAAACAACCCCGGAAAGCTTACCTTTAGTTTTTGACCATGTTCAGGGTAGTGCACCCAAGTGCGGTGGGAAGGTCAGGGCTGCCAACTGACGTGAGTATCGTCTAGTATGTTGAATATACGTACTGCCTCATACGTACCTGCTTACACTCCTCACGCCTTTGAATGCCAACGGGGTTGAGAAATTTGTCAGGTGTGTCGTGCTTGTTTGTGTGTTTGTTCGCGTGGCCAGGTTTGTTTGCGAGGCGTTTGCTTCAGTCTCTGTCGTTGTTAGTGGTGATTGTGCCAGCATTCTTGCAAATTCCCATCCTGGATCAAACCGACGTGTCCCTGCTTAATTGGATCGGTGGAAGCGGGGTGTGCCGGGTCGACTCTTTTGGGCCGGGGTCGACTCTTTGCACGAACATCCGGTGTGTGCCTTGATGGATTCTCCCGGCAGAGCTAATCTTTGCTAAACATGGTTGCTTCTCCGGACCGCTGAGTTTTTAAGCCATGGGTTGGGCTGGACAGGTGTCGCCGCCTTTGCCCAAGAAGATCTCCGTGAGCGCCGCTTTCGCGCCCGGGCACTTGCTTCCTGGTTCCATAAGTGGCTCGTCGCTTTTTGGCGTGGTCGTACTGGTGCTGTGTTGCCGGTCTCCAGCACAGCCAATGAAAACCATCCCCAAAAAAACGCCGCCAGCTTTATTCGCTGTTGGAGGGATCCCCCCTTCAACAGCGGGACCATAGCCTTCCTGGCATATCAATGTCTAATTGCGCTGCAGTTGCGCTGGCAAGAAACATACCAGAGACTGCGTTGCTAGTTGTGAGAATATGTTATCACTGGTAGCGAGGATTGTCATGGCCAGGGCAAAGCCATATGTTGCGTGGGGTGCCGCATACAACACGTTCTGCAGCAACTTGTCAGTATGGCCAGTGTGTGTCCACAAGGACAGCCTGACTTTCAGATTGAGCCAATCCAACCACTATGCACGATTTGTGTGACATGACCACAGGAGCATATCGCTTTTGCCAGCCTTTGGCAGTACCCTAAGACTTTGCACAAGTCACGTTGCTTGCCCATGCTTGCCCTGCCCCGAAAGCCCCAGTCTCAAGAGCGCAACTGATCGCATGAAGCAAAAGCAGTGCACGAGGTCAAGCGACCGGCACGAAGTGAAGGAGCTCAAGGAGCTCAAGGAGCTCAAGGAACTGAAGGAAGTCAAGGAAGTGAAGGAAATCAAAGAGGCGCACAGCTGCCTCGCCTTGCATTGGTAAGATTCGCTCCTCTCAGATGTCTTACATTGCGTTTCAAGCATTCGACTTCTTAATCGCAATGCGCTCTTCATTTGACTGAGGCCGCTTTCAGGCCGAAGGAATCAACGTCAGTAAATGTTGCTACAGCTTTTGTGACTGAAGTGCAAAAGACTGTGGCTCATCTTGCGGCTGAACCACGTACTGCCTGGGCAAGAAGCCTGACCTGAGTGTATATTGCATATACACACAAACATGCGTGAGGCACAATATGTATGTAATGCAAACTCTCTGCATACAAAATACAATGATGCACATATATATATATATATATATATATATGTATATTATATTTTGGGGCACCACAGTAGCTGAGCCTGTGAATATGCAGCAGCACCTGAAGATGAAACCCGAAACCGCCAATCAGATGAGCGACCTCTTGTTCCATATTAATTTCGGAGGAGGAGTAGGATCGCTTGGCACTCTGATCAGTTGCTGACACATTTGCACCATGGAAGAAGATTAGTGTCCGTGTGTGTGTGTGTGTCAAAACATTCCCCCCCCTTCCCCGGCCCCTTTGGCCTACGTTCTAGCTTGCTCGAAGCCAAATTGTTGAAACTTTAAACCTTCCAATCAGTGTTGATTGCTTGCCTTCAAGTGATTGCTGGATTCAGAGAAAGTCCCAAACCTTGAAACTCTTTTGCAGTTGAGCCAGTAGGTGTTTGAGAGGAGGGCAACACCTGGAATCTGAAAACCGCTCCACTTGCCGAGGTTTATGACAAGAGAGCATTTTCGGAAGCCATTTGGTTATGAACCAAAAACCTTCTCAAACATGTTTTGATAAACAGTACTTCCCCATGTAAATGCTGTCCACCAAAGGGTGCCCAGATTCTAAATTCGGTCCTCGCTTCAGTTCTTGGTACAGGGCGGTGCCCTGGGTTACGCTGACGCCCACGCTGCTGCCTGAAAGACATGCGTCCGATTCGTCGGTTTCAGACGCCTTGGTGTTTGGGTACGTCAATGAGCTCGTGGGCAAGCTCACAGATCTAAAAGAAGCTCGAAGCTTCCTGGGGTTTTGCCTTGCAGGTTTTACCCGGATGGATGCAAACAGTGAGGTTATCTGGGTTTCACTCTGGTGATAAACATGGTCCTCCTGACTTTCATTCTTGTGATAAACATGGCCCTCCCGACTTTCATTCTTGTGATACACATGGTCCTCCCGACTAGTTTGAAATTGACATTGAGCTATTCCAAGCAGTCGCCAGTTCCAGTTTGGACATAGGTTTGTGTTGAACTGGGAGAACCTACACAATGGGCGGCTTTCTGTGTGCGACTCATTGAAACATCCCAATCAGGGAGCTGTCAAGAAAAGCACTGGCACACTATCTATAAGAACACAATCTGTTGGGGGATTGCGCCGTGAGCTCAAATCGCCTCTGGGCAACCTTGACATTGCACGCCCGTTGTTTAGCAATGATACCGCTGAGGATCTCCGCCTGACTAGTCCACACAATGCAGATCAAATGATATCAAGCCAAACGAGTTCGCGTCAGGTTCAATCTGATGACAGTCCAATATCCAAGACCCGATTCACTTTGAAGTCCATTCTGCCCGCCGTCGCAGTACCCATCTCCGCCGCAATCATCGTAGCTGAACAGCACAATTTGTGCACTCAGAGTGTCTCAGCCACAGCCGGTCCAGACCGTTCCGTTGTCAACTTCCCGTCTTGTATACTGGCTGGTGATGTATTTTTGCCAGGTAGGGCGAGGATATCAAGGGAAAGTCATTGTGACGAAGCCAGAAATGATGCGAGTAAGTCGATGACATACCAGTAATGAGATGATTGTGCTGCATGCAAGCAGGGGTTCGGTCAAAGGCTTAATGCATGAACCACACAGGACCCGAATAAACTTCATGCACCCCTGGTTCGATTCAAGCCTTTGGTATAATGGTTAGTTGACACTTACTTCTGACTTCGAGATGGGACACCAGCCCTCAGGGGGCTCGAAACTGGCAACGGACCCATACATGCACGTCTACAATCAACATGTCGAAACCGTAACACTTACGGGTTCTTTATGAGGACCGCAGTGCTATGTGTTCTCGATCAAGCGTTCTTGGAATTCTACGCTCAGTTTGAGAGGCGACCTTGCAGGGAGACAGGTTGCATGGAACAGATCCATTGTAGCCTGTCAGCCACCGCAGACCGCTCTTTTGGCAACTTTTGGTCATTTCTTTATTCAAGGGTCTGAACTACGTCATTGTTGAGGAGAACACAAGGATGATATATTGGAAACCAGTGAGTGTCGGGATGGAGATTCAACCAGGCCAGTCCGAACTCAGGCCAGCCAAAGACAGCGGCGTGGCCCAGGAATCGGATGTGACTTGTCGCGTGGCAGTTGAATACCATGATAGCATCTAGGATGAGCAGGGAAAGTTCGATTGCTAGCAATCAAACAGAAGCAATGTAGACTGCTAGATATTGAAAGGCACCGACCACAGACAGGATCTACCATAAATTATCTGAGTCTGTCATGCTGTTGTTGCTGATATCTTTGAATCATGCGATGACCAATGCCATCGGTGACACTCGAAGAAGCAAGCTGAATGCGCTTCCTTCCAGGAGTCGATGATTTGTTTTCGGGAAACTGCGTGAAGCTGCCTCATATTGTGCCTAGTTAGCCCACGTTTGCGTCCGTTGGTTTTGAAATTAGATCAGATGGCACTGGCTGCAGTTTGCTTCCAGTGCCATTTGCTTTGTCCATAAGGATACCGAAGGTTGTTCCACTTGTTGCTACTGGATTTCGTAGTTAGGATTGTTATAAGCAAAATACTTGCAGCTATTCCAAGAAGAAGTTACCCACTCGCCATGGCTAACCCGTCTTCATAGTGTTGTGCACGGTTTTCATATCAAGGTTCACGCAAGATTGGATTGTAATGTGAATCTGCGGGCTTGCGGAATTGAGCCCTTGGCTGTTGGTGAATCGACGCAGAGGCATCCTTGGTCATATGTACGCGTCGAGCATGGTCGCATATGTGGAGCGCGGTCGTATGCGTGGAGCACAGTCGTACGCGTGGAGCACGGTTGTACCTTTGGAGCACGGTTGTATGGGTGGAGCAGGGTCCTTTGCGGTTATGATGAATGAATGTACAGCAAATGGGTATTGATCCCGGCTATCCATGGTCCATATCCAGTTGTTCAATGAATCTTTAGAATGACCTGCGCAACCGAAAGATAACCCCCTCCTTTTTGGTGACTCGTCTTCTATGACCCTGCCACGTGAATCACAGTTGCCCCATGAGTTCATCGAGGGTTCTTTCGGCTTTGCGTCATCTCCCAATACTGCAAGAACTCGCCTAACTTGACGCCTCGAACATCATATTTCTGAGATCAGAAACTGGTAAGGTCCGTTTTTGGATCCAGCCGAAGCCCGGACATATTCCGTTGCTAGCCTCAAAGCTGCTTGCTGTCAAAACTGCAAGTGTCACCTGTCTCGCTGCCTTGCATGTTATGTTCAGGGTGTTAATATCCCACCAAAAGCTCTCACTATCTCCGCCCCATGAAGTACCCACTGCCCCATCGAAGGATGCTCACGATGCCTGTGACCCCTTTCGGCCAGGGCCCGAGACCGAGCCAGCGTGGTGGCACATGGTCAGGAGCTCAGCGGCGTGGCTCGTTTGGTGGTAGATTCTGCGCGATAAACATTTGGCATCGTAGGTGTTTGCTCCAAGTCTTGTCACGTCAGAATATGTTCCAAATAAGGCGTATTTTGTCGGAATGCTACCATGTGCCCTGTGCGGTCTTCTCAATGCAACCCTTCAACGAGGTGGTTGTCCTTTTGTGTTGCATGTAAACCAATCTGATACCCTCCAGAATACACAAACCCGAAAGGGAAAGGCCAGTCGGAGGCTTGCGTGAGATATTCGATCGCCAGGTCAACGAGGCCATGGCGGATCTTCTTTGAGCGAGACGCCACGCGTGTGTCAGGCTGGAAAACCAACTCCCCGGACCGCCCTCACGACTTGTGAGCAAATCCTTGTAGTTGGGATCATGAGGGGCTGTTGAGTAGAAAAGGCCTGAGACATGTGTGACATGTTTGGGTTTAGAGAATCGAGAAGGCCGTCCCAGGGTCGAGGTGGTCCCTTTGAAAGTCTGCACCTCGCACATGCTGCCCATGCAGCGTATGTTTTGGCCAACCCCCTCCCGACATGCGGGATAAATGGCCGAGCGAAAGTGGAGGCCATGCGTTGGATATCCACACTAAAAATCAATATATTCAGATGTACAGTAGCATGAAGGTTGAATTGCAACCATGTACATAGTACAGGAGGCTCTCGAGCCAAGAATTCATGGCGGAGCCCGGCATTCGAGTATTGCCTGACAGCCGACTTGGCTGCTACTGCTACGTCTCTATATGATGTATGTTGGGACCGGAAATGGTCTTACCCTTGCATGGCAACAATATTCTTCTGGATTTTTTGGCATGGAATCTAAAAATGTATTCCCCATAAAGCTCTGGTACATGGAGCGGTGTTGAAATTACACGTCAGTTTGCATGAGGGTATGCTTTGAAGAAGTGAGGTAATGGGAGGAACATGTTGCTTTATTCACACGGCCATCCAAAGAATAGGGAAGACTGTGAGAGACACGTATGCATAGGCACGCAGTCAATACCAATCTTAATGACCAACATCCGCTCTCAAAGCTCAAAGACGTTGCTGTGGCGTGAGGGCTAGAGTGAAGTTCATCTGGTCACAGTCGTCTTGACTCTTAACCATTCAGAGCCAAGTTGTATTCCCACGAGTTCCCTAAGTATCCAAGTGCTTCTCGAGAGAAGCGCCCTTCATTTCAGCCATGCCACATGTTGCACAGCAGCCAGCCCCTTGCCCGGAAACACCTTGGGGCCTGCGCAGGTGCTTGCAAAGTGATCCATGGCAAACATACCTCGCAAGTGAATCCCCCCCAACAAAAAAGGCAGCAAAAGGCAACGGAAGGTGTGAACCCCAGCAAAACAAAAGGGGGGGGAGCCTCAACACGGCGAAACAGCCCACAAAAGAACAGCTCCCGCTGAACGGGTCACCTTTCCCTAAAGCGTGCGCGGTTTGCGCATGTTATGTTGCTTCACGGACAGAGCTCTGAATGCTGATAGGCGCTGCCGTTCTCCTCTTCCCTTTGAGGGCTGGTGGACATGCCAGCGAGTGCACCCATTGTGCTACGCGGTACTCTTGCCAACGCGTTTTTGTTTGGCGCGAGAGGGAGCATGTCCATGATACCATATTCGCACTTTGACTTGTCAGATACACGGGCAGGAGGGAATGCTTCCTGGCTGGTCAGGGACTGTTTCTGTGTCAGAAAGTGTTGAAGCAAACATATTAGTCGAACCGCGTTTCATGTGCAACTCATGACGTGTTTGTTGTGGCTTAGGCTCTCCCCCCATTGCAGCAAGCACTTTTTTGACTAAAGACCATTTGCTGGTTTGTCAAACCATCCATCATCCCTGGCAGAGTGCAACCCATCCCTTCAGAGTTCTATCAGGGCTCGTTCGGATGCAGTGCGCACTCGCTTGCAGTCCACCAGGCCTCGAAGTTTGCATGGCACCTTGCGTTCCGAATTCGAATTCACCAGGGTCAAGATGGGATTGCGAGGCCTTTGTGAGAAGTTGATCGTGTTCCACCAATGTCAGGGTTTTCCAAACCATTGGTCCTTGGCTGGACTGCAGGTTTTCAGGAGGGTTCAAAAGCGGGGCCATGTATTGTGCCCCTTTCGAAGTCTGCTGAAGTGCCTGGAATTGTGCATGCCCGTGTATATCATACACATACAATTATGTGTGTGTGTGTGTGCATGCGGCTAGCTGTCACAAGCTTTCCCAGCTTTCCATCGAAACAGTCAGCTTTGCAGTCACGAAATGTTAGACCCTGGATCCCACGGCTGGGCATGGCGAGTACCAGATTCGTCTCAGTCCGGTTGAGTCAGCGGTAGGGTGCCGGTGGCTCGATAAGGGGCGATGTCCACACGCTCGTGAGCAGTCGCTTGAAAGGAGCTACAACATCGGGGAACTGTTCGCATGCAGTGGTGCAACATTTCCCTCAACCAAGTGAGGGCTATCCGAAGCAGGCCAACGTTTAGACCCCAGACAAATCATTCATTCCTTTGCTATGATAGTTGGGGCTGTGACTTCGGGTAGCCATGGTAGCCCTCAGGTTGCCAATACGCAGGGGCCGTGAACCTAGACATTCAGCCGGATGGACAGTGACTAGCCACTTGGAGATTGCATGAATTCATTCATAACGCTATTCGGCTATTCAGCTTGTGGAATTTGTCCATCCGGTGAATGCTTCAGCAACGACGCTTCCAGGAAAAGTGAAATGAAGCTTCGCCCAGGCGTTTGGAAGCGCGTAAAACAGGCGAGCGGGGGCTTCTTGGGCATCGCTGGACTGAGGAGTGCCTGCTGATGTCATGTCTATTCGTGTCCAGGCGAATGATGCCCTTTAAAGAAAAACAACCCATGTAGTGTTGACCCCGGATGAATAAACCCCTGCCTATGAATAGGGGGTGTTCCCCTCCAAATGTGATGAATCCCACTAATATTAATAGATTGGGGTCAATTAATCCGGGTTCGACATTCATTCTTGGGGATCTTTGGGAACGGATCCAAAGTGCATTTTGTTCCGCTAGGATTGACCTCTTAGACACACACACACACACACACTCAAATCATGCAAGGATGGGCTTCTGATTTGCAGGTTCTCATACCCATAGTATCTGATGCAGATCTGGACATGTTGTCAGAATTGTGTTTCTAGGCTTGAGCTTCATAGTGGGAAAGTCGCTACAAAGTTGCGCTCTGGGCAGTTTAGACATATTTGCTGAGCGGATGCATCAAACCCACAAGCTCGACAACATTTCTGGGGGATGGAGGTTTTTCGTGGATGTTTCAGTTTTATTTGATGTCTGGTACTGTAAGCATTGACTTTCAACCTTCAAAGTACTGGCGTTTGATAACGGTCGTGCCGAAACGCATTATGTATAATACGTATATATATATATATACATACATACATACATACATACATACATACATACATACATACATACACAAGTAGTGCATGCGGAAGCCAAACGGGGCAAGCCGTTCTGTTGATGTTATAGCTTGTGTTTCTCGTGCTTGGCTTTAAATACCGTTGTTCGGATTCTTTTTTGGCATGAAGAGTAGCGGGGTTGGTCAAGATGTTCTTGTGCTAGATGCATGTTTGCTTTCCCTTCCATGTTGTCTCTACATGTAAGTTTGTTTTACCTTCCATCTTGGCATCTCCATGGTAGGAGCAGATTGTCAGGCTTGTCTCTTTCCCAATTAACTCTACCACGTTCCCACCTGTCTCCCGTCTTCGTTTCCTGCCTCTTTCAACATGCCATGTTTAGCTGTTGTGTGCCACTTGCCATTTGGGCAACAATTTCGTCAACATTTTCAGGGGTGATTGCGCGCCGACATCCACACAGGGATGCGCATGTTTTCATCTCCTGACGAACGACCAGCGAAAAAAGAGATGCACATTGTACGCCGTACTGCTGGTTCCTTCCCTTCCGAAAGGCTCACAGCTTTAGTCTTTCTGTTCAGCAGTTTCGAGTTGCCGCTTGCAGGGCAGTCAGTCGCAGCTGCAATGTCAAAGCATGTACCGGGAGCGGCACAGGGTTTCGGCGGGGTGGACTATGAGTTGACACCAGTGGCCGAATGGTTTCCTTTCCATCCGTCCTATGGCGACCGGGTCCCATCGAGTCGGAGCCATGGAGCGCAATTGAGGCTGG
>CAUJNA010003486.1:0-62508 GCA_963377175.1 Effrenium voratum
ACATCGACGAGGTGATTGATGCCCACGTCATGCAGAACACGCCATCGCTCATCTCAATCGGCAAACGCTGTATGGAGCAAGGTTATACATTCACCTGGCCCGCGGGTGAGCTACCCGTCCTTCAGGGACCTAATGGCAAAGAAATAGTGCTCGACGTGTTGAACAACGTGCCGTACTTGCCTGCCTCACGTTGTAACTTCAGTTCTCCGGTGACCGATCACTTCCCTGACATCCCTGCTGTTCCTGCTCCTTCTGCTCTTTCCGGGGACGTCATCCAAGGGGAAGCAAAGGACATACCCTCTGTGCCCGAGGGCCTTTCTGGTTCACCCGATCCAGATCCTCCTGCCTCTGATCCAATTGAGGAAACCGTCGAACTTGAAGGCCACGGCCCTCTACGTAGCGCCGAAGACTGGAGAGCTGACGCCTTGACTCTCCGCCATATGATGACTCATCTTCCCAAGAACCCTTTTTGCTCGCACTGCCAGCGTGCCAAGATGGAGAATGTTAGACTGTTCCGGAAGAAGGGCGCGGCTGGTCATGGAGCTGAAGACTTTGGCGACCTAGTCACCGCCGACACGATGGTTCTGCGAGGGCTACGTGACAGGGGGATGAACGGCGAAGCCGACGCCATCGTTTTCTATGATCTCGCCACTTCGTGGATTGATGTCATGCCTGTCATGAGCCGCTCTGACGCTAACACCGTTGATGCCTTCAACCGCTTCGCAGGGCCTCAAAATGACATCAAGATGATGCACACTGATCAAGCCAAAGAACTTGTCAGTGCTTGCAAAGAACTGCGCTGGATACATGAATGGTCTACCCCGGGGATGCCAAAGACCAACGGCATCATTGAAAACAAGGTCAAATTAGTCCTTCATGGCGCACGTGTGCTTTTACGCCAAGCCGGGTTAGAAGCCCGATGGTGGCCCTACGCAACAAAGTACTTTGCTGTCGCTAGGAACATCGAGAATCGGGGAGGTGGAAGCGCGTGGTCTAAAAGACACGCCCCCCTTCCTTTCAATGGCAAGCTTCTCCCCTTCGGATGCTTGGTTGATTTCTTCCCCGTCGCCCCCAAGCCGCGTCGAGTTGAAAAGGGGGGGATCAAAAACGCCCCCGAAGATCAAAATAAGCCTGCCGACGATGACTATTGGAGCAAAGACGATGAGAACGAGTGTGTTATCCGTATACACCGGACACCCAGAAAGAAACTCTTCGACCCAAGGGGCTCCAACTGCCCAATCGACATTGAGTTCCTCGCTGACGAAACTCTCACTATCATTAAATATCTCAACGGTGAAAATGACTCTGTTCAGTCAACCACGTGGAGAAACCTGAATGATCCCAGAGATGATCAATCGCAAGATTGGATTGGCGAAACCTATTTTCAGGTCGACATCCACGCTCTCGAAAAATGGGGCGAAACCTCCAGAGAAGATGCCCTCCTTTCTGATGATGACTATGAACCCATGTCAGCAGAGGAGATCGAGGAAGCTCTGCGCGACTGCGACTACGACCCCCTTGCTGACTTCGATGAAGAAGAATCTAGTATCGCTCCCGCTGTCCCCGGCGAAGAACACGATCACTATAAGGCTCCCAAGTTCGCCCCTGTTGCCAAACCTGGTGTTTTCCTTGGTTATCGATTCGAACCTGGAGGGAAATGGAAGGGGGACTACTATGTTGCCGACCTCGAGCATTTTCAGGCTGGAGTTGTTCGACCCAGTATCCACCAAGTGAAACAGATCTATCACGATGCTGAAGAGCCGTTCGTGTTTCCTCTGCTAAAAGCATATGAGGCTCGTACCCGAGAAATTGCATCATACAAGCATGATCGCCTATCAGACCCTGATCACCTCAGCGGAAAAATTCTGCCCCGTGGAGACGAGTCCTTCAGCTTTGATGAGGGGCGCTTTGACCATGGGGACGATGAGGATGATCGTCGAAATCGGCGACAGAATGCTGACTCTGACAATGTTCCAGAGACTGACCTCATAGATCGACACGTCTCGGATGAATCTTCCCCTGACAAAAGGGATGATTACTGGGTGCGCTTTGAAGAAGAAAAGTCCTGGCATCGATACCATGTCAAGGCAAGAAAGGACTTCTTTGGAGACGACACCCGTCCCCTGCCTTCAGGGGGGCCAATCCAAGCTGATCTCGACGATGTCAGGATCACTCATTGCCACTTCCTCGACTCTAGAGAAGAGGTCTATCGCGACTCCCGTGATGTGTATGCCAGTGGCCATCGGGTTAGAACACATAAGTTCTGGACCGGGGTTACTATCCTCTTCGACAAGGGCTGCGCGCCCAAAAGGAGGCGTCCCTCCACCAAGAAGCCGCTCGGCGAAGATGTGCTGCCGGGGGGTAAGGAGGACATTGATTACCCCCAGTCCTCCAATCGCAAAGAACGTCCCTACACCGGGACGGGGAAGCCCAACTCCATCTCGTCCGATGATTGGCGAGCCATGTCGCTCACCGCGCGAAGGATCTATGTCAGCACTGAGAGGGAGCTTGAGGTTGAGAAGTCTCGCTCCAAACCTGGCGACGATCATCCTGGCGCGCCGGCCACCTCAAATAAATCACTCCTGATTGAATTTGCATGCGAAGCCGATTCCGCACTTTCCGCCACTATGTTCGAATGTGGTGGAGATGCCATTCGCGTGCACAAGGACTCCTTTGATATCCTTAAGAGCAAGGATGTTAGGAGACTACTCGAGATCGTTAGGAAGAATCCTAAATGTGATCTTTGGTCCTCTATTCCCTGTGGACCTTGGAGTACTTGGCAATATGTCAACCTTTCTCAGCACGGACCCGAATTCGCCGCCGAGCTTAACGACGCTCGGAGACAGTCCCAAGTCATGTTCGCGGCCTTCATACGGGTTTCTCGTGAAGTGCGGAAGGGTGGTGGACGAATTGCCTATGAATGGCCACGTCATTGCCTTGGATGGTCTCAACCCTTCATGAGAAAGTTTCTTGACGATCCTGAGATCCTCACTGTCAATATTGACGGATGCGACTTCGGAATGAAGGACAAGAACGGGACGCCCATCCGGAAGCAATGGAGAATCGCCACGAACTCTCCCGACCTCGCCGCCGCGCTCGGAGGCCGAACGTGCCATCATGAAAAGGGGTTCTCGAACGCCAGGATTGAGGGGTCCCTCACTCCGCTCACTGCCCTATATCCGAGGCAGATGTGCCAGACAATCATCAAATCCTGGTACAAAGGGAGGACTGAGAGATCTACGATTCCTGTCGCGGTCGCCGAGCCCAACAATCGCGCTGCATGGAAAAGAGACCCCCATGCACTCTACATCCATCCTCTTCGGGAAGGGATCGCTATCCCGAATCGCGGGACTCCTGAAAGCGTTGGTCTGGATCTTGAATCGGCCGATGATTACATAGTCCCCGCTGGCGACAAAGCCACCATCGGGACTGGCTTAGCCATCACCATCCCCGAAGGGGTCTACGGGAGAATAGCCCCCCGCTCTGGCCTTGCTGCCAAACACATGATTGACATTGGTGCCGGTGTCATTGACCCGGACTATACCGGAGAGGTCAAGGTTGTAATCTTCAACCATTCAAGCAGTGACTTCCTCATCAAGAAGGGAGACAAAATCGCGCAACTCATCCTTGAACGCGTCTCTATTCTTGAGCCCATCATATGCGTGCAGAAGCCGCATACCACCGGAAGAGGGGGGCAAGGATTCGGTAGCACCGACAAAGGTGCCCCCGCTGCATCCGCTACTTTTTCCTATCACATATGTGGTCCTCCGCCGGAAGCACCGAGTGTTTTGCCATGCCTCGTGGGGCCGATGGGTCCGGTCACAGTCCATTTCTCGGGCTCCCTCCGTTCAGTGCCTGTGTCGCTCGCCCTGTGCCTCGAAAGGAGGCAAAGCTCGACCCCAAGGCCTTCGCCGCCCTAGAAAAAGAGTGGAAGAAGCTCAGGGATCTTGGCTGTTGGGACCAATCCAGGGTGCGGGAGTGGCGTGACGTCGCTGCTGAGGCAAAACGAGAAGGGACCAAAGTTCACGTCGGTCGCATTTTTGACATATGCGTCGAAAAGAATCACGAACTTGCTGAGGATGATCCGAACAGGAAGTTCAAGGGCCGTGTTGTCTTCGAGGGATGCCACGTTAGGGATGAGTCCAATGCATGGGCTCTGTTTTCCGAAATCACTTCGTGCCCTGCCACCATGGCGGCGGGAAAGGTTGCTGATTCGTACGGACTTTTGCCAGGAAACTCGCTTGAAGTCAGTGACGGGGAATCCGCATATACACAGGCGTTGCTCGGCGGAACCAAGACATGGATACGCCTTCCCCGTGACCAATGGCCAAAGGATTGGGAGGGCATGCAAGACCCCGTATGCCCCCTTGTTCTTGCTCTCTATGGACACCCCGACGCTGGAGGCTTTTGGGAACAGCACTGCGAGACCCAACTTAAAAAGGTTGGATTTGTGCCCATCCCCGACTGGCCCAGTGTTTTTCGTCACCCTGCACTTGAGACTTTTCTCGTTGTCTATGTTGACGATTTCAAGCAAAGTGGCCCATCGGCTAACCTCGCCGAAGGGTGGAGACTCATAGGTTCCGTTATCAATATGGAGGAGCCCCGTCCTCTCAAGAGATATCTCGGCTGCGAGCACGAGTTCAGATCTGCCACCGTTGATGGGCCCTTCGATCCGAGGACTGCCTGGACGGTCGGACATCCTCCCTCAAAGCCTATACCGGAGATGCGTTTCGGGCCAGACCGAAGGCCTGCTGCCGACGCATGTCGCGGCAAAGCCAAGATCAACCTCATCAAGTACAACGAATCTTGCTTCATGCAAGCATGTGTTGAGCGTTACCTCGAACTGTGCCAGTCAAAATTCCCAAAGGCCCTTCAGACTGTCGAGACCCCGTTCCTCGACGAGAGCAAGCCTGAGTTTGACGAGAACCCGGTAAACCCGGAGTTTGACAGGCTTGTTGATCAAAAAGAAGACATCGAGGTCATCTCTGCCAAGCCCGGCGTCCTAGGCGACGCAGCTGCACAAGTCCTAATGAAAATCTTATATGGTGCTCGTATGGGCCGTTATGATTTAATCCGACCAGTGCAAGCGCTTGCCAGCAGAATCACAAAGTGGAACCAATTGTGCGACAAGAAGCTTCACAGGCTCGTGTCGTACATTAACTCCAGCATTGAGTTGCACCTCTATGGATGGGTTGGCGATCGATCTGATATGATCGAAGTCGTCACCTACTGCGATGCTGACCTCGCCGGCGATCGCACCGACGCAAAAAGCACATCCGGGGTCCTTGTGTGCCTCGTTGGCCCCCGCACCTACATGCCCATCACCGCCGTGAGCAAGAAGCAAACTTCCGTATCGAAGTCTACTCCCGAGGCCGAAATTGTCGCCCTTGATCACGGCATTTCCAAAGAGGCCATGATGCTCGCCGCTCTCTGGCACTTTGCCATCGGTCGCGGCTCCTCGGACTCAATCGTGTGTAAGTGCAAAATCAAATCTGACGCTTCGATCCCACAACCCATCAGCGTCCTTGAGGACAATGAAGCCGCGTGCAGAATTATCGTCACGGGCAATAACCCGAACATGCGATACATGTCGCGTACCCAACGGGTTGATATCGCATGGCTCAATGAGCGATACAACGACAAGATATTCCGTTTCGTTGCATGCCCTTCGGACTATCAGGGAGCCGACATCCTCACAAAGGCGTGCGTTGACAAGATCGTATGGAGCAAAAATCTCCACACCCTTGGGATGTTCAAGCAGGGGTTTCTGCAATCATATCTCTCCCATCCCACCCAACCCGTGCATATTCCCCCTGCTGCTCCTGCTCTTCCACCAATCAGGGGGGTTCGCGTTGAATCCGATCATGACTCTAAGTTCAACTCCTTCATCACTGACGCCAACATCTCGGATTGCAGGATTTCAATCACCGAGATTAGGGCGTCTGAGAATGACAACCTGACCGTTGTCATTGATTCATCTGTGTTACCACTCCTGCCCCCTCAGTGTGGGCACAGAGTCGTAAAAATCGATCTCGATGATGGAAGCACCGGAGGGATCTCTACGTATCCCGGATTAAAAGGAAAAAGAGATAATTTTGCCGTATTCAATATTTTTCCTTCATGCCCGGATTCCTGCAAAAGGGATTGGTCCAAGATCAGGAGGTTTCGACAAAAGTGCGACGCACTTACTGCCTCTTCTCTTGCCTTTGCTCTGAGTGCTATACATCACGAATTTGACATTGTTATCGGATTTGGTGGCGACCTACCCGGACTCTGCGTTCAGAAAATCCGCCAATTTATTGATGACCATGACCTATACAGATCTAATCTATGCAGTTGCCAGGTTGGAGCTTACGGTCACGCCACCGTCATTACTGTTGCCGTGAACAAACGGACTAATGATCGATTGCGCTGTGTACCCTGCTCTATATCGCTTCGAAACGGGAGGAACAACTTCTCTTTTCACGATGTTGCCTGGGAAAGAATTTTCGATGAAATTTTCGGTTGAATGTGTTCGATCTCTGTAGTACCTGTGCTCTCTTGTTGCTCGCCATGCAGTGTGGGATGCTCATAAGCGTTTACATGTCGCCTTTTGGCTCTCTCAGCTGAGCACGACTTCCTCGGAAGTCTACATCGGCAAGCAATGCACATTTCCGACCACTTCAAGACGATATGGGACTCCCCTACACACGGGGCTTTGACCTTTGTTTATTCTTGATGGTATTGTCGATCTTGAGATTGTGAACGATTCATCTCTAAATCCAATTGAGCTCCTCTATTTTCACTATTTGCGAGAGCCTGAGTGTTGCACATAGCCGCCCCGCCTCGCGCATTGGGCCGCTGCTGCAACATTCCCTGGCCCGGGTGACGTGTCCTAGACGGACTTTCCACCCCGGCCTCGACAGCCGATCGGCTGCTGGTGATCTTCACCACCTTCACGCACCGCTGCTGTGCGACCACTGGCGATCTCCATCGCCCTCCTGCACCGCCGCCGGCGGCTGCCTTGGACCACTTCCCACCTCCGCTAATTCTACGCGGGTTCTGTGATATGGCTTCCGCGGAAAGCGGATCGATCACCAGGGCTGGGGCTGAGAAAAGCCTCCCCACACCTTCCAGCGCATCTTCGCTGCGGGTCCCCTACCCCGTCACCGGCCGCGTAAAAGCCGTGGCCAACATCATGCAGAACAGCTTCAACAGCTGGGTTTCCAAGCTCAACGGTCGCGCGGCTTTAAAGGCTGCCCGTTTGAGCGATGTGATCACCGGAGAGCAGGTGGAGACTATGATCAATGGTCTCGTCAAATGCGAAGGTTACGATTCCTTTCCCGGGGATGTTAGGACCAAAATCCTAAATTACCGAAGAGGTAGGGCGGCCAACATAATCGCCCTGCTCAAGGATTCTGGTTTTGTCGCCACCGAGCACAATGCCCTGACCGCTGCGGCAATCCTGTGCGATGCGATCCCCATCCGTGGCTCTGCCGCCCACTATCTCCCTCATGCCCACATAGCGCCGCTCGGGATTGATGAGGCGAATGACGTCGACCCGGCAGTATACCCCTGCTGTCGACCATCCGGAGGAGGATGGTCTTCGTCCATCACGAACGCCGACGGGGAATTGAAAAAGAACTGGAGGACTGAGTACTTGGCGGTCAAGCAGAACCAGTACAGAAGCTATGTCGGCTTCACGACCGACTGCTATGACATGGGTGATCCACGCCGTTCCCAACACACGGGAGGCATCAGCAGCTTCACTCAGTACGAGCCCTCCATAGTGAGAAAATGGCTACAAATGCGCCCTCTTGCTATGTTTGTACCCCCAGAGATCGTTGTTGATGGCATCTCCCTCATTAAGGATAGAACCTTGGAGGAAATCAGCGACATGTGTCAGGATAGGGCCGCTAGCAGATCGATCGACCATCTGCCATCTATGGAGGCCTACGGCGGGTTTGGAGCATGTGCGGAGCACATGACCTCTGAGCTGAAGGTCGCAACCGTGCTTGACCAGTTCTTCCTGTGGAACAAGGTTGAGAGGCTCGCCACCCCCGGGGTGACCAACGTGGCCCATGACTACGGCATCACGGCAGGCGAGGGATATTGGATCGTACCCTCTCTCTCGTCCGTCATTGATGCCGAGTCCCCGAATTGGAACCAATGGCAACAGGGGAGCATTGAGAACTCTGGGCACACGGACTCAGCCAGTTCTCCCTTTGGGCCTCCATCGCCCATGAAGAGGTGGTGAGTTCAGAGTCCGAGGACAAACTCGGGATTTGGACGTCGCTGGTGTACAGCCAAGCGCTCGGGTACACCCCGTGGGCGCACTACGGCCAAGGAGTATGGGCCCATCTTTCTTTCATGCTGCCTGTGGATGCTGCCAGTGGTGACAACCCCCGCGGAGATAAAACGCGGCGTCTCATGCTGGCTCGGGCACCCAATTTTGCTCTCGCCATCAAGTTCTCCCATGACCTGGAGCTGATCACGGGTGGTGAGGGGTTCTCCACGTGTTACGCAAACGGAGACGTCGAGTTGCAACGGTTCAACCCTTACATTGAGGTTAACCCTTGCTCTCCGTCGCTCTCTTGGAGGAAGCGCGCCTTCTTTCAGCCTAATGCTATCGGGGAGATTGGCGCGACCAAGCGCGAACTGGAGCGATTGGCTGCTCCTAGCACCCCCACGAAGACTGGTGGATTCAGTCCGGAGTTCGCCAGGCATCGTCTCGTCAGCAACACATACGCTGTGAAGGTGCAAGAGGCTGGATCGTCGATCCCATTTGCGCTCGAAAATGAGTACCCGAAATATTCGGGTTACATCATGGAGGAGCATCTGGCGCCGTCCACTATGTTTCTGGACATCGACAAGATGATCGGGAAGTACAAACAAGAGTGGATCACGAACCCCGAGAGTGAGGTGCTCCCCAGCCTGAGCAGGCCTAAGACCTCCCATCTGACTACATACGATCAGAATGCCCTCGAAAAGGAATGGATTGGTTGGGGAAACCAAATGTTCAGGAATGTCATCCTGACCGTGTTCCCGGAGTTCGCCCTCACATGCATTGATTCTGATGTCCCGACTATACCGTCGGTTTTGAAGGGCCTCCTGCCTATGAGCACTACCGGAGTCACCGGTATCCTCGCCGCGATGGCAGCGGGTTGGGGGCCTCCCACATACATGGAGGAGCCAACGATTAAGGCCAATGCCCAGGTGCTTGTCTTCTACGACCTTTGCTTTGCGTCGCGCGGGAAGACCAAGAAGGGCTCTTACATCACGGCGGATGAGTTCAGTGCGCAGCTGGACACTCTCCGATCCACTGACAGCGGGCCACGAAAGGGATCCGTCCCAAAGATCCAATTCCTCTGCCCGTACGGGGAGAGCGGCTACCACGTCCCCATCGCCACCATGGTCGAAGAGGCCACACGGCTCACTCATGACCGCGAAAAAGCGGTTGGAAGGGGGGCCATGGACTACGACGTCTGCATTTTTGCGACCCGTCTACATGACCTGGCCGATTGGGATGAGAAAAAGCAGGTGTCGGTCATCAAGAGCAACGCGCAAACCCTCATCCACACCACCCTGGAAAGGCTTGAGTTCGTGAGGAGGGCTGGATCCAATGTGGTGATCCTCATTTCGGTTGCGTCATGGCTTCAGCCCGCTCGAAATACCAACATGCTCGGCGTCATCACGACGTTCATCAGGGCAGCGATGAGGAGGAACTTGATAGTGGTTCCTGCGGATTTCGCCTTCTGGGGCGACCACTGCGTCGGCGGCTCCGGCGCCCCTGCGAACAAGTACAGAACTGTGGTAGCGCTCCCGGCTCTCGCCAGTGCGGCCGTGGACATCTCGTGGACGCTACACCGCGTCATGAGTGCGACCAATGCTGCGAAAACGTTGGGCGTATTGTATAAGCTGCGAAAACGTTGGGCGTATTGTATAAGAAGACCATGTATCCTCCCGACGAGGACGCAAAGGTGAAGGCCGAAAAGATTCTCCAGACCAAGGTCTGGGATGATTCGTTAACCTACTCCACCGCCCCGCCAGCGAAGGTCGCCGGGGCAGACAGCTCTGGCCAGTCGCATGATGTGGAGATGACTGATGCGGCATCCAAGGTGACGCCCCCCGCACAGGCGGCGGCTCCCTCTGTGGCGAAGGCCCCTGCCCGCCAGGCCGAGCCCAAAGGCCCTGCGCCGAAGGTGGTGTCGCCACCGACGCGCCCCGTCTCGCCACCGAAAGCCTCGCCTGCCAAGGCGAAGGGGCCCATCGACATTAGGAGTGTCCCCAAGGCCCCTGTCCCTTCCGTGCCTGCAAAGGGCGGCACGCCAGCGAAGTCGCCGGATCCCGGCTCTACGGCTACCAAGGGTGCACCTCCCGCTCGGGCGCCAAACATCCGCACTTCCGGGGGAAGTTCACCGGTTCCCGAGCCTGCCGACCCGCCAAAGGCCCCCCGATGGGGGGGGCCATTGCCCAAGTCTGTGCTGACTCCGCCCGGGAAGGACGAGAGCAACTTCCCGCGCCTCGCGACGCCTGAGGCATCTCGCAAGGCCGCGGCGGCGGCCAAAAAGAAGGCTGAGGAGCTGAAGAAGCCAGCGGGAAGTGAAAGGAAGGACGTCCCCACGCTCCCGACCGTCGAGGAGAAGGATGACGACATGGATGTTGACGCCGAGATAGCATACTGGCGTGGCACGCCGGTAGAACCGGCCGCCCCCACCACTGTCCCGACTCCTACCCCTGAAGGTGGGCCGCCCGCAGCGCCGGTGACCAAACCGGTCGGTATCAGAGGCAATGATGTGGAGAGCTTCGAAGACCTCATGAAGACCCTTGATCAAACGACTGATGACGTACCAGGCGTCGATCCCCACACTGCCGCTTCAATGGAGGTAGGGGGGAGCACTGGATCGGGAGGACCTCCGACAAAGGAGGATCTCTCGGAGTTCGATGAGGTGGACCCCGATGCCCGCACCTCCACCGGGGACGCGGGGGTCTCCGTTGAGGGATATACCATCACCCCCGATGGCGAGTATTATGATCCCGACTCGCAGGAGACCTTTCAGACGCTTGAGGCATGGAAAGCTCAGCGGAGATCGTCCCGACACAGGGTCGTCCGAGCTGGCGCCACGGAGTCGAAGGATCCGGTGCACGGCGGGCTTGAGGAACCCGAAGAGCGGAATCCCAACTACTATGGAGACGACACGGAGCCCAAGAGAGGGTCGATTTCCCTCGACGAGGCGTTCACCCGGCCCGACAGGTTCGTGCTTCACCACATCGCTGCTCGAGAGAAAAATTTCGAGCCGATCGTGGCCAGCTACGCAAACAAGGCGAGGAACTCGGACCAGGTGACTAAAGAGCAGGGTGATCAATCGAGGACGCTGAACGCTGCCATCCCCAATGACCGCCATGGGCAACGTGAAATGGCCAAACGCGCCACGCTGGTCGACTGGGCCCACGCATATGCAGACAAATGCACTGTGCATGGCCCCAGGCAGTTCCAGTATGTCCACTTCGGGAAGGAGGCCACGGATAGAACCGAGGCTGACGAATGGACAAAGGTCATGGAAACGATCGTTCCCCCTGAGTACCCGCCGGAGTTTCGTGATCAGATCGACTCCAAGTTCGTGACCCGAAAGGGCGAGTCCGGCGACCACCACACCGGCATCTTCGGAAAAGCCAAGCAGCCGCTTGGGAATTCCAACTCGTATCCGAACAGGACACGGTGCGATGCAATGGTGCACGACGGGACCCGACTCGGAATGGTCGATTCCAGGAACGGCGAGGTCATTCCCATGGATGACGTCTTTTGGACGGCAGAGTACATGAACGCCTATGACCTTAACTCCCCGCTCTCCGCGGTCCGTGCCGGCCTTGATATGGCCTTGGCGACCGCCTGGAGGATGGGGCATGTTCACCCGCACGTGGCCGGTGCTGTGGCTGGGTTGCAAAAGATCAGGACATTCTATGACTGCCTCCACGCCGCTCACCGCAAGACCAGGCTTGGCTCGTTACCATTCCACCAGATCGTTGGTGAGCTCGATCGCGTCGACGATCGTGGCAACAAGCTGGAGCCGAACATCCCTGACACATGGCGAACTACCGCGCTCAGAGGGGAGTACCCGGACTGCCTGGCACAATCGGTCGCACAGGTCTTCCGGTCCATGTGTGGTCCTCTGGCCATGTCTGGATCGCGTGAAGATCGGGCAGTTATCATTCGCAGAGATGAGTCCGCCTTTACCCGTGGTGACAAAATCATGGGCATCCCCTGGCCGGCTTATCGACGTCCTACTGCACGCGAGATCAAAGAGGCCAAGGAGAAGGCGGAGAAAGAAGCTCGCGATGCTGGTGAGGACGTTGACATGGATGTGCCCCGGGACAAACCGGTGGTGGCTGGAGGAGAGGCAGCGGGAACAACCGCCACGGGGGCCTCTGAGCATAAGAAGGACGACCCTGTTCCGCCTGCCACTCAAGCCCCTGACGCCCCTGCCGAGCCCGCCCATCCTCCTGCGGATGCGCTCCCTAGCCAGGTCGAGGCGAGGAGCACTCTGCTGGGCGTTCATGACACTGCGGGGCCCTTCGCCGCGCCCAGAGATCTGCATACCGGTCAGTTCATATACGTCGACTGCACGGAGGAGGAGAGGGCCATGCTGCCCACGACCATCGGATCGCAGTTCGAGGCGGAGCGTGCTCTGGCCGAGCTGAGGACCGTGAGTCGCGTCGTCGGTGACCCGCGTGATTCCGAGGAGTACACGTACTGGGAGACATCCTCGCATGACACTCTCGCCTACGCCTTTTACAGCGTGCCGGATCAGTACAGGAATGTCCCAGCAGTGAAGTCCGCCTCGCGCATTTTCGACCAGATTCCTGACGGCCAGCTCGTACGACCGGACAAACCGGAGCCTGCGGTTCTCCGCCTCACGCGGTGAGACTGATGGCACCCGGAGGAACCTCGAGAGGCTGAAGGAGGAGTCCATCAAGAAAAACGGGTCAGGCGCCAGGAGAGGCGAAGATATCGCGCCAACTCTTGCGCCAAAATCGGGGACATATTCCTGGACCAGGAGATCCTCCCGACCAAGAGTGATGACCTGCCAGGCCAACCCGAGGAGCTTCTGGACGCCGACGAGATCGCAGAAGGTCGGGCGCCTCTTCGGAGAGCATGCGCGGAAATACGCGACGCGCTCCGTGGAACAGCTGTGCAGCCTGGAAATGCAGGTGCAGTCAAGGACCCAGAGTTGGAGGCCTCGTCTGCCAGCGGGCAAGGGAACGTTACTTCGGTGATACAACTGAAGAGGTTCCTGAGCCACTACTTCGGGACCAGCGTCGAGTCCGAGGATGCCTTTTCTTCATACCTCCTGTCTTCCTTTCTCGAGGATGGGGTGGGAATGTTCGAGATCATCATCACCGTCATTCGTGACAAGGAGCGTCGGTTGCTGCCTGGTTCCGCCCGCATAGCGGCGGTAAGGTCGCTTGAGATCGGATCCGACACTGATTACCGGGCATTTCGTGAACGATACCAATACATGCTCTACGAGAGCCCTGTTTGTCTTCCTATCACCTCCAAGGTGGTTCCTAAGACGCTCTACAAGGTGGTGCCTCTCCGAATGTATCGGCTCTACGTAGAACGTGGGGCGATCATTCGGGGTGGGCGAGCTCTGATCGAGCTCCTTCCCTCTCGGCCGGATGAGTATCAATCCCTCCGCGATCACGGAGAGTGCCCCAACGACACTGTCGACCGCATCACCGACAGCAACGTGACGGAGCTGCACACCTCGGGTCGACGCCAAAGGAGCGATCCCCGATATGTGGTCATGGCTATCGATGCACGTTTCTTCTCCATGGAAAATGGGGGCATGCATATTACTCGTCAGGGTACCTTTGCGTCGCGCGAGAACATCGCGATCGGGTACTGGAGATGCGTCTACTTCAAGGAGGACTGCTCCATTATTTACCTGAGGCCTTGGTGCTATCCGCCCAACTTCCTCATCTCCTTGAGTGATAACCCGAGGAAGTGTCGGGACGAGATGGAGAAGTACCATCAGATCACCAAGACGGAACATGTCCGCGAGGTGGTGTCCGTTCCATGCCATAGGTGCATGACGGCCCATCCGGTCGGCGCTCACCTGTGCACCGCCTGCTACCTTCCCATCTTCTACGATGGCGTCCTGCCCACCGGAGACACGAACGGCGGCCCTCGCACGATAGCGAGCACTGACGGGTTGGTTCCTCCCTGGCTGGCAAAATACGAGGGCTTCGTCCCCGCTCTGTGGAACAACTCAGACGCCAACGCCATCGGAATGGCCCTCTACTCGCAGAGTCCCGCCGTCGATGCCCGGTCCTTGTTGATGTCTGGGATGCGGCCTCCTAAGTACCTTGACAAAGAGGACGTGGATGGCATTTTCCGGAAACTTCACGACTCGCTCCGAGACGAAGTCCTTGACGGCAAATACCGTGACACGGTCGACAACAACGTGGAAGAGTGGGTAGCAAAGGCGATCCTGGTAAGGGGTCTGGCCTTCAACGGGAGCTCCGTCCCCGAATTCTTCGAAGAATATGAGGGATATGCGGCTGAGTGGGGCAGACGCCTAACCACCGCAAACTTCAACGCCAACCGGTGCGGTTTCTACACGTCCTACTACATTCTTGAGGCCCATATCATTGGGCTGAGAACAGGACACCTTTCTCCGATACTCCCCAACGATGTGTCCGGGGAGGGATTCAAGTTCCAGGTGGGGCTGCTCGCACAGCACTGCGGGATATTGCAGGCCATGCGGAGAAAGGCCGGTTCGATCCTGCCGCGCGCCTCAAACGGGCTATGGACACGATACGGGAAGGCATTAAGAAGGGGTATGTCTACACCCTCAACGACCTCAGCAGTATGGACGATCTGATCTACCGGACGTCCACCGTTGCCTACGACACCTGCTTGGCCGACCGTCCTCAAACCCAGGATGACATCAAACAGGAGCTATCCGACCCTGTACCAAGGAAATACCGCTTCCGACCCCGCGATCGCCATCGACCCGGAATTCGCCTTACACCAGGCCCCGGCGTGAAGGACGAAGACGAGCCCGACTTTGCTGGATCAGCGGAGGATGAGCTGGGATCGGATGGTTCTTCGCACGAAGATGACGAGAAGCCTGACGACCTTGACGAGCCCATGGGCGACGACGAGGAGGAGATCCCTCCCCCTCCGCCACCGCCCCCGGCTCCTCCTGCGCCGCCTGTCCCGGTAGAACCGGAGACTCCCGTGGTGCCGCATGCAGGCGTCATTTCTGGCGATGCTGTGCCAACTCCTCCTCCTCCTCCTCCCGCTCCCATTGCGGCAGGCGTTACTACGACTGGGGATCCGTTTGAGGAAGAGGACATGGCCATCAATACTCGTGTCCCTGACACCGAGTCCGAGCTGGAGGGTGAGTCCGACCAACCCAAGGCCAGAAGGACATCTCGCGGTCGGGTCCCCGCGCCCGAAAAAGGGCAGGGGGGCGTTCAGGTCCCGCCTAGCGGGCAACCCAGCTCTAAGAGCATGGCCCAGCCTGCCCGCCCATCCCCGGTCCCCGCGAGAAGCGGTGTGGAAGGTGGGGAGAGAAGGGGCAGGACTAAGGGTTTCTACACCCAGAAGGATCCTTTTACCGGCGAGGACGCGACTCCCCGAGTTCGTCTTCGATCGGGCGGTCCCGGAACTCCTGCGTCCCCACCACGGGATGCCACCGGTTCCTTGGGCGGCCATCGCGGCTATGACCCGCGTGATGACGACAACGACGAGTGGGAGCTTCCCCCGGGTGTGCCTCGGACCACTCGTGCGGCAGATGAGTCGCGGCCCCGACGAGATGACGATCGGTCAAGGACCGCGCTTGGGGCCCGCGAGGATCGTCGTGGTCCTAAGGGTGAGGGGAAGGGTCGAGGAAAACATCGACCTGGCAAAGGAGGACGTGAGGATCCCGGCCCGCCCCGACAAAGGGATGATCGTGGCAGGGACACCCGCGGAGGCCGACGCGATGATCGCCGACCTCCTCCACGTCATGAGGAGACCTCCGAGAGGCGCGGCCCGGGGCGAGATGAGCGCCGCGGACGTGATGACCCGGGCGATGACCGTCGCGATCGCCACCGGGACCGGCGCAGGGATGACCGACGTCACCAATCAGATCCCCCTCCGCCTCGCCGACCTCCGGCTGGCGACCACAATAGGGGTGGTGGTGAGGATCGCCGTCGGGATGGAGGAGGTGATCGAGGTGACCGTGGTGGACGCCGAAGAGACGACGCGCCCAGGGACCGGGAAGAGCCTGGTTCAGGGTGGTAGACGGGTGCCGCAATCAGCATCCGCCTTAGAAGGGCGAGGATAGTACGTGTGTCGCCGACAAACGCGACCGCGCCGGTCCTCCTCTCGCCCGTGCAGCGCTGCTGGGGGTGATGATCTCCATTGCCCTGTACCGCTGATCCGGCGTTGCTCGTGTCCCTCCCGCACCGCTGCCGTGCGCGCCGGAGACGGTTCCCCTGGCGATCCTGTGTGAGGCTGTGACCGCACTAGAAGTGCCGGGCCGGCCATTGCCAGTTATTTTCACACCAATTTCGGAACTTCCGTTTCTAATTTCCTCCCAACTCGACTACTCTTCCAACCGCTCCACGGCGTGCAGTGAGGCGCGGTGATCCAGATAGGATCCCCCTCCGCATGGCATCGTCCCATGACGACTCATGAACGGCACGAGAGGAATCTTCGTCTGGTTCCTCCAATATGTCTTTGTTCACTCATGTGGTCCACTCGTCAAATAATCCTGTCGCCCCGATAATTCGGGGTGGTGGCGGGATTTTAACTGGGGCCCAGGTGATGCCGTTTGGCTCACCTCTGAGTTGACACCGGCATTTTTGGTTGGTCCCTTTCGTCGTGAACTCAACTGTCTCGCATCCTTTCTCTCGTCCTGATATCGGATGAGGGGGGTGTGTTTTGTTCACGTGTTGTTTCATCATGTGGCAAAGCGGCCGAATGGCCGTTTGGCTCAAGTTTAACCTCCCGTCAGGTTAGTTTTGGTAGCACGGCACTCGCCATAGCACGGCATCTCGCTGCGTCGCCGAGAAAGGACTCTCGGCGCTGGGGTGGGCTGGTGCTAGGAGGTAGGTGGTGCTGCGGCAGGACTTGCCTGGGCCTGGTTAAGGTGATCTTTTGCAACTTGCTGTTTGACCTTCACTTCAACCACCTCTTCTTCAATCATCACGTCCTTCAACCTGGTCACCGGCTTCAGTCCACTGAGTCGTGAGTCCGGGTTCTTTGGGTTCTTCGTGGATTACGTGAACCCTTTTGATTCCCTGGGCAACGCCCTTTCCGCCCAAAACCGCAGTTGGGAAACATTGTTTACATGTTTCTTCTTCCACGAATATGAAGTATGGCCTTGTCTACAATGGATGCTTACTCCTTTCCATCGCGATTTATGTCGTGACTTTCTGCCATATTTATTTCACCGAAGTTGGTTGCTGATGTGGAAAAAGAAGAAGAATAAAAACATGTTTGCTTCTTGTGGTTTAGCGGGAAATCCCCACCCTTTTAAAAAATGCTCCCCTTCCAACGTCAACAAAGTTACGGGGGAATAACTCTGAGCGTCGCGAACATGGCCCAAGAGTCACTGTCACGCACTGCAAGACTGAAGGCCGAGCTGAAGTGTTGGGCATTTGCATGACCAATCGGGATCAAGCCCACATTTCAATAGCTCCTTCAGAACTGGGTGGCGTCCTTTGGTTTTCCTCATTTGCTTGAGGAGTTTGTTTTAGATTTACTTGTCATTCAAAGGACATGGTCACAAGCTGTGATTGAGTTGGGCCCCCGAAACCCAGATGAGGGAAGAAAGCAAAGCAGTTTGTGAACCCGGGTGCAGTTGACTTCACTTCAAAACGCAGGTGGTCTTCTTTTAGCTGTCCTTGTTTTGCACCTTTAAGCATGACAAGGTTCAACCCCCAGCCAATTGTTGAGATGCTCCGCTTAAAACATGGCATTTTGGAAGTTTGGTGACCCTGAGATGCCGTGTGTCATAGTTTCATTGTGGGGCAGAGACATGGAACTGGGTAACCTCAATCACTTTCACGGGCATTTTTCATCATTGGGTCTCCCTTCAGTTCTCCTCGTTTGCGCCATGTTTTTGTTGATACCTTTTGGTGGCTTTCAAACTGGCGCAAGGAAACTCCTCATTTTCGGGGGGGGGGGGGGCATGTTTTGTTGTTTTTGTTGTCTCTCTCTCTCTCTCTCTTTTTTGGGGGGGCACCAATTTTGTGGGGTGCAATGCGCTCCGGCAATTTTTCGTTGGTCCAGATGTGTGCGTCTAGGTCCCCCGGAGGGTTCCCCTACTTAAATAAACAGAAAAACAATCGGGTACCAACTTATTTTAACCTCTCCAATCTGGAGGACCTAGTCTTTGTAGGGGGGCTCTAACGACCCTTATGAATGTCAACCGAGGGGGTTCTTCTTATTTTTCGAGGTTAATTCTCATGACGTGGGGCTTTTAGTGGTGCAAACGTCTCTACTGGAGGACCTGGGCCGTTTTTGTTTTTCCCCCCCCGGCCCCCCCCCCCCCCTTTTTTCCCCGTTGAGGACGTGGTGAAGGAGGCGGTGAAGGCCTCGCTGCACATCATGCAGCTCACGGAGTCGGTGAACCGGGCCGCCACCCAGGTGGCGCCTGGGATGCGCGATCTGGACGTCCCCTACGTCGCTACGTCTCGCCGGAGAGGTCTCTAACGTTGACCCAGGATGAATAAACCTCTGGTCGATTAATAGGGGGGTGTCCCCTTTTGGTGGGGACTCATCACTTTTGGAGGGAACATGTTCCTAACAATGGGACGGGTTTATCAATCCTGGGTCAACATGGAGAGGTCTCGAATTCTAGGGGTACCTTCCATTTCCATTCTTTCCAGGGATCCGGATCTTTCTAGAAAACCTCCTTTGAAACCCAGGGGAAACGGATCCGGTTTTTGGAAAGAACGGTGGTTGAAAAGAATGGAAAAGGAATCAACCCCTAGATCTAGGTTGAACCTGCAACCATCTGGCGGGTCAAAGACACGGAGCCCAAAATGGCAAATGGAACCAAAGAGCATGGAACCCAACAAGTGGCATGGAAGGGTTTCAAAGACGACCTGCGGTTTGCCCCAGCGGTTGAATTGTGAGCCACACCCATTTACAAGTGGTTTCCCAAACAGCCAGTTGTAGGAATAGACCTTTATGGAAAAGGGCAGTTTGGGGTTTGCCACCTTTTGTAAATGGCAACGTTTCAGGTTTGAGGTGTAGTGCAATGAATGTTGTCCTTTTTGCTCCCAGCACGTCAAAAAAGGGAAGTATTCTCAAGGCAAACACAGACCCTCTGTACATTCCAGGAATTAGAGAAGCCTTGGGATGGTTTTGAAAGGAAAACGAAAGGAAGGCTGGAGGGTCATTTGACTAACATGGCCGGGTTTTGGCGGATGAACGCGTTCTTTCCATGTTTTTGCAGGGGTCAAGACCCACTCCGCTGCGGTAAAATGTTTTTGGATCGGCTCAAAGGAGCACCAACAGGAAGCCAGCCTCCATCGTTTCCTAGTTTTGCAGAACACCCAACAAAGTGTAAGTTGGGAAACAAGTTGAACCCTATCAATTGTATCATTAGTATCGGGTGCTTGTCTTAGCCCATCAGTTTTCACGGGAAACGAGAACGGGATACTTGTCCAGATCTCACACCCGGAGCCTCCCCACCCAGATCGTATCAACCGTACAGACCTCAGAGCTTCTAGGGGAGGCGTGGTGGGCTTGCGACCATCCTGCCCACAGCTTGTTTTTTGTCCAAAAAGGCGATGCCTTCTCACTCCCCATTTTAAAAGGGCAAGTGGCAGAGCACCAGCCTCAACATTGCAATGGAACCTGTCTTGTTTCCCCCCCGTTTTTTGTTTGTTTGTTCGGTTGGAGCAACCAGGTTGCGGAACCTTGCGGGGCTCTTGCAGAGGTGGGTGGTGGCAAAATCTTGCAGGAGTCAAGCCCAACTTGGGAGGGACACGCAATTCCAGAGATTGGCAAATCCCCATAAAGCGATCATGTCGGTGTCCAATGGTTGGATAAAAGGTGCTTCCACTTGCCGCTATCTTATGTGATATAATTTATCTTCCCCTGGACATCTATCCCTTCTGTGCTCGTTTCCCAGCAGACTTGAGCAAATGGAAGGATATTAAGCCCCGATGATGCCTGCATAAGCATCATCGGACCCTCGATCGGCGTGGTCCAGGACCTTTGGAAGGTCCTATGATACCTAGGGCAACCATCAACCCTTAAAATCCCCCGCTTTGACAGCGAGGGATTCGGACATCGAAAAGCAGTCAATCCGGGGGGTGGGTTGCTGGTGAAGTTTATACCAAGAAGTTGAATCCATCCAGCAACAACTGGGGAGACTTGGCTTTTCAAAAGCCACGCTCGCAACCGCTGACTCCTGCCACATTGGGCCATGACACCTCTCCAAAACCGTCTGCCCGGAATTGGGCACATGGGGCAAACAAGTTTTCGGTTTGCGCTCATAAATGCCAAAGGAACTCTGCAAAAATTGAACCTAAGATGGGGACCTGGGACCAAATTTTGGAGACCGAGGAGCGGATCAAGTTTGTGCTGGGGCTGGAGGACATGTGTCTGCCGGGATCCCGGGCCGGCGCTTCGAAGGCAGCACACGCGCCTGTTGGCATGTTCTTCACGTTTTCCACGTTTCTAGGTTGCTGCATGTCTTCTTGCTGGGAACCCCAGCCATCCGGTTCCTTAGAATAGGTGTTTGGGGTTTTAGTTGGTTTAGTGGTTGGGCTTTAACCCACCAAAGGTGCTCAACACTTTTTTGCAGGGGATCAGAAGAAAAGACATGCACAGCCCAGTCTTGTTTTAGCTCGAACTGGGTGAGGTAGAGCCAAACCCCTTTCCGGGAAATGGATGTTTTTTCTGGTTTCCGCCAGCCTCTCGACTCAACAAAAAAAAATCGCCAGCTGGCCCCTTTGCGCGTTCGGGAGGTGACCCACCACGACTTATGGGAAGAGTTCCCAAGGCTCCCTCGGATCGCAGAAATGGTGGGAGCGCCAGGCGCGGTTTTTGGCCTTGAAAAGGCCGGCCAAAAACACGACCAGGGTAGAAAGGTGGCTTTCCTTTCTAACCAGAAATGTGGGGCTCCGCGCATCGGGCCTCCACAAAGACCTGCGGGTGCGATAGGCAGGAAATGAGAAATGGAACTCATAAGCAAACCTTCTCAACTCGAAATATCGGTAAACTTCAAATCCCATTAAGGTCGAATCGCTTCTGACGAGCCCCGGGTCCATCCCTTGTGGTTTCCTTCAGGGAATTGGGTTCATTCCCGGATTCCCTACTTCTCGCAGCAAGAGACGAAGACTTTGGTGCATTTGGTGCATTTTGCCAACTCAACTAGTGAAACGGTTTTCCATGAACCCACTGAAAGTTATTCACTTTCTGCAGGGGAGCAGATTTCGCAACCGAGAAGAGAAGGACGCGCCCTAGGTCCAGCATTTGCCTGGTGCTGGCGCTCACCGCCGCTCTGCCCATGTGCCTGCTGCTCTTTCTCTCGCGCTGGTTACTGGACTCCGGCCTATGGAGGAGCGAAGCGCGGAGATTCGAACTTCGAATCGAAGCGACACGGAGAACGTGGCCTTCCATTTGCTTACGCCCCCTGGAAAAAAAGTAATAGTGATAGATTCCCATTAAAACCAACAGGGGAAAACAGCAAATATTCTTAAGCAAATGGAAGTGGCTCGTCTTTTGGAAGGTTTTGGACCCCCCGAAATGTGAGAGCTTTTCCTTGAGGGTACCCCAAAGATGGCTTCGGTGTTCCGTTGGGATTCGCCTTAAAACCGGCAACAAGGGCACCCTCAACGAATTATGCACCCAAATGGGTGGTTGTTTTCCTCATGGTTTCCCTATGTGAGGCCAACCAAAACTGGGGTACCAACACAGAAAGAGACGAGGCATCCACATGCTTGGATGGGATTCCACAAAAGGGGTGGCTTTCCAGTTGGGGTCTCTTGAGAAAGCACGACACAAGGTAATCCCTCAAAAGACACACCCCTCTGAGGTTTGTCTCTCAGGGAAGCCCCAGCAAAACGCGCTTTGTATTTGGTGTCGGTCCACCAAACAAGGGTTCGTGCAAAAAGAGACCCCCGTGGCGCATGCGGATGGAAAAACATGTCTGCACCATTGGGTAGGTGGTTTCTCCCAGTTGCAGTGTTTTCTCCATCCTAGGTGCAGGATGCTGTCCAGCACGGCCACAAAACCACCTTGGGGGTTTCCTTGGTTTGAGGGGTCTAAGCTTCCAATCATTTTGCAACCAGGATTCGCTGTACTTCCATTTGCTGAAATGAATCTATTTGTTTATTGTCCCCCTGTTGGTTTTAATGGGACTCCATCACTATTGGACATCTATTTGTTCAAATATGTTTTCCAGGGGGCTTAATTAAATATTAAGCCAATGGAGGTGCCAGGGCGCATTTTGTGTATGGCCGAACTTCCTTGTGTATGGCTCTGCCAGGTACTTGCTCTGGCTGCCGGGCGCTGTGGGCTTCCTTCCCAAGGCCCTCCAACCCGACCGCATCCTGCGAAGACCAACTGGATGTCGCCAACGAGAATATTTTTCTGGAGCCAGTTGTCAACACCGAAGGTCTGGATCCGCAAAAGGTTATAGACGGAATGAAAAAGGAGGTCAAACAGATGAAGCAACAAGCTGTGCACGACGAACTCGATGGAACACAGCTCACACCTGAGCAGCAGCGCAACCTCGTTGAATCCCGATGGGTTCTTCGACCCAAGGACGATGAAGTCTGTGCAAGGATCGTCAAACGCCGCCAGGTTTCCAAGCATTCAAGTCGGGTTTCATCCCATCCCAGCTGGTGACTGGTGCGAAGTGGGTTTTGTCCACTAGATGTTGCTTGGATCGGGACAAATCTTTGTCATTTTGGCACCTTGCGCAATTTCAAAACAATGTGCACCAAAAGCAGGTTTGTGGTTGATTCCCATCTAGCTATGACTGCAGACGTATCACATGGCAACCCAAACCAGGCGTCCATGCTTGGATCTCAAGGTAAACTGCCGATGGTTGCGCATTTCGCACCACCGTTCAGAAACCTGGAATGATTTGCTTCCCCTGCAAATAAACGAAAACGCGACGGTTTCAACCATAGTTTCTTGGGTGGTGCGAAATGGATTTCGTCCACCCACAGTATGGGGTTGACTTGTTGGCAGCCCAGCAGCTCCACCCACAGTATGGGCTTATCCAAGCCTTGAATCTTCATGAGCAGACCAGACCTCAAGTCAAAGCAACGCTGCTTAGCAGGGATGCAAGTTCTTAAGTAGTTGCAGAGCTCAACTTGGTGCCCGGGAGGAATGATCCTTCTGTGAATTGGCAGTTAGGAGTCGATTTGCATCCCATGTAGGGGTTGGGAACCCACGCCCTCTCACCAGAGCGTTTGCAAAAATTGGCCCTTGCAAGTGTATGTCATTTTGCTTACCTCTGGCCAACACAGATTTTCCCATCTTCTAGCAGGAAGCTGGAGAGACAAGCGATGCAAATGCGGACAAGCCCTGAAGGAGTTGCGTGCTCAAACTCCTATGTGCCCGGTTTGTTAGAAACTCCCCGGAGAACGGGATGATACCATCCCCCGACCACCCATTTTAGTCTAGTTTAGTTGGGATTGGGGGTTTTGACCTACGGCCATATCTTGTCTCGTCACACTCCCTGGCATCACCTCGAGTCCTGACCGTTACTTGGCCCTGTGACACAGCTACCCGTTCCGCATGCACCCCGGATATGTACCTCTTACAGCCGGGAATCGGTTCGGATCTGTTTTTGGTTTGAAGGGAATGTGTTCATGTGAGCCTTTGATCGGGTGAGTTTCCCTTGCGCTTTTGCCGGGCGTTGCCATTCTTCAGAATGACCCTCTTTGGGTTCAACTGCCTTTTCATGTAAATCAAGGGGGCCTGTCCGGGTTCACAGTGCCTCAAAGTTCCTGGTTTGCTACCTTTTGTGAGAAAATCCCCCCAAAATGGAGTCCTTCACTACGAGGGGGTCGATCAATTGTCCACAGGTGGCAAAAATACCTAAGGGGACCCCCCAGTTGGATAAAATCCCCTCAACCGACCAATTCACATAATATTTTTTCATCATTTCATAACAGAACCTCAACTCAAGATTTAATACATAATTTTTGCAAATATTTCTCCAAATTTTCAAAATATAATTTTCCAAATTTTCAAAACATAATTTTCCAACTTTCTAAAATTTCCAAATCAAAATTTGGCATACATTTTACAATAATTTAATTGTAAAATACATGGTGTAATTTCAATTCATATTGTTTCAATATCAACAGGTTTTTCTTCAATAATAGTTGGTGTTTCCTTTTGCTTCTCATTCTCAATATGCTTCAACGTTTTCAAATGCTTGGATATTGCAGATTTCCTCACTTTACACTGGCAAATATCACATTCTATTTCAATCTGATTACGCACTTTATTATATTCCTTTTTCTTTTCCTTCCTATTCATTTTACTTTGTTCTCGGCAGTAATCACAAATATGCACTCTAACATTAAATAGGTCAGGTGGATAAGTGTTTTCACATCGCCTACATTTTTGCATTTTGTCAGTCATCTCCATGCTACTATTGATAGGTGGCATGTCTTTAGGTCAAAACCATCTTACACAAATCCCAAAATCCCAAAATATAAAATCCCCATAATTTCAAAACATAAATCTTACAATGTTTTTTATTGTAAGGTTTATTAGGTATGTGTCAAATATATCCTTGAAATCTTACCCCAAAATCCAGGGCACTTACCCCAAAATCCAGGGTACTTACCCCAAAATCCGGGGTAAGGAGGCAGGTTACCCCAAAATCCAGGGTACTTACCCCAAAATCCGGGGTAAAGAGCACAATTCCTCATGAGGGCTCATTTTGGTGCCAGAAACTCGTTTCTTTAATCCGCCAAACTCGTCAAAATCTCAAATCAATTCAGCAGGTATTTTGTATAAATCTTCCTGTTCATGTATTACATAATTATCCCCCCATTCTGCTTTAGTTTTTGATGGCAGTCGTTCCAACTGAACCTGTGCCTGAAAATAATTCTAATAAATTCATATTGTTTATTAGAATGATTTAGATAATGTTTTAGACATATACATATTTATCATCTTCCTTAATAATCTTATAGTATTCTAATGTTTGTTCTTTTGGACTTTTGATTTGTCCCTTATTTAACATATCACAATATTTTTTACGCTTCGTGTCATAATCGCCGCTGGGTCTGCCTATCCCTTTCTTTTCAAAGATCTTATCAATCTTTTCCTTCTCTTCATTGTTATTTTTTGGTTCGTTTGCCTTTGCATCAAGTTTCTGGTCAATAGTTTTTTTCATCTCGTACAACAGTTTAACATTTTTACTAACTGTCATTATCTTCTTTGATAGTTCAGCAATAGCATCATTCTCAACTTCAGACATTTCTATATATATTTATTTATATAATTATTTATTTAAATATTTATTTATTTAAATATTTATTTATGCGTTTTATTATACAGTTTACCTGAATAATCTAATGTTATATATGTAAATAAATTATATTCTAACAGTCTTTCACCAATTTTATTGTTCATTTTTATTAAACCTTCCTCGTCACCGGTAATTTCAAAAAACATCAATATTTTATCAAATTTATCCGGTTTAGTTATACCTTTCATAAAATATTTATCATTGAATTTAGCATCAAACCAATAAAAATATTCTTCGCTCAATTGTTTAGCAAAGTTTTCATCACCATTAAATAGGTCTTTAATTTCTTCATCGTCAAAAGTTATAACTCTATGGTCTTCTCTATTCATAGTTGGCATTATGATTATACAAATAATTAGATATTTATTTATTTACTTATTTATTTATAAAATTGATTTAATGTAAAATCTACTCTTTAAATACTAACTTATGTCCCTGTTGAAACTAACATTAATCAAATGTTCGTTAGTTTCAATAACCATATCGCCTCCTGATTTTTTCTGAATATTAAAATATTTGTCTGTTTTTTTTTAAAAGAAAACATACATGGGACACAACTAACCTTAACACCATCTTTTTTATCTACCGTCAATTCATTCTTAAAATTCATAACATGATTACATTTATCGCATTTTACAGCTTTACTTTCACCCTTTGATTTAACACTTTCCGTTGTTTTTTTCCGAGCTTCAATATCTGGCATTGGTCTTTCTTTGCTTTTACTCTTTTTCTTTCTTGGCATTTATATTAATATTTACATTTTTATTTTTGGTATATTGTATTCCTAATTTTATTAATTCTAATGTATAAAAGCATACTGTCTTACATCTGTTGTCAGTTATTATTACTTGTTCTATATTCTCTACTTCATCTATTATATCAATATAATCTGAATAACTTCTATCCATATAAATAATAAGATGAAATAATTATTAAACATAATTATTTGATCTTATTATTTTCATGCATAATAGAATATTGGTGGGGCACAGCACTTGGGGTTTTCATTGCACACGCGAGCAAGACACAAAACTAATTATCTTCAATGCTTATTGATTGAAGTTGATGAAAGAGCCTGTTCTACTACGATGGACACCATTCATATCATAGCAATGCTTTCATACAATAAATAATATTAAATTATTTTCTAAATATCTTTAATATTATTTTATTATGCCTGATGTAAAACCAATTGACGAAATCAAATATGACTTTAAGCAAAGCAAGCACGAGGTCGTCCCTAAATTGCCGATGAGAGCTATGATTGTGGGCCCGTCAGGCTCTGGCAAATCGACGCTACTTGTATCAATGATACTTGATATTTATAGAGGAGCATTTGAAAGAATTTTTATCTGGTCACCATCAGTAAATTTAGATAGTATTTGGTTGCCTGTTAAAAAATACATTAAGGAAGGTTTGAAAGTAGATAATGATAAAGAACCGTGTTGGTGGGATGAGTTCAATGTTGAAGATTTAGAAAGAGTTATAGAAACTCAAAATAAAATAATTGAATACCAGAAAAAACAAGGAACGAAGAAATTATTTAATATTTTGGTAATTTTGGATGATGTATCTGATAATCCAGCAATAACAAGAAATAACAAATTGTTAAATTCTTTATTTTGTAGAGGTCGCCATAGTGGAATATCAACACTTGTCAGTCTTCAAAAATCATCAACCGTACCACCAATTATTAGAGTAAATATAAGTCATTTGTTTTATTATAAAGTTAGAAACTACAAAGAGATAGACATATTACAAGATG
This sequence comes from Effrenium voratum, assembly GCA_963377175.1. Taxonomy (NCBI): domain Eukaryota; class Dinophyceae; order Suessiales; family Symbiodiniaceae; genus Effrenium; species Effrenium voratum. The sequence continues at coordinate 27,265 of CAUJNA010003486.1, forward strand.
AATTATCAGCAATTGTTAGAAGCGATAATTTACACGAAAGCAAGAAATTAATTTATAAAATATATGAAACTGCCACTGATGAACCGCATAGTTTTTTATATATTAACCTTTTAGAAAAGAACCCAGATAAAATCTTTATGAAAAACTTTTCACAATATTTGAAAATAACTAATCAATAACATTAAATTTATTTTTTAATGTTTTTGATTTAAATTAATGAAGCGTTGCATAAATTCAACGCAGGTAATTTATATATTAGTTTGTCCGATTTTTGACTTTCTAATCTTTCAATCCTTGCCACACATTCTTGAATAGATTTAATTATTAAAGTATCCGCTCTTGTTTTTTCATCTACTCTTAAATTCTTAATGTCTTCTATACTGTTATTTTCATCGTTTTTACTTTGACCAATACCCATTATATATTATTATTTAGATGGTTTTTTTCAATTCCTTAATTTATTTTTCTAATTTTTCAACTTTATCTATCACTTCCAGTAAAGCTTTATGTAATAATATTGGAACTTTGGTATATTCAATACCTAAATATTCACGTTCGGTATGAACTGCATTACTAATTTCTTTCGGAACTGCTTTTAATAAATCATCGGCAATATAACCTATATGGATTGCATCCTTATCGTCTCTATCTTTTCTTTTGAATTTTTTAGGTTTGAATTTCTTAATCATACTAATACAATTACTTTTTAATAAATCTACATCATATTTCAATCTTGCATCAGAATTATCTATTAGACTTCCGTTTATAGTTACAGTTCCGGCAGTAATATCAATAGCATCGCCTGAAGCATCTTGAATATCATTTACAAATAATGTTTTTGTATTAACAACTGTTACATTTTCATTAAAAGTCGATGGAGCATTATTTGTAAAACTTTCAGTATTTACTGTTGTTCCAAATGTCTTATCAATAGATAATAAAACAGAAGAGGTAGTAGAACTATCAGCAACTCTAAACGCCGTGTTTGATGTTCTGAATATTACATCAATTGTAGATAAACTAGTTCCATCGTAATAAGTTGATATTTCACTTGTTCCCATCTTTAGATCTGTTCCAGTAGTCATTGAAATATTATTCAAAAATGAAACCGTTGTTAAATCGAATGATTGAATGGTATTAGTTGCTAAATATGCATTTTGTATTGCCATATTAGTATCAACAGTTACCAATGTTCCACCATTAGGCGCTATATTATTGCTTCTTAATGCTCCCCCGCTTTTAACATAAATATCATCAGCAAATAAATTACCCACTACATCAACAGTGCTTGTGTTAAAAGTCCATCCGCTAGAAATATTAACAGCTCCGACTATGTTAGATTGAACGGCAGGGTCTCCACAAATAAATCTAATTGAAGAATTAGCATCACTATTCCTCATATCAAAAGATGAAAAAGCACTAACATATCTATATAATTCACAATTTGTATCAATTGTTAATTTACCATCAGTATCAATATTAACATTATCACAATTAACAGCCGCATTTGTATAAATATTACCTAACACATCTATAGGTTTACTAAAAATAGTTTTATTCACTAATCCATCACACATCATATATTGGTTACTGGCATTAGTAATATCGCCAACAGAAAGAGAAACAAAATTAGGATGATGCATATAAAAACCTTCTATTGCATCTGGTGTATATGTTTCTAAATATGGTTCTAGTCCATTTATTGAAGTATTGATATTATCAATTTTTGTTTTAATATCTGTTGAAAAGTCATTATTTGTAAATAAATTTCCTTTCATATAAACAGCACCTTCAAAATATGATGTTCCGTGTGCTTGAGCAAAATTATACGAAGTATGAACATTACCATTAATTGTAATTCTTGAAGCATTATTAGGTCTTCCAATAATAACATCTCCTGTATTCCATCCTAACCATAATCTATAAGGCGTAGCACCTGTTAGTCCTTGATAAGAGTCTAACTGGCATCCTCTTTTAAATTCGAGTCTTTGGTTACTAACTGCGTCCTGGATTCTAAATATTGGATTAGTATTATCTGTTAAACTAAGTATTAATGGAGAGTTTGAGTTTACTGTTTGTGCAGTTGCATTAACTTTGTCTAATTTTTGACTTATTACTGTATCTTGTGCGCTATCATTTGTAATTATTGAATTAATTGTATTTGTATTTCCCGTTATTAATCCACTTAATCCATCTGATTGTAAAACATAACGAGCATCTGAACCTGCTATATCTAAAATAGATGAACACGAAAATACACCCGATACTTGTAAATTACTTAATATTGTAGTATTATGATTTAATATTATTTTATCATTTTGAAAAGTTGAAGAATTATTAATTTCTACATCTCCAAAACCTCGCTGGTTTAAAAACATTGTTGAACCAGTCAAACTTCCATAAACATAACTATCAAAATAATTATTATACATTTCAAAGAAATTGTTATAATTTCCAAATTCTGCTATTTTGAAAGTTGCAGTAGTTGTTATATTATGTATTAATGTATTATTTAATACTGATGTGTTTAACTTTTCTGATAATAAATTATTAGTTGTTATTTTATTATAGTAATCTGATTCATTAAATGAACCTCCATTCTGTAAATCTAAAATTGCAGTAATATGTGAATTTACTGTGCTATTTAATCCTGTTATTAAATTAGAATTGGAACTAATATTATTAAAGTTAGATGTCATAGTAGAATTCAAATTATTTATTAAATGTGTATTTGATGAAATATTATTAAAATTTGTATTAATTAAATTAGTATTAGAACTAATATTATTAAAGTTAGTCGTTATAGTAGAATTTAAATTATTTATTAAATGTGTATTTGATGAAATATTATTAAAATTTGTATTTGAAGTTATTGTCAGATTACCTATTAAAAATGTATTTGATGAAACATTAACTAAATTACTTGCTATTGTTGCTGTATTATTCATAATAAAATAAGCATTTGAACTAATATTATTTGATAATACATTAACTTCTGTTTTGTTATATGATTGAGTTATATCATAAAAATTAGCGTCAACCTGTGCTTTTGTGTAAGTATCTACTTGGTCTGCTTTGTTGTTGAGTAAATCAATTATATCTGTTTGACTGGCGTATATGGTCTTTATATCTTGTATTCCCGTATCATTTATTTCACTAATTGTGTGCGCTACAACATTTTCAAAGTTTGTTAAATTTATTGAAGGCATTATATATTAATAGTAGAAAATGATAATATTTATTTATTTTTAATATTATCATTTTTTCTTATTTTTAATCCAAAATCTGGCAACCTGAATCGCGTATGGATAATATTTGTTCTGATACTAATGTTATGTAAATCGTGTCTGGCATAAAACTTACGTCCATACTTCCAGAAGGTTTGACACGAACTAGAAGCTGTTGTCCGGCTTTCGTGTTTATTCCAGTATATGAACTATCAGGAACCTTCTCCATATTCATAGCAAAGATGAACTTGTCGGTTTTATATTGGTTAAATTCAATAGATAAATGATGTTGATGAAATAAAGGTAAATTCAATGCCTTTCGCAAATAATAGAACGCTTGCGTTAAGCTTTTACAAGGATACTCGGGAAATAATTTTGAACCTAATTGAAGTTGAAATTCTAAGTCATTGTCAGGGTTATAGTTTCCGTGAGTTGAAAAGGTTGTTCTTGTCGATGGATGGTAAAACCTGTTGTATTCCTTATGAACTTCAGTTGCTCCTCCCGTGGTATCTGCTTTATAGAAGGTGATGAAAGCGGCAGCGAGTTTAGATACAGAACGAACAACAGTTGTGTTAATGTTTGCTTGACCAACAACTGAATTAGACTGACAAATGTAAGTATTATACGTGATAGGTAATTCTTTTCCATCAAGTAAATGTGAAACGTAACGATTGTGTAAATCATTATCCAAACTTACTACATCGCATTGAAGGAAGCAATTATTAAGTTCGTATTCTCCACTCGTGCTTTGATGTGTGTTAGGCGCGCTCTCACTGGCAGGGAAATCAGTAGTAACATCAGGTGAAACAATACAATCGGTGAAATTACTGACAAGTTCAAGTTCTAAAACAAGAGGACACGCTTTTAATGGAATATACTTAAACTGGTTAAATAAACCAAGCATAGGTTTAAATCCAACAACCATTTCAGACGTAAAGCCCGGGATTGTTTGATCATTATAAGTTTTTCCAATAGTGCCAGTTGTAGGGTCAGCAAAACGTTGTGCCAAGTCGTCATCGTATCTATAACCAAAACTTTGCGCGTCTTCATTGTCCCTTGCTCCCTTTGACATCAAACAACTCATCATATGATGGTTTCTATTGTAGTAGTCAATGTCTTCAACAAGTTGATTACCAGCAATTAATCTTGCCCTTCTGAAAAAGCAGTAAGCAGGAGATAGAGGTCGTAACCGTTTGTTGCTTGTATTTTCCTTGTTCGAAACATTGAAAAACACCATTACCGATTGAGGGTCTAACCAACTATTATCTTCTGCATTTAATGCGATTTTCAATACACGATTTCCAGACGAAGGTTTATAAATATTTGAACCTGATGGGAAGAATGAAACGCTACGGCGCTCATTGATATAACTTGCCCCTTTATTTAATTTGAATGAGAGGTTGTCAATTAGAATATCTTCAGCACTAAAAGTTTCCATTACTATATATAATTTAATTTAGAAATAGTTTAAACTAAATTGATAAATTTATACATTCATTAATTTATAAAACATATTTTATATATGTTTTACAAATTGATGAAATTGTAATTTCATTAATTTCCAAATCATAATTAAGAATTATGATTTACAAATTGAATAATTTAGTGTAATCCTTTTGATTAGAATTATTATTATTTTTAAATATTTTCATTTTCTTTTTCTTAATCTTATCTTCAACTGGATTATTAGATTTTTCTTTATCCATTACTAATTCTCTAATTTCATCATATGAACTTTTCTTATACTTTTTATTTTCATTCTTAATCATATCATCTGTTGTTTCATTGTCATATTTCTTATGTTGTATCATAATAATAATATGAAAATCGTTTTGCGTTTTTTCTTTTTACTATTTCATCAAGGTCTGATTGAGTGTGATGACAATTGTTAGTGTTGTCATTGATGAGGACATAACCATTTTTATATTTTGGTACAAACATATTATAAATTGAAGTAATCCAGTTATAATCAATATAGTCAGGTCTAACTCTGACACTCCTAATAATGAAACACCCACACTGACATTTTACATGTGTTCGTTTATTATCTCTATTTAAATCCCTTAATCTTTCTACAAGTGTTAATGGTTTAAATTTTGTTTCACTTTCTGTCAAGTTTTCTTTTAACTGATTATACATATATAATACTATATAATTATTTATTTAATTATTTATTTATTTAATTATTTAAAAATTATAATATCTCATTTACCGGATAAATACTTCTTGAAACATCACGCCCCATATCTCCGTATCCAGTTATGTAATCGTGGTTAGTAAATGGATTTAATGAACCAGTATAAACAGTTACAGCAGACCTATCTAAAATACTGACAGGGTCTAAGATACTTCTAAAATTAATGTAATCATCGGTAATGTTAGACCTTCGCGATATAAACGGCGCTCCATAAGTGGTTAAAGTTAATTCTCTTTCAGGGTAATCTTTTGTTATCAGTGCACCTACACTTGAACCGAGACTATGTGTTATAAGATGTTTAACTTCATTGTTTTCATCCAATGCTGTTGATGTGTCTTTATATCGTTGTGAATATTTAGTCATTTTAAAGGGAAGTCCTACATCTGCCAGAATGTCATTAACAGCACCTCCAAACGTTCCTTTTCCAAATGTTCCGCTTACATACATTTTATCACCATCAATATAAAAACCTTTACCATTGCCATATGCTCTACTCAACCCTTGTGCATCAGTTAAATTAGAATTAGGATAAAAATCGTTTAATATGTTGTCAGTTTGTTTCATAACATCAGTTATTTTAGTTGTTTTTTTATAAGGTTGATAATGTTTAATTTTCCCATGCTTCATTTCATATATTAACTTTTTATTATTAATCATATAAATAAAGATATAAATTAATTTCTCAATTAATTAATAATGCTGACATACGACGAAGTCCTAAGCAACATAATAATTTTTAATTAGAAAATTTATTTTCTAATTAAAAATATATTATGTTGACATACGACGAAGTCCTAAGCAACAGAATAATTTTTAATTAGAAAATTTATTTTCTAATTAAAAATATATTATGTTGACATACAAGAAGGTCTATATTGACAGTGCTCATAGAATTAGAGGTACATCATCAAATTTTAGAGTTGAATTGCCGGAAACATTACAAACAGACAACGGAGTTCATTGCTACATTCACGAAGTAACATTGCCTAACTCTTGGTATTCAATACAGTCAGGATTAAATAATATACTATACTTTTATTCTTCTCCGTTAGTTCCAGATGAAGATAATACAAATGTTCATTGGATTGCTGTTGCGCTAGCAGAAGGAGTATATACTGGCACAGAACTGGCGACAGAATTAAAATCAAAAATTAACGGTATTGTTGATAATGTCAATTTCTCAAATACTTATGAAGTTACTTACAGTGTAAAAACTAATAAAATAACGATTTCTTCAAACTATGCCGATAGACAATTTGCAGTATTAACTGATGAACAAATGAAGATAATATATGAAAGTTATATTTGGATTGGAAGTTTTGATGCTAATGATTTAAAGTCTGTTAATGAAGTTTTAGGAAATTATCAAATGAATGTTTATCAATATGGTAATGCTTATGTTTCTGGTTTCGTTAATCTTCAACCCATTAGAAATATTTATATTCATTCTTCTCAATTGTCTAATTATAATCAAGTAAATTTAAGAACGGGCGATAGCACAGTTGTTAAGAAAGTACCAGTCACAGCACCACATGCGGGAATTATTTTTGATGGTGACGGAGTAAATGCTTTGGACTATTTAGATGTATCTAATAGAACCTTTAAACAATTGGATTTTTGGATTTCTAATTCGGCAGGGAATGAAATTAATTTGAATGGAGTTAATTGTAGTTTTAGTCTCCTTTTCGTAAAAAGTGATATTATTTGATAATGAAATTGTAATATCAAATGTCAAAAACTTAGAATAATATATAGATTTTCCATATGGAAAATCTATATATATATATATTATGTCAAGTATTGAGGTAGTAGATGTTAATAATGAAACTAAAACAGAAGAAGCACCTATTAATAATGAAGTTGTTGAACAAAATGAAACAGTTAATGAAGAACCAACGCCAGAAGAAGTTAAACCAGAAGAAGTCATTCCTGAACCAAAAGCGAAAGCAAAAGAATTACCAAGAACTAAAAAAGAAGTTGAATTAGTAGAATGTGAACGATGCTCTAAAAAGATGACATTGAAAAGTTTGAGACACTCACACCCTAAAAATTGTAAAGGGGCAAAAACCGAGATGCTCCCAGTCAATCCACAAAAGAACATTAGAAAGATACAACCAGAAGTAAAAGAAGAAATTAAGAATGAGATTAAACAAGAAGTGATTAAAGAAACTATTAAGAAACCCACGGCAACAGAACTATTAAGCCAACATTATGAAGAACTTAAACAAAAGAAAAAACAAGATAAACAAGAAAAAATAAACAAATTATCTTCATCAATGTTTTAAATAATAATCTAATTATATTATATATTAATCATGCTTATGAGAAGTCATAGAAATGTAGAATTTAAAAGGGCACCACAAGTTGAAAGAGTATATGATACTAATGACTTATGGGGCGTTGCTTCAAGAATGAATTATTTTAAACAAATGAAAGATAATATAGAAGCAAAACAAACACAAGGAGCATTGATAAAATACAGAAACGATTTAGCAGAAAGCAACAGAACGGAAAGTTATAGAAAGGAATTAGACAGAATAAGAAAAATATTGGAAAACTCACGCTCACCCGATGGAATACAAACAACAGAACAACTAAAAGCAAGAAAGAAACATTTAGAAGAAATGATTAAGAATATTTCAGATTAACTTATTTATTATTTAGATAAATAAATTATCTAAATAATACATATAATATGATTAAATCAATAAATAGATTAAATACAGTAGGACCAGTAAAAGTAGGTTCGTTAAAATCACAATTACATTTGAGACCTTCTTATGACGAGTTGTTAAAAGAAACATTAGTAGAAGATGAGAATAGACCATCAATTGAAAATGTGATAGACAGAAGGGCAACAAGATACAGGTTAAATCAATATGGTAGTCAGTTTGATAATAAAGATGCTTTGGATATTCAAAAGAAAGAAGAATTGAGCAGAAGAGAAGAAGTTAAGAAGGAAGCATCGGTAGGTAGAGGAATATTTGGCGAAATTGGCGATACATTCAAACAACAAATGGCATTTGTAGACGAAAGGTTAATGGAAGTGAACAGACAGAAAGAAGAACTTGAAGAAAGAATGAGACTTATGTTTGGACAACACGATGAAATGGCAAGTGCTGTATCAAGACAATCAATACCAGAAGGTGTGAAAGTCCATTCAATGGCGTCAAATCAAGAAGAAGGAGAAGAAGAAGAACCAGAAGACGACCCTATTGTTGATGAAGAAGAGAAGAAAAAGGGTAAAGACGAGGATGATGACCTAAGTAAAGTTGAAGATTTCATAGATGAAATCAGAGGAAATACACCCTTATATTTAGCAAATGGTCCAATGGAAATGAAACGCATCAATGATAAAATATATAATGTCGGATTAATGAAAGATGATATATACATAGAATTCAACAACTTAATTAGCGAATTGATTGAAAGTGAAACCAACGTTAAAAAACAGGAAACCAAAACCAAATTGATAGATTTTTACAAAAAGCATGTATATAATAAGTATATGAAAGAAGAAAAGGCATCTTCATCGGGTCAAACACGTGATTAACAATAATTAATCTATAATATTTAATAATGAGTAATACTAAATATTATGGATTGAGAAGAAGAAAAACCTTTGATGAAATGCTTAAAGAAGCGATGACACACAGACTGATAATAACAACCATCCCAGAAAAACGGAGAGTAGATTTATTAATGAATGAAGTTGATTTTGACGAATTTGATTTAACGAGTTATGGCATTAACAAGAAATATATGAGTTTAAACAATAATAAATATGATACTGATATGTTCCCGGTAATGACACTTGACAAAGCAACACAGTTTCCTATCAGAGAGGTCAAAGAAACACAAACAGACCTACCAAATGATAAAGAAACACAAACTGATGACATTGATTATACAGGTTTGATTTCAGACGGATTTTCAAAGAGTTTTAAAAGTAATCTTAAGAATAGGGCAGAGGCAGAAGTACAAGCATCCTTATTCAAACCTATTCAAGATGATGATGATGCTGATGAACCAGATGATGACGACGATGATGATAATGGAAACAAAAAGAAAAGTTTAAACCTGATTAGGATTATAGAATTTATGTTAAGGTCAGGTTTTAGTGTAGCAGACATAATAATACATATAACTTATCAAACTACATTAACTACTCTACAAATTACTGAATTGACAGCATACATTATAGGAAATTCACTAATTACAACTTTTGATATTACTAATGGTATTATGAATTGGTTAAGTAATAATACTGATGAAGAAGTTGAGTTAAACACTTCTCCCCCTGTTAGCGTTAATAGTTCTCCACCTATCACTGTTAATAGTTCTTCAACACATACTGTTAATTCAACGTCGTCATCAGAAGAAAATGTTAATTATGAAATAGCACCGCCGACCGACATTCCTATTCCTACTGATGCTGAAGCCGATGAAGAAGATAAGGATAAAGATAAGAATAAAGAAAAGCAACATCTAAAATAAACAAAAATGAAAGAAATAGAGTTAAAACCATCATGAAAATAAAATCATATTTTAAAATACTTACTTTAAAATATCATTTTTCAGGGGTAGAAACTAGGATCAAATTATTGCCTTTGTATTTTCTGTTGTAGTCATTTTTAGGAGGTTGATTTACTGTTCCTTCCTCTTCCTTTTTTCTATGATACCTTTGTCGGTCAAGTGCCCTTTTTCTTTCAAGAAATTCAGGGTCTTCTACCTTTTTCTTCTTATAATATAATCTGGTGAATAACACCATCTGTTCCTTAATCTCATCAATTGTCAAGTCATCAATATTTTTAGTGCTCATTTTTATCTTAATATATTATGGTAATATTTCTTTAAGTATATTAAGGCAAAATATGAATTAATATATATTCAATAAGGCGAATAAAAGAGTAATACGAAATATAGTTAAGGACATATTAACTATTATTAATATATAGACTAATTCATGACAAAAAACGTATAGATACAAACATTCAAGACCTAAAAAACAAAAGAGACAGGAAAAAGGGCAGTATTACCGCTCAAACCCTACAGAAAGTCAATACCATCATTGATTTTTATGAAGACCGCAAAATTGTTCAATTTGACACGGCAAACAAATTAATCAATGGCATCATTGCAACAAACGACAAGGAATTGAAGAAAGGACTGAAGCAATATGAAAAGGCAGTTGCCAGATACCAAAACATAGCACCCATAGGCGAGAGAATGAAACCAACAACTGAAAAGGCAGTCAGAGGCAAGAAACTAGCAACAATCAGGAGAAGAATTAATGAAAAAACACCTTTACGAAGAATTCAAAGGATGTATAGAGACAACATAACGAAGGACAGAAAAACGATTGTTATTAAATATATTCTTTTTACTAAAGACGAAGGACGCGCTACAAAATCCGGTTTTTTTAGATTGAATGGTATTAAATACTACCCGTTGCTATATCCTAACGGTAAAAGGGCAGGCAACGTAAAAGCACAGTGGGAGTTTATTACTAATGCTGTTAATGTTAAAATTACAAAGCATTTTGATAAACATAAGTTTCATAAACTGGTGGCAGTGATGAGAAGCGACCCAGCGTTTAAGAGTTTTACAGATGGCGAGGTTTATAACTACCTTGATTGCATCAAAATAGAAAGCGCCGACTTAGTTGATGAGGACGCAGTAGATTATGATATTTTTGATGATGAACTCACCGACGCTAAACATAACATAAGTATTCATCATAGATACATTCAAACCGAATTGAACCCTGACTGCTTAACATTGAAGGAAGCAATAAAAAAAGGTGAGTATATTGAAAATGAGTGCTGGATTAATACGTTGATGGAACACTATGCGGACACGCTGATGAGGCACAAAAGAACCAAAAAGAAGAATTTAACCAGAGAGAGGATATTAGAAATCATCAACAAAAGCGATGAAAACTTCAAAAAGCACGGTGCTTCAATCATGCAAATGGATGCTGTGTTAAAACAGTTTGACATCAAAGCAAGAATTTATGACATTGACAGCAAATTGATTTACAAGCATGATCCAAAAGACTTCTACAGCAAAAAAATGATTACTTTTAACGGTTTAGTAAAGAACAGTCATATTTACACATTGAACCACGACATGAAAAGTCTTAAAGCAACCCCTAATGTAGAAGACGTCCATAAACTTAAAATCCATAGCAATTATTACATCAGTAGCAGGGAGACACCCATCAAATATAAGATGATTGAAAATTTGGACGACATATTAAAACTCAATGAGGAAGATGAATACAAGTTGATATTGAAAGACAATGATTTAGACAAGGCAGTTTTTGAACTCAAGCAGATAGGATATGAACCACAAATAGGATACACTGCAGGTAGGACAACTGAAGTCAAAATGGATTTTACGCATCAAATAGGAAAGAAGCAAAAGAAAGTTTATTATTCAATAGTAAACCAGAATTTTGACAGAGACAGAATTGATGAGGACATCGCAGTTGACGAAGAAGAAGTATATAATAACATCAGTGAAGAAATGTTTAAATTTAACAGAAAATTGTTGTGCGAAAACTACAAGAGTTATTATAATGAAGTTGATGTCCAGATTTTGGATGAATGCAGAACAATCGTAGCACACGGCATGATGAGAAGCAATGTAGGTAAGGAAGTAGAAGTCGCGAATGCTCGCGAGGCTCTGGCGAGCGTCAATGAAAGATGTAGCATTGACACATGTAAAGCATTTACACATCAAGGAAGCAAGATTAATTATATCCCGATTTTTAAAGAATTTGATGTGTGGAAACCTTACGATCACACTTGCGATTTCAACAGATTTAACAATTACACACTGTATTATGTTCAAGCAAATCAGGGCAACATCTTTTTTAACAAAAAAAATAATCTGGTGTATGGTAAATACTTAAAAGAATTGGTTAAAAGAGGCGTTGTGATGAAAATACTATATTATAAAACACCGTCGCAAGTGTTGAAGGTAAAATACAAGAAAGCGATAAGCGAATTGTTTAAATCAAACATCAGTCCTGACGAGGAGCAAAACAACAAAATCAAGAAGACAATAGCAAATATTACTTTTGGACTAATGGAAAAATCATATAACAGAAAGTCAGCGAGTAGGATTTTTGACAATGTAGAGCATGCTTTACATCATCAAAGAACCCACGGAGGCAGACTGTATGTTTTGGATGATGAAGAATATGAGTGTTTTAATAAATGGCAACTATTAAACGATGATGAGTGGAGTATTGAACTCTCCGAAGATGAGAGACCATACTTCCAACATGTAAATGGTAGTATGACATTTCCTGAATTTGGTATCGATTGCAAAGTTGAAGACGGCAAGACTTATTACAGCGAACGGGGGGAGAAATATAGGGAAACTGAAAAGATAAGTAAGACTGCCAAATATTATGTTGTTTGTCTTACCGACCAAAGAAAACTAATGAACGGATTTAGACCGATTAAATAACTCCTACTTCAGGGTCATAATTTTGCAATGTATGAAGCATACGAAAACTTAAAGCAAATAGTATTAAAGTTTATGCGGTGAAAACCGATGCCTTTCATATTGCAAAGAAAGATGTAAGGAAGGCAAAGAAGTTGTTAGATTTTCATAATGATATTGGAGGTTGGAGAGTAGAAAGAAATAAAGTCTATGAACTGGAAACTGATTACAATTGGAAATTTAATGAGTTAGTAAAAATACCAACTTTTCAGAATGAAACAATACCGATTGAAGATGAGTGGGATGTTGAAAGCATCTGTAATAAGATTATTGAAAAAAGAAGAGTTATGATTAGAGCAAGATTTGCTGGGAGCGGTAAAAGTTTTATAGGCAAGTATATGGAAAATTTAGGTCACAATACACTTTTTGTAGTGCCTCAAAATATGTTAAAACAAGAGATTGAATGCGAAGCGGTGACAGTAAATGCATTCTTTAGTATTCCAGTTGATAAAGGGGATGACCTACCAAAGTTTGATTATTCAGATTTTCAATGTATAGTGTTTGATGAGATTTATATGTCCAGTCCTTACATATTGAACAAAATAAGGGTGTTTGCAAATAACAATCCTAACATCGTAATTATAGGTGCCGGTGATGTCAAGCAACTGCCACCGATTGAACCTTTCACTAATACTCAAAATGCAGGCGAATACATTGACAAATGTATTGACATTATTTTTGAATATAATATATTTTTAAAGATATGTAAGCGAGTAGGTGGTAAGGATACAGAAGACGGAGAAAGAAACAGAAAGAAACTGAATGAAATCTATGATGACTTCTGGATGAAAAAGATGGCAGTTGAAGAATGGATAGTTAAGCATTTCAAATTTACTAAAGATGTTATGAATAGTGAAAACAACATAGCATATACAAATATAAGATGCGAGGCAGTATCAAATGAGATTAGAAAAAGATTAGGTAAAACATGCAAATATGAAATTGGAGAAATCTTAATATGCAGACTTTACAAAAAGGACAAGGAAGGAAAACTGAATGTTAATATTAGGGGGAAGGTTGTTAATAACGAAGGATACAAGATAACAATACAAGATATCAAGGATGCAGAGAACATTAGAACACTTGAAATTGATATTGTAGATAAGCATTTTAGATATGCCTACTGTGCTACCACTCATAGCAGACAGGGGACATCAATCAGTGATAATATGACCATTCACGAATGGATCAAATATTATTTAGTTTGTAGGGAATGGTTGTGGACGAGTATCACACGAGCGAGGGATTTTAACAATGTCTATTTTTACAAGAACAAAGAGGGAGATGAAGATATGTTTAAGAGTTTGGTAATCAACTATTTTAAAAACAAAGTTGAAGGATATAAACAGCAAGATAGAGTAGCAAAAAGAGAAATAGACGAAGAGCAATACATTGACGAAAACTGGTGCTTAAAATACTTCAAATCCTGTTGCCAAAACTGCGGAATTAAATTTAATCTAGATACAAGAGGAGGAAAAATAAGTTCTAACTTCACTGCTCAACGTTGTGATAATGAGTTATGCCACACAGTTGAAAACTGCACCGCCTTTTGTGTCTATTGCAATTGCAGCGCGTCATGAATAATTTTGAAAATGAGTTTTTCAAAATTATTTTATTAACTTAATTAATGAGTTCAACACAAGAAATTATTAAGAGTGTATATTATGATAGAAGCGGTTATGGTTCAAAACAAACAACCCTCAAGGATGCTAAGCAAAAAGATAGTAGTATTACAATAAACGATATTAATGAATTCTTTAGTAAGAATGTAGAAGAAAAAAGAAAGATGAGAGGTGAAAATAGTTTTATTGCTCCGCATAGTTTCTGGGAATTTCAAGTTGATATGTTTTTCATTTCTAAAAATGATTTGGAAAATCAAACATGTAGAATTGGAATGATATGCATTGATATTTTTAGCAAATATATGCATATCGTGCCAATTAAATCCAAGACACCACCAGACATTTTAGCAGGGTTGATGGAGAACCTAAATAAAATGGGCGGGAAGTGTAAATTAATTTATACCGACGAGGAAGGCAGTTTTTTAAATCAATCAGTATTAGATTATTTGAAGGAGGAGAAAATTGAATTACATAGAACTAGAGGTCATCCAGCATTTGCGGAGCGTGGAATTCAGACTTTTAAAGATCAACTGTTTAAACGAGTTGAAGCGGACAAGAAAAATGGAAAGCAGAATATCCAATGGACGGATTATATTTTTGAAATATTATTAACTTACCATAATAAGAATATTCATTCCGCAACTAAATTTACACCGAAGGACGCAAGAATGAAAAAGAATGAATTTGAGGTAAAAATGAATATTACAATGCAAGCAAGAAATACTAGAAAATACCCTGAGTTGTCAGTGGGTAGTAATGTAAAAATAATGAGGAAGAAAGGCATAAGCGAAAAGGCACATACCAGTCATTGGTTAAAAGAAGTATTTAAAGTAAAATCAATTGACAATAAATTAGGGCAATCTTACTTTCATTTGGAAGGAAAAACTAATCCTTATTTGAGACACGAATTATTAAAAGTTTAATATTAAACGAAATACAGTTAAAGAAAAAACGCCTTATAATATTAGTGAAATGTTGTTTAACTATAACAAGTGCGAATGCTGTAAATGCAAAATGAATGATTTGAGTTTAACCTTGCATCATATACTACCAGCAAATGTATGTAATAAAATAAGTGAATATAATGTATACTGCAATCAATGCTGTATAACAAGAGACCTTGAAAAGTTTTTTCTTGAAGAACATAAGGATAAGGGATATACAAAGTTTCAATTACAGTTAAAATTCTTTATGCGACACCAAGCAAGATTTCCTATACACTTTTACCAGAAGATTTCCAGAAAGTCATTTGAACATGAAATTGATGAATTCTTTAGTAATATAGATTTAATTAGGAGGTTTGGAGGAATAAACGCAATTAAACCATATAAAGCATTTGTCAAAAAATACCGTTATTTGTTTGAATGGATTGACTGGCATTTATTAGACAAAGATAAAATAAACGAAGTCTTGAACGAATTTAGAGTAACTGAATATAGTATATGGTATTACTACAACACTAAATATAAAGTATGTCTATTAGTGAATTTGTTTTTCTGGGAATATGTTTATTCAATAATACAAAAAAACAATATCAAATATATAGATGAAGATGATATAGGTAAATATGTAGATTACATATTTGAAGACATATTGCCTGACTATTATTTTAACCCATAAACCTTACAATAAAAAAACATTGTAAGATTTATGATTTCAAAATGACTTGAAGAAATGATAACTTAATATATTATAGCGGAATGAGTGATACAGTCGGTATCAATGCTAAAAATATATTGAAAACAAGTTTATGAGTTATAAATGTAAAGACTGTGAAATGCTCAAATTACCAATTGAACGGGGTTTTGCAAATGGCGTTTGTAATAATATTTGTCAATATATGATATGCAATAATTGCAATAGAATTATAAAAAAATTGATGATATGAATAACAAGGATATTGATATTATAAATAATGAAACTCTTGATGATGATTTAGAAATATTTGTGTTTATTGAAATGAATAATTTCTTAACTATAGAAGGGTTTGATAATTTATTAGAATGTGACGATGAAGGATATAATAATGAATTTATTTTTCAGTATTATTGTATGGTAAAAAGATTATACAATATGTCTTTTAATATTAAACGTTTAAAATACGTTGTATTGTTTGATTTTTTAAATGAGTTTTTAAATGATGAGTATAGAATTGACGAACTTAGATATACAATAACACATGCAATTAGAACAATGGGGTTGTTTAGAACAAAAATAGGAAGTAATATTTATAATGAAACAACGTGTGATAAAATAATAGAAAGACTTAAATTAATAATTTAGGTTTAGGCGAAATAGTCCTAAAGAAAAAACACCTTATATTAATAGTGAAGAAATGAACGGTATTGAAATCAATAAGTATATTAATAAGAAATGCTATGACTGTTGCCACTTTAAAAAGGAAAATATGGAATTGTATAAATTAAAATTACCTAATGGAATAATAAATAATATTATTGATTATGCTTTGGGTGAAGAAGATTTATGTAAAAATTGTAAAACCTGGAGAGATAACCAAGCTATAATCAGTTGTGTGTTGAGAATAAAAGGAAGACATAATAGAAATGTAGAAGATGACATTTTGATATTTTTAACTGTGTATGAAAGACCACCTTATAGTTATGTTAGAGCATTTCTGAAAATCAGAAAGAAAAAATATGAAATGATTGCAGGTATATTATGGATGTTGGCTTATCATAAAAGGGAAGGGTTTGATGTAAAAGAAGACATTAAAACATATATTGAAAGAAAAAAGTTTAATGTCAAAAACTCAGTTAGAGATATTAATATTATTTTTAAAATGATGCATGAAAGAGGTAAGATATATACACAATTTAATAGTCATCAATTAAATTATTATCCTGAACTTAAACTATAATTTAGCCCATAAACCTTACAATAAAAAACATTGTAAGATTTATGTTTGAATTTCTGTGATTTGTTATTAAAAATAATGTTAATTAATAATTTAGTTTTAGGCGAAATAGACCTAAAGAAAAAACACCTTATATTAATAGTGAAGAAATGAACGGTATCGAAATCAATAAGTATATTAATAAGAAATGCTATGATTGTTGCCACTTTAAAAAAGAAAACATGGAATTGTATAAATAAAATTTACCTAATGGAATAATAAATAATATTATTGATTATTCAATGGATGAAGAAGATGTATGTAGAACTTGTAGAAGATGGAGACGATATCAAAATATAATGGAAAATATGTTGGAGATTAAAAAAATAGATGAAAGAAATGTTGAAGATGACATTTTGATATTTTTAACTGTATAAATTACCACCTTACGAATATGTTAAACAGTTTCTTAAAATCAGTAAGAAAATATGTAATGATTGCCGATATATTATTGATGTTGTGTCATAGTCAAAAGAAAGGAGAAGATATTAAAGAATATATCAAATTTTACATTGAAATTTATAAAAAGTTTAATGTTAAAAATACAGTGAGAGATATTAATATTATTTTTAAAATGATGTATGAAATAAGTAAGACAAATCAATTAAATTATTATCCTGAACTGAAATTATAAATTAACCCATAAACCTTACAATAAAAAACATTGTAAGATTTATGTTTTGAAATTATGGGGATTTTATATTTTGGGATTTTGGGATTTGTGTAAGATGGTTTTGACCTAAAGACATGCCACCTATCAATAGTAGCATGGAGATGACTGACAAAATGCAAAAATGTAGGCGATGTGAAAACACTTATCCACCTGACCTATTTAATGTTAGAGTGCATATTTGTGATTACTGCCGAGAACAAAGTAAAATGAATAGGAAGGAAAAGAAAAAGGAATATAATAAAGTGCGTAATCAGATTGAAATAGAATGTGATATTTGCCAGTGTAAAGTGAGGAAATCTGCAATATCCAAGCATTTGAAAACGTTGAAGCATATTGAGAATGAGAAGCAAAAGGAAACACCAACTATTATTGAAGAAAAACCTGTTGATATTGAAACAATATGAATTGAAATTACACCATGTATTTTACAATTAAATTATTGTAAAATTTATGCCAAATTTTTTGATTTGGAAATTTTAGAAAGTTGGAAAATTATGTTTTGAAAATTTGGAAAATTATATTTTGAAAATTTGGAGAAATATTTGCAAAAAATATGTATTAAATCTTGAGTTGAGGTTCTGTTATGAAATGATGAAAAAATATTATGTGAATTGGTCGGTTGAGGGGATTTTATCCAACTGGGGGGTCCCCTTAGGTAGGTAAAAGACCCCCCCCCCTGAACGAGGTTCCCCTGAAACCCGCCAAAAGGAGGTTTCCTTCTGAAAGGCGCAAGCGAGTCTCGGCGACTGATCCTGGACCCTTCCTGGGTTCACAGCGCCCAGTCCTCGGCCCCGCAACCGGCGCCAGGCCCTGCGTGTGCCCCTGCTGGACGCTGCCAGCCGAGCGGAGGAGTATCGGAAGCAGCAGCTGGGGGACGACTTGGAGAGGCGATCTTTTGGCGGCGCGAAGGGCGGTGAGAGCAGTCGGATCCACGGTAGGGAATGAGAATTGGAAGAACTTTGTCTTTTTGGGGAACCTCCCCCAATGTTGACCTCGTTCATGAATCCCTGCAGAAACACAATAAGGGGGGTGTTCCCCTCCGGAAGTGATGAGAGCTCCCACTCAAACTGGGGACGCCCCATACCAAAAAAATAGGGCTGACAGTCTTATTTGAGGCTTTTGAGAGGCTGTGTCCATTGGTTCGAACTGCCAGTCTCAAACTCGAGCTGCTGTTCTCCCCAGGCTAAGTTTTGGCCACTTGCCCTTGAGCGGACCTCCAGTGGATTGCTCAGTTGGATTTTTTGGTTGGGAGGGTGTGTTCCCCTTTCAAGCACATCTACCAAAAATAAGGTGCTATTTTTAATGGCCAGTTACGTACTGGAGAAGTTTGCCCTTTGCATGTAGGGAATAATTAGTTGTAGTTATTGGTGGGCAAACAAAGCGTGGTTTCCGCATATTGTTGGTTAGTTACCCTTCGCAAAATTGAACATCCAATCTGTAACTTCCTCGACATCCTCCCGGTTTCCACCAATAAGCCAATAAGACCCAAGGAGGGTTGAGGGAGGGTTGGACCGCATCAGGGAACGGCCTGAGGCTGGTCTTTGGGTGGTCCAGGGTTGCAAGCTCGGACCCTGCTCCCGATCCTGTGCTTTGCTGCTTCAAGCTGCGGGCCGGAAAAAACCGTACCAACTGAACCAGAATTCGTTCGGGCAATATCAACAAGCCGAAAACCGGTTGTCTCAAAATCGAACATGCGCACACACCTCAGGATGTTCTCGCATTTGTAGACAAACCCTTGCGCTTGCCAAAGAGCATTGTTTTTCCTGCATCTATCACTACTGCAAGGATTTTTCCCAGGGAACGTATTCGCCAATGAATGTTATTGTTGAACATCATGCAACTGGCCAACATGCTAGCTGAGCTTGCTTCATTCCGCGCCCGGGGAACCTTCTTTTCTGAAGGCCGACTGCCCAGAAAATATGAGCCCTTCTTGCAAAACAGATGGGCGAAACTTAAATGGAGTTTTGTGTTTTGCCTGTTGGCTTTCAAGGGAATCTCTCACTGCCCGCCAAAAAATGCGCTTTTGTTCTTCTTCCTTTTTTGCAGGGGACGTACTCGCAAATGGAGGAGCCCTTTTGGGATTTCGCGGCCAGAGCCACTGGGCTGCCAGGATGCTGACGAACCTCTGGCAGCGCATCCCCGACGGCACAGAGGCCTGTGGAAAACGCTTTCGCGTATTTTCCTGTCAGCGATATACGGTACATGGAATTCCGGGGGCTTAGACGTGGTGCTTTGAGTTGGTTGGGATGCATGGTTGGTTGGTTGGTTGGTTGGTTGGTTGGTTGGTTGGTTGGTTGGTTGGTTGGTTGGTTGGTTGGTTGGTTGGTTGGTTGGTTGGTTGGTTGGAAGCGTAAGCCACACACCAAAAGTCGCTTTCAGGTTGTTAGACTCAGGCAGGTTCCGTGGCCTCGACTACCGTGGAAGCAGAGGAGCATGAAGCCATAGGTGTCCTTTTTGGTTGTTTTGCTAGAAAAAAGATGGCCCTGGTTTACCTGGTGATTTAATCATCTACCGGGGCCATCTATTTCCCCTAAAATGGATTGGTTCAACTGGAATAGCCCTTTCAAACTTTTCAGAAGTCACGGGTTTCAAAACTGGTTCGCAACAACTACCACTGTTGGCAGGGGTCAGCTCGACCAACCGGGACATCTTAAGGGAGTTTATGGACTGGTACTTGTGGTCGGGGCGGGGCAACCCCTCCCAGTTCAGGCGGGGCCAGGTTTGCTTGTTGCGTTGCGTGTCCTTCGTCGAAGGGAAAGCAGCAGGTGTTGCCGAACGGGGAACACCGCCCAACCAGAGGTTCTGCGTCCGCGTCAAGATGAACAGGAAAGCGTCAAAGTCAACTAGGGTTCCCTGAGAGTTGGGGTGTTCAACTCAAAGCAAAGTATGGGCCTTTGGTCTGGATCCAGGAACTTTTTGCAGCACTTGAAGAAGCTGGTAGCCATACCAGCTAAAAAGTTAGACACTGCATGAATGATCCATGAGCATCCTTCCGTACTAGCCTGACTTGTCAAAAAACAACGATTGACCGCTCAAGCTTAAGTTACGTTTGTCGAGTGCGGCTTGGACCATGTTTGTTTAAATGGTCAATCCCTGCGTGTTTGAGAGCCATGCAACCCCAGCATGTCTTTAAACAGCTGCTTTGACCAGTCCAGGCCTCTCACCTCTACCTCTTCAAGCGGTACGTGCTGGCTTGCTGATTCTGAGCGCTCCAAGGGAACCGTCCTTCTAGTCTCCCTGAATGTTGACCCAGGATCAGGGGGTGTTCCGTCCAAAATTGATGAATCCCCACTAAAAGGGGACACCCCTCCTATTAATCAACCAGGGGTTTATGAATCGGGCTGTGCCCGGTTGCCCTTTTAAAACCCCCCCGCCTTTTGCGCTTCTTTCTATTCCAAAAAGGGCGTAACCCACAGTTCACAGAGCCCGGACGGTCGCGAGTCGGGCCTTTTGTCTTGCTCGTTGGCTTCCCTGGGGCAAAGTGCGAGTTCCGGGGTAGCGCGTTTCCTCATTCTTTCCTGGGATTTTTCTTTGAAACCATCAAACACCAAGAGAAGCGGTTTTTTTTACAGCGAATGGTTGAACAGAAAGGGGGATCAGCATTCTAGAGCTCTTGGGCGAGTCAATGCTTAGACCCTCAATTCTTGGTGGTCCCCTTAGCTTAGCCTTTTAGTGTTTAGTGGTAGATTCCATTGAACCCACTAACAGTTATTCACTTTTAGCAGGAGATCCGACAAGCGGGGGATTCCCAGAATTTGCGTGGTCTTCAATCCGGTTTCCCTTCGAAACCTACCAAACAGGGAGCCAACTCAAAGCAGACCGCCTGGGACTGTGAACTCCGCTTACACGGGGCTGGGCTCGGCTGTACAGAGCGTACATCGGGAATCGGACTCCCGGGTGCTTGCCGCGGTTTATGTTTTTTTTCCCGGAAGCATTGCGAAGGGTTCTTCTTCTAAAAGCGGCTGCCAACTTCACCTGCCAACTTCTCATGCCAACTTGTCGAGAGTTACTTCACCTGCCAACTTCTCATGCCAACTTGTCGAGAGTTACTTCACCTGCCAACTTCTCATGCCAACTTGTCGAGAGTTACTTCACCTGCCTACTTCTCATGTCAACTTTTTGAGAGTTACTTCACCTGCCAACTTCTCATGTCAACTTTTCGGCTGTTATCTCATTCTACTAAAAGCACAAGCTAATTTGTCGGGTGTTACTTCACTATCCTAAAAACACAAGCTAACTTTTCTGTTCTACCTTCACTTCTCGACTCTTAATTCTTCTTCTTTTTATGGCGGGGGTAGGCCCGACGGGAGCTTACGAAACGCACCCCTCTGCGGAGATCGTGCGTGTCGAAGCGCTCTCGCTGTGGCCCGTGCGAATTTGTCTTGAGCCGGCGAACCCTCTGCGGAGATCGTGCGTGTCGAAGCGCTCTCGCTGTGGCGCCGTGCGAATTTGTCTTGAGCCGGCGAACCCTCTGCGGAGATCGTGCGTGTCGAAGCGCTCTCGCTGTGGCGCCGCGCGAATCTGTCTTGTCGCGGCGAACCCTCTGCGGAGATCGTGCGTGTCGAAGCGCTCTCGCTGTGGCGCCGTGCGAATTTGTCTTGACCTTGGCGAACCCTCTGCGGAGATCGTGCGTGTCGAAGCGCTCTCGCTGTGGCGCCGTGCGAATTTGTCTTGACCTTGGCGAACCCTCTGCGGGGATCGTGCGTGTCGAAGCGCTCTCGCTGTGGCGCCGTGCGAATTTGTCTTGACCTTGGCGAACCCTCTGCGGAGATCGTGCGTGTCGAAGCGCTCTCGCTGTGGCGCCGTGCGAATTTGTCTTGAGCCCGATGAACCCTCTGCGGAGATCGTGCGTGTCGAAGCGCTCTCGCTGTGGCGCCGTGCGATTTTCTTGCTCGCGAAACGGCTTTTGGAAGTTGTCTCGTGGTGCGCGCGCCTGCTTTCGCAATCCCGCGGTCCCGGGTTCGATTCCCCCCTGGTCCGCGGCAGCTCCGGCTTGAAAATCGCAGCTTTTAAGTACAAACGTAGTACGCGGAGCGTGCTCCTGCAGCTCCGGCTGGAAAATCGCAACTTTTAAGTACAGACGTAGTACGCGGAGGCTGCTGCAGCTCCGGCTGGAAAATCGCACTTTTTAAGTACAGACGTAGTACGCGGAGCGTGCTCCCGCAGCTCCGGCTGGAAAATCGCAACTTTTAGATACAAATGGCTGGAAAATCGCAACTGTAAATTGCAAATGTAGCACGCGGAGCGCCTCCGCCGCTCCAGCTTTTTGAGGGTTAATTACTTCACCTGCCAGTTTCTCATGCCGAAACTTCGAGAATTACTTCACCTGCCAGCTTCTCATGCCACCTTTTCGAGAGTTACTTCACCTGCCAACTTCTCGTGCCAACTTTTCGAGGAGTTACTTCACCTGCGAGCTTATCATGCCAACTTTTCGAGAGTTACTACACCTGCGAGCTTCTCATGCCAACTTTTCGAGAATTACTTTACCTGCCAACTTCTCATGCCAACTTTTCGAGAAATACTTTACCTGCCAACCTCTCGTGGCAACTTCACCTGCCAACTTTTCGAGAATTACTTCACCTGCCAACTTCTCATGCCAACTTTTCGAGAAATACTTTATCTGCCAACCTCTCGTGGCAACTTTTCGAAAAATTACTTCACCTGCCAGCTTCTCATGCCAACTTTTCGAGAGGTACTTCACCTGCCAACATCGCCTGCCAACTTTTCGAGAGTTACTTCGCCTGCCAACTTCTCGCGCCAACTTTTCGAGAATTACTTCGCCTGCCAACTTCTCATGCTAACTTTTCGAAAGTTACTTCACCTGCCGGCTTCTCACGCCAACTTTTCGAGAGTTACTTCACGCGCCATCTTCTCGTGCCAACTTTTCGAGAATTACTTCACCTGCCAGCTTCTCACGCCAACTTTTCGAGAGTTACTTCACCTGCCAACTTCTCATGCCAACTCTTTGAGAGTTATTTCACCTGCCAACTTCTCATGCCAACTTTTCTCTTGAGTTACTTCGCCTGCCAACTTCTCATGTCAACTTTGCGAGAATTACTTCACCCGCCAACTTTGCCAGCCAACTATTCGAGAGTTACTTAACCTGCCAGCTTCTCATGCCAACTTTTTGAGAATTGCTTCGCCTGCCAACTCCTCATGCTAACTTTGCGAGAGTTACCTCACCTGCATCAACTTGCCTCTATGCTTCCGGGCCACTCGTCGTCTAGTTTTTTTTTGTTTCTTAATGCACAGATTTGGCCGTGGGTCAAAGCCGTTTTGGGATCCCATTGTGGGGTAGGTGCACCACACATTTTAGTCTATTTTAGTGGGGATTGGGATTATGAGCACAGATTTCCCAACTTGGAGAGCTGTACATTTGGGTTGCTTAGGAGGCACAAGGGTCGCAAGGGCCCAGTGGAGATTCAAGCATGAGTGCAGGGGTGCAACCTGCACGTTTCTGGACCTTAGTCACTTTTTTGGGTTTGGACCATTTTGGTGGCCAACAACAAGTTTGGCGACTTGCTTTGGACCATCCACTCGGGAAGTGAATACAGGGTTTCCGAGCCATTTCCCTTTAAGTGGCAATCGTTTCAATGGACACCACCGGTAAATTGATCGACTTTGGGGAAATCCAGTGGCCCCTGAAAAACTGAGGCCCATGTTGATAGCAAGACCTGGGCTTTGCTGCGGTTTCCCTTCCTAACTAGGGTGACTTGGAGAATCAAAGTCATGCCGGCAAATTGAGTTGGCACCGAAGACCAGAAAGTTCTCAGACAATTACTTGACTCGGCTTCCTTTGCCAGACTCAGACCTGGCCTTTTGGGGTACCTTTCATTTCCATTCTTTCCAGGGATCCGAATCTTTTTCTGTTCAGGAAACCATCGCAAAAAACACAACAGGGAAACAGCGAGTGACTGTTTGGCTTCCATTGCCCCTTGCAGCCAGCTATGTCTGGACCCAAGTGGAGGGCTTCCCATAGAGTCGGCCGATGAGTTGGGTGATGTAAAAAGTTTGTTTTTTTTGTTTGTTGTTTCTTTTTTTTCTGGGGATGTGTTTCGCAATTCGTTGGGGAACCCTTTGGCATATTTTGAGAACAGGGCTGGTTCTCGATAAAAAATCGAGTCACTGGGTCGCTACATCCAAGAATCTGAGAAGCCAATTCAGAGATCCCAGAAAGGTAGCCCTTTGCTCTGGATTGGTCGGGATTTGGACACTTCCATTTCTGGTTCTTGAGTTAAAATGTGCAACAGGCCCGGAAAACCGAAGCACCAAGAGGGAAGCAGAGATCATGTTGGGGGCCTTCTGAAGGCCGTATGCCAAGGCCAGAAGTGCGGTGCAAGCTTTCTTGTGTCGAAACAAGGGCCCACCCGGTTTTCCTCTTGGTTCCCTTCAAACTCAGAAAAGGGTACGCTCGAAAATAACACAATTACACACACACACACATCCACATGTGAAGTGATCAGGAACGCATTGCAGCACCATTCGAGCTCGACTCGATGTATGGAAGCCAGCCAGCGATAGCCAGCGAGTTTATTCGCGACATCTTGACCCTGCTGCTGTTTGAGCAGCGCATTTCGGGACAGCAGTGTGGTTGCGACTAAAAGGCGCGCCCGCGCTTCTGCAGAAAAGCTGGTGTTGTTTTGTTCCATGTGAAGCCTTCTTTTGCAAAATGGCTGTGGCTCAAGAAACCGGTACCAAAATGGGTTGCCCTGGTGTGTGGAAACATGGGCCAAAACATCTGCAAACTGGCCCCTCCGATCGTTTTTTTTTTTTTTGAAAAAACCACCCCCAAATACAGAAACGTTTTAAAGGGGTCCGTTCGGAAACCCATCGACTTCCGGCCCCCACTCCACGCGTTTTTCGAACCGCGAGGTTGCGAGATGAGATCTCCAGGACCGAAACGGCGGAACGGCCCGCGAGAAGTCAAGAAAGTTTGTGTGAGCACCGCTCCTTGGGCGACCTATCCCTTTTTCGGTTGGTGAGCAATCAAAGGGCTGGTGTTTGTTTTTAGGCACCCAAAGTGGCTTGGCGGCTTGGAGCGTTTGGCTTTCCGTTGAAGAACGAGCCGCTCAAATCGACAAATATGAGTGTCCTGGTGATTCGCAGCCAATTTAGCCCACAAAAGCTGGGCTGTTCAATCGCAATCCGTAATCCTTACCTTGGGTTTCGCGAGGGGTCCCTTTTGTAGTGGTTTCCCCTATATGGATTATGGAGACTCGGGTTGGCGAAGCCTCCATTTTCAACAGCCCTCCATTATGGTAAACTTTCAGCCGGGGATCGGAAAAACGGACGCCCGGGTTTGACTCCGGTGCCTGGCCAGGATCCAACAGTCCTTGACCTCGGTCTCCGCCGAGTTTGAGGAAGAGGGGGGGGGGTTGGGGGGGGTGGGGTTATGCTCAAGTTGCTTGAAGGGTGGCCTGCTTGTTGGCTAGATGACAGTTTGACCCAGGCGGGGAAAGTGGTGGATGCCAACTACATGTTGCAAGGGACGAGCGAGGGAGAAGGAGAGGGAGAGGGAAACAGAGCGGAAGAGGGCGCAAGAAAGAGAGATAGCAGGAGGGAGGGGAGGGGAGGGAGGGGAGGGGAGGGGAGGGAGAGGGAGAGGGAGAGGGAGAGGGAGAGGGAGAGGGAGAGGGAGAGGGAGAGGCAGGGAGGGAGAGCGAGGGAGGGAGAGGGAGGGAGGGAGAGGGAGTGAGGGAGAGTAGGGAGGGAGAGGGAGGGAGAGGGAGAGGGAGTGGGGAGGGGAGGGAGGGGGAGGGAGAGGGAGCGACAGGGAGGGGGAGGGAGAGGAAGGGAGAGGGAGAGAGGAAGGGAGGGAGAGTAGGGAGGGACACGGAGGGAGAGGGAGAGGGAGATGGAGTGGGGAGGGAGGGGAGGGAGAGGAGAGAGAGGGAGACGGAGGAGGGAGGGCGAGGGAGGGAGGGAGAGGGAGGGACAGAGAGGGAGGGAGAGGGAGGGAGAGGGAGGGAGGGAGAGGGAGGGAGGGAGAGGGAGGGAGGGAGGGAGGGAGGGAGGAGAGAGGAGAGAGGGGAGGGGAGAGGGACGGAGAGGGAGAGGGAGTGGGAGGGAGGGGAGCGAGAGGGAGGGAGAGGGAGGGAGGGAGAGGGAGGGAGAGGGAGGGAGAGGAGGGAAAAAGGGAGGAAAAGGGGGAGGGGGGAGGGAGGGGGAGGGAGGGGGAGGGAGGGGGAGGGGCGGGAGGGAGAGGGAGGGAGGAGGGAGAGGGAGGGAGAGGGAGGGACAGGGAGGGGGAGGGGGAGGGAGGGATGGAGAGGAAGGGAGGGAGGGAGAGGGAGGGCACGGTAAACTGTCGATTTCCAGACGTTCTAATCTCGAACCCGCGAAGACGCAGTGGGGCTCTTTTTCTCTTGATCAACAAAAGGCTGCATGTGCACAAAGTGAAAAGAGCGACGTGCTCCCCTCACAGGCTCGCCTGGGATTTTGTCGCTCCCAGGGGCCATCTCCAAAATGGAAAATCCTCGGCCACAGCCCAAGCCTTTGTTCACTCATCTCATCGACGGATCCGAGGTGATGCCGCTCATGCAAAAGCGCTCGGATCGTGGTCGAATGCTCGTCCATGGGGATGCAGTTGTTCGCCGAGTGGAGATAGCCATCAGAGCCCCTCCACGCGGTCCCATTCCTTCCCCTTTGATGATGCGCTCCCAGCCAGCAGTTCGGGCAAGGGAGCATGGCCCGGATGCCTCGCGCAACCGCACCTCGCAATCCCCAGCAATCCCGAGTCCAGTGATAGCGCGGACGTGACGTGGTAGAGCTCCACCATGGCCCCCCGCCGTGTCACCACATTCTCCGGCTCCGGTTCACCACCTTGTTCAGCTTCTTCACGTAGCTGCCTCAGCTCCCGCTGCAGTGGGTGCAGGCCTCGCCTGCGAAGCCCATCAGCAGATGATGACGCCGATTCCGTGGCCGTGCTAGGCGAGCGACGCTCAAACGTCATCACCTCCTCCTCAGCTCCAGAGCTTTCTCGCACGCTCAACTCGCGCTGTTGCTGTTCCAGCCGGCGCTCCAAACGCTCCTCCTCTTCTCTCTCCTCCTGCGACCTCCTGACTCGCTCAAGCCGGAAGGTCCGGTTGACCTCTTCCCGAAGCCTCCGTCTCATGTCCTCCTCCGTCTCCACGGCCTCAGTCTGCACTTCTCGCACTTCCGGGCCTGCAGGTTCCGGCAGCCGATTCCTCTGCTCCAAGATCGCCCGCACGGTCGATTCCACGACCCTGTAGCACATGATGGCAATGAAGGACACCACCACCACGAAGATCACGAGCTCATAGCCGCCTTGGTCGGCCAGGATCTCATAGAGTTCCTCAATCTCACCGACGAGGTCTGCATGGGCGTTACACCCTCCTGATTCCATTCCTCCAGTCCACCTTCATCACTTTCCGGGAAGGTCCATGAAGCCATCATAGAGCTCCTGCACGGTGAAGATGCCATAGAGCTCGATTCCGAAGTAGCGCCTAGATCCCTGACCTCATCACACGTGGCCAGGAGACTCTGGTCCCCTCCCAGACCGTAGGACTCTGCTCCTCGTCCTCGACGTCCAAGCGCTCTCCCAAGGACAAACGCCCTGAACGCCAAACCTCTCCATCCGTGATCGGGTCAAGCATCTCCTGACCACTCCACTCCTCATCCCACGGCAAACGCCTTTCCTTCGGCGCCAAAGCCCTGACCTTGACGGCCTTCACCTCTTCCAGAGCACCTCCACGATGCCCTTCTTGATGCGGCTCATCACCTGCCAGCAGCAGTCTGGCCTTGTCCAGGCCAATCTCATTGACCTTCTGGGCCAGCGCCGCCACTCCTCCAATCAACACCAGTTGGCCCACAGCCTTCATCTGCCTGACTTGTGGAGAAAGACCACCACTCGCCATCAGCAGGCCACCGGCAACAACCGGCTGCTTTCCTCAGGATGGCCCTCACTTGCGTAGAGTCCGCCCCCGAGGCGTAGAGCTCATCGGCGCTCCGGTCAGCCATGTAGTTGCCGCAGCACACGATGCGCGACTTCCGCTTCCCTGCTCCCGCCTTCCGGCTAAAGACTCCCATGGCAGGGGATCATCTCCACCACCTTTCCAGCTGCTTTTGCCTCAACCATCATGGCGTCGGCCTCAGCCTTGGTGACCCTCTGAATGGCCTGGTTGGAGGTGAAGTTCTCCAGCTCGACGGAAGCCAGTCACTAAGGTTCCTCTTCACCTCCTGCAGGGAGATCATCCTGGTCTGCAAAAACACCTCCTCAGCGGCCTGCATGACCTGCTCCTCCTGCTCCTTGACCGCCTTCAAATAGGCGTCCTCCAAAGTCACCCTAATCTCCGTGTTCTCAGAATGCAGCTAAAGGATCAATCCAACTACCGACTCGAAAATCTCCGTGTCCTGCTCGAGGATATTAAACTGATCATTCGCGAGGGAATCTCCTTGATGAAGCCGCAGTTGTAGCGCTTGCACGCCCAGTGACTTGACCGCACTCTTGCCTCGTATCCTCCTCGGTGGATCTCCTAGGCCTCGAAGTGGGCCAGCTCCTGGATCTCGCTCCACCAGTTCCAGCAACTCCGGAACCGCTTCCTCCTCCTCATGCTCCTTGCATGGCACCAGATCGTCGGTGTGGAGGTACTTCTGTCTCCGCGATGTGGCCACCAGAGGTCAGGCTCAT
This sequence comes from Effrenium voratum, assembly GCA_963377175.1. Taxonomy (NCBI): domain Eukaryota; class Dinophyceae; order Suessiales; family Symbiodiniaceae; genus Effrenium; species Effrenium voratum. Next base: position 57,066 of record CAUJNA010003486.1, read on the forward strand.
CTCTTCCGGGCTCTCCAATGCCCTTGAAAATCATCCCATGACTTAGTCTTGACCATCACCTCCATGTTGTAGGGGAGTAGCTCCGGCGTGATGTAGCCAAGTGATCGCAGCTGCTGACGGCCGCGCCGTTCTCCGACCTGGCGCGCCAGCATGGGCCAATGGTCCTCATCGAGCTTCAGGGCCTTCAACAGGACCGTGACACCCCTGCGAACCATTCCCACTTCACTTTCCGCACGCCCATTGGACTTCCAGTCTCCGCCCGATGTATAGGTGCGGAGAATGCCTCTGTGGGCGTTGCTGGCCAATTCCCCGGCTCGGTCCGAGTGGACGGCGGATCCAAGTTCAAGTAGTTGAGGCGCGCCACCATGCGAGCCATGGCCAGTGTGATGGCCTCTCCATTCCTTGACGAAAGAACCTCCACGAGAGTGTAGTTCCGCACTTCCACCTCTTCCGGCTCTACCATCTCCTCCCATTTCTCCATGTCTCCTGGATCACCATCAACGTGCCCAGGAGTATCGTCTCCCCCCTCCTCCACCTCCGGTAGAAGAGGACCTTCAAGATCGCCTTCCTCCACGCCAACCTTCTCCTTAGCAAGGATCTCCCCCAACCCGGGCACCAAAGGAACCAGCTCTCTGCTTTTCCTGGCGACGGGGATCGTGAAGACTCCCACCATCATGTAGCGGCTCTTTGCTGCCTCCATATCCTTCCCCGGGCGGAATGGCCCGCACAAATCCAGAGAAAGCGTAAACGTGTCCGGTGCCGGAATGCGCCTGTGGGGCCGTGAACGACCAGCACCCTTCTGGCACTCCGGGCACTCTCTGTTGAACGGCATGTGGCGCGCCCGATGCCGGGCCCAATCATCGCTCGACATCTTCGACACCACCGGGTGCTCCAACTCCAGACGAAGACCCTCCACAATCTTCAGCTTGAAGGGCTCAGGCCATGCGGCCCAAGACCTGGTCTCCTTGACCTTCTGCTCCAGGGGGATGTTCATCACGTTCTTCCCCTCCACATTCGCCGCCGAAAGGCCATCCAGAAGGCCTAGGGCTTTGATGTTCGTGCCCAAGGTAGTGGGCTTGCGGCGTTCGTGGCCTAAGCCACCCAAGTCCAGCTTCACCTCCTTGATGTCGAACTTCTTCTTGAAGGAGGCCCATTCAGGCCAGGCGAAGAAGCTCGGGTAGTCGGTGCTGTCGGACTTCGCCTTGTACTCCTGAGGATCTCGAGGGTGTTCCTTCAGGAAGCGCACCTTCTCCTTTCTTCGCTCGCAAACCTCTCTGGCCCGTGTCGCGCTCTCAGAACCGGTGGGCCGGGTCGCTGATGCCGAAGCCTCGACACTGTACGGCAAGGGTCCACCAAGCAGTCGCATACTGGCCGCTGCTCACCTCCCGATCCACGCACAGCATGACCCGGGATGAGGTCTCCATCATCTTCTTCCACCAGCTCTGATCGGCCCAGAGAACAAGTGAACGATGACGAATGGGCTCGACAAAAACTTCTTCCTCTGCCTCCTATTCCAGGGCAGAGCCGCACCTTCCCATTGGCCGGAAGGCACAATCCTCACGATCATCTCATCAGAGAGGTCCGGCCACAACTGATGTCGACCATCCACCTCCAAACCTTGGAGTTGACCTCCCCCGGCACCCCCACCCTCAGGGCTTTGAGGCGCCTCTGCATTTCCGTTCCCTTCTCCAGGCGCTCGATGAGCTCCGTTGCCACCTCCTGCGCCACTGTGGGACAGCCCAGCTCAAGCTCCACCAGGATCTCCACGCCCCGAGGGTCTCTTAGCTCGAACTCCTCGTGCTGCCACAAGATCTTGTAGCCCAGGCGCGCGATGGTCTGGACCGGGTTGTCCGTGAGCAACGTGCCCGTGGCGGGGTCCTGCCTCAAGGTCACCTCACCCGCCGCCAGCTCCACTTGGATGGGCACCGCATCCTGAAACTCCTCCATGGAGCAAGCCGACCGAAGCACATGAGAGCAAAGCCCTCTCTCCACTGCCCTCCCGCATCGAACTGACCTTCACGGCCTTCGTCCGGGGTCTCAATGACCTGAGAAGCTGCACCGCCTCCTTCACCAGCTCTCCATTCACCTGTTCCGAAGGTGGAGCCGCCGAAGGCGAGGGCGACAAAATAGTGACCTTGGTCCCTTCCACTGCCACCTCCTCAAACACACCGGATTCTCCTTTTTCACCTTGGGGTTTGTGACCTCCCTCACTGGGCAGTCCGGCTTCATGTGCTGACTGCTTCCACAGCGCCAGCATCGTCCAATCTTGCCTTCTTCCCCCCATTCATGAGCAAAGCCGCACGCCTGTCTTTTGTTGCAACCTGATTCCGAGAGGAAGTACCTGCAGGCCGCAGTGCTCTTCCCCTTGCCCTGTAGTCCCGGTCGTAGGCCTTGGGCGTGTCCTTGACCTCCATGGTCTTGGCCTTCACAGCCTCCTTGGTCGACGCCCCACCTCCATGGTAGACCGTCTCCCCTTCCGCCTGCAGCGTGTCCGCAAACTGCAGGATTCCATGTGGCGACGGTGCCACATCCACCCGTAGTGCTGCCCGAGCTATCTGCAGCCTGAACGACACCTGGGCAGAAATCTTTCCAAGGACCACCGCGAACTTGTCCAGGGTGGCCAAAAGCCACCTTCACCACGTCCTCAAAGAAGACAGCCATTCGCCGATGCCCGAGAGGATGCGCTGGTCAACCAGCTGCTTAAGCAAGGAACTCCCCTCGGCCAGGCTTCCAGGCTGGCAGGTCTTCAAGACCTTGAAGATGATGGAGATGCTGTCCGCCCTCCGCTGGGCAATCAGTTCACCTCGTAGAGATTCAGGCACCGCCTTCAGCAAGGCGACTTGGCCGCTGCTCAATGCGTAGCCAGGGTGCCCTCGAAAACGCTAAGGGCGCCTCCGGAAGAAGCCGAAGACGTTCAAGAGGATCCGCATTGAGCCACCGCTGGTAGCATTCATTCGCCACCCGAAGCACCTCCTGCCACCACGCAGACGAAGATGACGAGAGGTCGGACATGAAGGGCGAGATCATCATCATCCAATCTCCCGCCAGCAAAGGCCCCATGTCCTGCTCGGCTGTTGCGAGGTCCTGCAACTCCGGCAGCTCCACCGTTCTCACCGCCTCCTGACCTGCCATCACCCCGTTCAGCCATCCAGGAGTTGACCGCCTCCTCCATGAAGACCGCCAAGAAGCCCTCCTCCATGACTATCTGGGGGACCGCCAGGTGGACGTCCAGGCCCACCACCAGGAGCACCTCCTCCAGGAAAATGACCATCCGGGATGATCAGGAAGCCCTCCACCACAACCACCCTGACCTCCTCCTGGAAAATGACCACCCGGGAAACCACCACCTCCGGGATAGCCAGGAGGTCCACCTCCCCGGAAATCCACCGGCTCCATTGCCGCCAGGACCGCCGTCATATCCCCCGCTAGCCCCGCCACCGGCTCCATTGCCGGCAGGACCAGCACCACCGGCTCCCCCAGCACCACCGGCTCCATTGCCGCTAGGACCAGCACCATGAGGGACTCCTGAACCTTGCCCTTGTTGATGTCCAGGATGATGAGCACGGGCGGAACCAAAGGCCTGTACATCTGGCTGTCCTTGATCACCAGCTCCATGCGGGTCATCGCCAGCGGCGAGGCCATCCACGAACTCCACCTAGAAGGTCCAGAAGTGCGTTTTTGGCAGTCGACCCAATTCCAAGGCCAGGTGATGAAGTCGGTCCATCTCCACCCCAAGCCGGCAAGGCTGAAGAGCTCTGTGCCCCAGGCCATGCCCACTGCGGCCAACCTCCACCGGCGGCCTCAGCCCACCAAGCACCAGATCCAGCTTGCGGCCCCAACCAACTTCTCCTTGAAGGAGGCCTGCATGGTGGTAGTCCCGATCCTTGGCCTTCTGCATCTGGTTGATGTAGTGCCAAAGCCTGGCATTTTCCTCCACCACCCCCTTCACCAGCTCCGGGGCAGTGATCTCCCTGGGTGGGCTGGCCTGCACGGCCACCTGGGCATCTCCACCCTGGTCCTCCAAAAGCGTGCTCGGCCTCATGGCCTTCAGCATGGCTTCATCACATGCCCGCTGCGACCAGAAGGGATTCATCTGCGGCCCCAGGGCCTGAGGTGCACCTTCAGGGTGCTCCGCCTCCTGCCGGGGAGCCACGAGAGCCAGCTGGAGGTCCTTGTCGGAAGGCGTCTGCATCGAGCCTTCACTCATGGCGTTGGGCTCATAACCCTCGAACCCGCGAAGACGCAGTGGGGCTCTTTTTCTCTTGATCAACAAAAGGCTGCATGTGCACAAAGTGAAAAGAGCGACGTGCTAATGACCATCCTCCAGAACCCCCAACAACTGGTTTCAGGACAATACTGTGGAGGATGCTGGTAGCTACTGATGGGTTTCCAAGCTCAAGGGATTTTGCTAGTCTTGGGTTTTTGAACCTGGTTGACCAACCCCCGCAAACAAGTTTGGTGGAATTCCCACACGGTGTCCATCAAGGCGCATCAAGAGTCCCCAGCTAAGATGGTGCAATCCTTGATTGCTATTGGTTTAGATCTTTAGACTTTAACTTTTGGAAAAGAGTGGATTTTCCATTGGGCCCACAAACCGTGAAGCTTTTCGCAGAGGAGACAGCAGCCAAGCATCCCGGAGTATGTCCACCAATTTACACTCCCTTGCATAGGCTAGGTCCCCCAGTTGCCCTTTTACCCTTTTTGGGGGAGGGTTCCCCTACTAAAATAGACTACAGAAAAGTGTGTACACCTCTCAAATCTGGAGGACCGAGTAGGGCAAAAACCAAAATCGGCAGGACCACAAGCGAACGTCCACGGCAGCGCACAACAAGCTCCAGTCGCAGGCTGCGGGCGGATTTCGAGGGTGGCGTTTTTGTCCGCGACCCCAAAACACCCTTGCTGGTGCCCCGGTTCCTCAGGGCGACGTGATGTTTTGGCTCGCAGAGCCGGCATTTTCTCGTGAGTTGGAATCTGCTCCCCCCCGCCGCGAGACTCCTGGGGCTTGTGGAAGACCTGACCCCTCCATGAGACACCCACGAGGTGGTTGGGGGTCTCAAAAACCAGGTTGTTTGAAGGCCCTAATCCATCCAATTGGAGCGATTCACCTTATATTATACATGTTTTGGCGTTTTTTTTGGAGGGGGGGGTGGTGCCCGAAGCCCATTTCCGGATTCGGACTTGTTGAAGTGCGGATTTGTGTTGTGCCATAAGGGTGCGATCGGGGGTTGGTACAACCCGGGGCCCCCCCCCCCCCCGTATTGTGCCCCGAGATTGTTTTAGGGGTGTCAAAAGGACCTATTTTTGAGGCCCCAAATTTCATGAGGATCCTTAGGGGCAAGCTCCATGTGATTGACACCCCAGCCCCCTCCCCTCTTAGTCGCTTCGTTCTGCCTTTTGCAGGGCCAACGCACACACACACACACACACGCACACCCACCCACCC
>CAUJNA010003486.1:62608-90108 GCA_963377175.1 Effrenium voratum
CACGCACACGCACACGCACACGCACACGCACACGCACACGCACACGCACACGCACACGCACACGCACACGCACACGCACACGCACACGCACACGCACACGCACACGCACACGCACACGCACACGCACACGCACACGCACACACGCACACGCACACGCACCCGCACACGCACACGCACACGCACACGCACACGCACACGCACACGCACACGCACACGCACACGCACACGCACACGCACACGCACACGCACACGCACACGCACACGCACACGCACACGCACACGCCCGCCCGCCCGCCCGCCCACCCACCCACCCACCCACCCACCCTAGCGCTGGACACCGTCTTGGCGTGTAGATCAATCAGGCCGCCATGGAGCAGGTAAAAACGAAACACGATCCGCATCAGCTGTGAGCGAAAGGTACCGGGCATGTAGGCGTAAGGGTAGCTGTACTGCTTCGGGAAGAGGTGGTAGCGGTGGACACAGTGTGGCGGCCTGGAGAGGTCGCAATACAAGATGCCCAGGAAGTAGTTCAAGAAGTCGCAGTAATTCAGGAAGTAGCCGCCGTCCAGGAAGTTGCCGAAAGAGGTCGCGGAAGAAGCCAAAGAGGTCGCAGCACACGAGGTCGAGGAAGTCGCCGGAGAGGTCGCAGTACAAGAAGCCCAGGAAGTAGCCAGAGAAGTCGCTATACAAGATGCCCAGGATGCAGTTGAAGAAGTTGCCGCGCACGAAGGTCAGGAAGTAGCCACAAAATGCCGTACCGTCCAGGAAGTTGCCGAAGAGGTCGCGGTACAAGAAGTCCAGGAAGTAGCCGGAGAGGTCGCGGGATGGTCAGGAAGAGGCCAACGAGGTGGCAATACAAGAGGTCGAGCAAGTCGCGGAAGAGGTCGCGGCAAATACAAGAGGAAGTGGCTGGAGTACGAGGCGAAGAAGTCGCCGTACGCGAAGTTCGCGAAGTAGCCAAGGAGGTCGCAGCACACGAGGTTGAGGAAGTAGTTGAAGAAGTCGCCGTACACCAAGTTCAGGAAGTAGCTGCCTCCAGGAAGTTGTCGGAGACGTCGCCACACAACAAGTCCATGAAGTAGCCGCTATCCAGGAAGTTGGCGAAGACGTCGCGCAAGAAGCCAAAGAGGTCGCAGCGCAAGAGATCGAGGAAGTCGTCGAAGAGGTCGCGGAAGAAGCCAAAGAGGTCGCAGCAGAAGAGGTCGAGGAAGTCGCCGGAGAGGTCGCAGTACAAGAAGCCCAGGAAGTAGGCAGAGAAGTCGCAATACAAGATGCCCAGAAAGCAGTTGAAGAAGTTGCCGCGGACAAAGGTCGCAGGAAGTAGCCAGAGAAATGCCGCACCGTCCAGGAAGTTGCCGAAGAGGTCGCGGTACAAGAAGTCCAGGAAGTAGCCGAAGAGGTCGCGGTACAGGATGGTCAGGCAGTAGCTGAAGAAGTTGCCACGCACGAAGGTCAGGGAAGCAGTTGAAGAAGTTGCCGTGCACAAAGGTCGCAGGAAGTAGCCAGAGAAATACCGTACCGTCCAGGAAGCTGCCGAAGAGGTCGCGGTACAAGAAGCCCAGGAAGCGCCGAAGAGGTCGCGGGGATCAATGGCTGAAATGGCGCCAGCTTGGTTCAGGGACTCCAAGATGAGGGCCATCAGTTTTGTGGAGCTCTGGGTCATCTGATAGTAGAGAGCAATCTTGCGCGAGAGCATTGCTGGGCTACGTACTTCTGAAGCGTAGCAACTCGCAATCTCTCACTTGCCGACGAAGTATCCGGTCGAGTATTGGCCGCCGGTGGAGCGGAAGGAGTCGAAGGAACCGAAGGACCTAAGTAAGAGGCCTGCGTCAGGGCGCCTCATCAGGGGCCGTCGCATGTAAGTCTGACTAAAAGGGGTATGGGGGCAGGGGTCTGGCGAAACATCTGCACAAAAAGTCAGTTGAAAACGGTGCTTGGGGTGCTTCTTTTAATTTGCAATCCGGTGAAGGTCAAAGTCAGTAGAAAAGTTCAGCGGTAGTGGTCGGTAATGGTCAGAAGAAAAGGTCCGTGCATGAGGCAAATCGAATGCCCCGAAAGGTTCACGACACTGGCCGTGGCTCGGAAGCAGTGCCGGAACACACTTGATGGAAGACATCGAAACTGCGAAGGCGAAACGTAGGAAGACACACGCACGGAATCATGTTGGAGTTTCGACATGGCTCACTCAGGTCGTCTTTCCCGACAGGGGGCATCCTCTTCAACGGAGTGCCAACTCCCAGCTGTCAGCACTTCACGCCGTTGTTCCCCATGATGGCACCCGAAAGCAATCAAAAGCAAAAAGGCGAAGGACCCCTTAGGAACAGGGTGCACACACTCACACACGCACATACAAGCGAGCACGTCCCGCCTGATGCAATGCGACTTAGGATACATCTGGAGGACAGCGCTAGTCAGAGGAGCCACCCTTGATCAGCACGGACCAGATTCATCCGAAGTTAAAATGAGAACAATGTTCGTATTTGGGGAGGGGTCCTAAAATTGAGGAGCCTTTAATGTATACGACGCACCATTGGATGCATTTGTTCAGGAGCTCGGATACCTGACCTGCTTCCACCTGCAAATATTCTTCTACAACTTGCTGGAAGGAATCTCAAAGGGGGGTGCCTTAAAAGGAGCTTCCTCTACAAATGTTTTTTTGGTCCCATGTTTTTCTGTAGGGTATATCCACACTTTCCGGGCCGCGTGTGAAGCAACTCAGCATCACCCGAAGTCATTGCTGGCGGAACCCGATTGGTTTTGACAGCAACCATCGGGAGCCAACTCAACTCTGCGGATCCTTTCTTGAGTCTATTGAGTTTCGTAGAAGGTAGGTCGAGGGCATGCACAAAAAAAAGGCTTCAGTTTTTGGGCTCGAATCGCAGTTTCGGTTGGGAAATAGTTTGGCTCCCCGTCAATCCTGAAAAATTTGGCGGGATTGCCTCGTTCTGTGAGGAACCCCCCTTGGAACATCGGCAGTCGGCACTGATCAGCTTCGTCAGGGTCGAGTAAGCGCGTTTTCACGCTAAGACCTCAGCTACCGCAGTGCCCATAGAGATCGCCCAGCCCACGAAATTCTGAGGTCCAAACTAAGCCGGGGGAACATTGAGTGACCTCAGCTCGGGTCTGTGGGTTCTCAGAGCCACTGCATTGGCTTTTGGTGAAGTTCAGGACAAATATCGGTTCGTGACACCTTGGCAAATGGATCCAACAACTTAAACCTAGCCACACCCATTTCAGTCATAGGTTTCAATATACCATGTATGTAAAGCCATACATGTTTTACAAGCTTGCATGCCGTGGCATGTAAGGCTCTAAACTTCCTAAGCCCGTACCTGAGCACCAGCCATGAAGAAGCGCATCATCCCACTTCGGAGTATGGCCATTTGGTAGCGGATCTTTGGTTGAAACGGATGTTCCTTGGGACCCATTTCTGCAGCTGACCTGAAGCCTGAGCAATGGTGGCCCTGGTCAGTGGCACAATGGCAGCATTGTCCCAAGTTGTCGCGGCTAGCGTACAAGACACCCATTGACCAAACGGGGACCCACAAGAAAAGTCAAGCACTTTTTGCAGAGGGGTCTCAAAGCGAATCGAGCAAAACCGTTTGGTTTCCCTGAGTTGGCAACCATTTTAGTCATGGCCCCCAAAAAGGTGACTTGGGTCTTCGGCCACGTTAAGTTGTTGGCAAACTTGGTTATGACTCACTTGGACAAGTTCCTAAGTGGTCAACCTTGTTTTTAGAGGATTACACCCCAAGTGCCTAATCACTTGCTACCTTGGCCGAACCCAAGTAACCTTTTCCTGCTCAGCTGCAAGCTCCTTGGGGCCTTGGGGCGTAATGCGCATCGAAGCTGTTTTCCAGACGAAGAACTCACTCAACCCAGAGGCTGCTGGGGCTTATGGAAGACCCGACCCCTCCATGAGACACCCCGGAGGTGGTTGGGGGTCTCAAAACCAGGTTGTTTGAAGGCCTAAATCAATTGGGAGCCTTTGGGAAGTGAGATATGAAGTCGGGAACTCGGATTTCTCCACACAAGCCGTTTGCTCCTTGCGACCGGTGGCTCCTTTGGCCTATTTTTGCCGATGCGTCTTGCCCTAATGCAAAAAGTCAGTTCTGCTGGGGTTTTGGCGGGGGGAGTTTTCGAGCCATACCCTTGCAAGGGAACCTCCAACAGCATCCAACGGTGGCTTTCTCACTTCAATGAAAGCCACTAGCAACTTGCAACCGAAACAAGTTGAAATCCAGTGACCCCCCTGACGCTTACCCGGCCACTGAACCCCATGCCAGGTCTGGTCAGTCGAGGAGGCAAGACGGCAGGAGCCGAGAAGCCAATCATGTTGAGGGGCCGACTTCAATCGGGCAGCGTTTTGATCGGATGAAAAGGCTTGCTTGACCTCCATTGGCTGAAATGATCTGAAATGAATATGTTTTTGTTTCCCCCTGTTGGATTGAAAAGGGGATCTATCACTACTGGACATATTATATGTTTTTTTCCAGGGGTCTTAACCAAATGGAAGTTGAGGGTTGATCAAAAGGTCCGTTATACATGGGATGACCAGTGGTTGCGGAAAACCACAAAGATGAGATTTCCATCTGCTACATGGGAAAAGCAACGCGTGGCATGTTGATCAGCCCCCCCCTCTTGGATGTTCAACCCACTTGGCAAGTAGAGGATTACCATGGTTTTAAGTAGGGTACCAGGGGGTTGGTTCCCTTGTATCCATGGTCATAGCCTGCTTGCTAAGTGGGTTGACTCTCCCAGAAACCTCCATCTCTTGCTGGCGGACAAGTCGCGGGGGTGAGACGTGCGGGAAGCTTCTTGAATCCACAGGCATGAGGCACAGGGCAAAGCTCGCACCACAGCGCCTCGGCGGCCCCATGGCAAGCGAGCCAAGAGACAGCCTCTGCAAGGCCGAGAAATCGAACTTCCACATGGCCGAAAAGTCGGAATGCTGGCCCACAGCTAGGCAGGTGCTCCCTACATAGCTTTAGGAGCTATTTACCCACAAAGCGTGAACATCCTTGATCATTGACACGTCCAAAGACACAACGCGCTCCCGACCATCCAGCTGAGAAAGACGCACATGAACTAGCCTGGGCACCACAAGCACGTCAAGCAAGTCAAAGCAGAGGCCTCAGTCGGCAAAGAGGCGGCACAAACGGGACGGCCACCTCAAAACGAAGAACCGCTCGAGAATGCAGAGCTTGTTGCTCGCAGCCGTGATCCAACGGCTCTGGGGAGGGGGATGTGCGGGGCAGTTTCGACTGGGCTGATTGTCGCCACGTAGGCAAGCCTGGGATGATACATCATAAATTTGTTCATGTCTGAATTGGCTTAATGTTTTGCAGTGGTTGAGGCTACACAGGGGAGAGTGGCTACAATGGTCCAATGAGCTTTGCGTCACGGGTAGGCTGCCGGCTCCTGTGCTCGGAACTTGGGGCCTTCAATCCGCGTAGGCTCTACTTAGACACCCGCGTAGGCACCCGTGGCCCATGTCATAAAGCTGTCCCGTTCCGGGAAGGGCAGCTGCTCATGAGAAGCTTCCCGTTTCAGTCAGCTGCCACGTGGTGCACTTCGACTACAAAAACACTTGCAGTGAAAAGTTGCGATTTTGATACCGGAGCTGTCGAAGTATACCTGAAAAGCCCCAAGTCTGGGCAATGCAGAACTTTGCACAGTTACACAGCTCCAAACGAACATGCAAAATCGAGGCACCGCTTGCAGTCGCGGAGGCTTTGCGTAGGCACTTGACTGCCCAATTAGGGGCCGACGGGGCCTCAACTGTGAACACGAGTTCCTGTGTGGAAGTTTACTCAGTTGGGTATGCCGCTCTTACCATCACAGCTTTTGAAGGCTGAAGACCAAAGATCCCGCAAACGGGCGTTTCCTTACAGGATCCCCTTCTGGCTCGGGTTGAAAAAGGGGAACCGAACGCCGACACTTTGGGCGGTCCGATTCCTAAAGAAAGCCGCGCCCAAGTGGAAAGGGAGTTGTCTTCACGCGCCCTCTCTCTGTCAGGAGGCAGCCGCGTCGCCGTCCCACTTCTCGCAGAAGTCCTACCAGCCCATCACCATCCCCATGACGGCGGGCGGAAATCAGGAAGTTCCACGTCCTTTCCATTCTTGTGATTGGTCGGATAGCTGGCCCTGGTTGGTCTGATTTTTCCTATTTTTCTATTCTTTCCATGTCACCCCTCCAGAAGGATCATTGGGAGGCCACTTCGAAGGCTTGCTGGTTGAAATGGCAGTCAAAACCAATGGGATCCCAGTTTGGGGTAGGTGCACCACCCGTTTTAGTCTATTTTAGTGGGATTGGGATGTTTACTGGGGGTACGGGATTTTGACCCATGGCCAAATGGTTCCTGTTGCTTCGGCGGAATGATTTTTTTCTCCCCGTGACTCGCTCACTCCGTGAGCTCAGAAGTTGCCCCTCCGTTGGGAGGGGGGGGACAAGCTACAAACTACAAACTCTTTTGCCAGGTTTCGTCATCATTTTAGCCCGAAACAAGCAATTCGAGAGCCCAGTCTTGCCCAAAGCGAAGCGATTTAGTCATTTGGGTTTGCCGAGTCTGGCTCATATATTTAGTAAACAGTCTCCCCACGACTTTGCGAAGCCGTGTGGGGCGCGGGGGAATTGCCATTATCATTATGTTTTGTGTCGAACAAGTCCATAGTTCTCCTCCTTGTAATTTGTTGCGGTACGGAACTCTCAGACACCTCCAAGGGAGAGTCCAATGATGCTTTACAGCAACGCAAAAGCGTCACTCCACAAACTAACATGCTACCCAAGACACCATGCATATACGGTTTCAAGAGAAACTCCAGTTTGGGGTGCCCCCATTTGGATGTGTGCTTACGTAGGGGATTTCCCCGCCAGACCAGTGGTTTTCCTTTTGGCTTCCCGAAGCACCAAAGAGGGGCCCCTCAAATGATTTGGTCGTGGCTTCCCGGATTCCCAGCGTCGAACTTTGTTTTGACCTTTTGGTTGAAGCCCTTTGTCATGGCCCGTTTCTGGTCACCCCGAAAGGCGTTGGGGACACTTCCATTTCCATTCTGAACCCAGGAATCCGAATTTCTTTCCAGAAAACCATCCGAACCCCAGGTTGGAAACAGATCCGGTGTGTGAAAAGAACGACGGTTGAAAAGCATGGGGAAAAGGAAAATCAAGCCCTCGAGAAGCACCCTAAATAAGCTGGTTTCCTGCAGACACCCAACCCTTTGAATCTTAAGGAGGGCATAGAAAAAGGCCAGGGCAATTCCATCAACCGCCATAGAAAAAGCTCACTTTGGATTTCTGGGCGCAGAACCAACGGACTTTGCGGTGATTTTCGATGCCAGGCCTCCCAAGGCTCGCTGTATCCGGGCACGGGCTCGGTGAACGTGCCCCAGCCCATCATGACGGCCTCGCCCCGAAGGCTGGGACGGACTCTCCGCGCGGATCGGAGTTGAAGCGAGTCTCTGGGTCAGGACCATCCCTAGGAAGTCTTTGTTTATTATTCCCTCTTAAAAACACAAAACTTTTCTCAACTTTTTGGGTAACATGGGCTATATGTCTGTAAAAGATTAGCTTCCCCAGGGCTTGGAGTGTTAAGGGGTAAGTATGTGGAGGTTCAACCTGCATAGGTCACAACCACTGTTCTATTCCGGGTTGCCAAGTTGGGTAAGAACTTTGGTTTCCTTACCAGGCGAAATCACCCACTTTCCTTGGATCGGAATCGACGCCTTGGACTCTGAAGTATGGAAGGTACGCGGACCTTCTGGAGTGCGGTATCGAGCCCGAAAGAGCTGCGAAAACGGGATTTTGTGTGCGACAAATTAGGGCTTCATGAGTTGGGTGAGTTTGATTTTGAGGGCAACCTTTCTAGTTGGTTTTGAGGGTCCCGACAACCCCATTTCAATGAAGTTGACGGCACCACTTGCTTGCTCCTTCAGAAGTTGGCTCGTGCTCAACATGAGCACTCTTTTTTCGGGCAACGATCAACATGAGCACTTGAAGGACAACAGCCCAAGTTACGCCTCAAGGAACCCGTACTTCGATTCAGATCCCTGGGGTTCCGAATCCCACAAAGCGCCTTCGGACCAACCGCAGCCGCGTGGCCTGTTTACAGTGGTCCGTTTTGCCACCGTCAAGATCCCGAATGCCGTTGGATCTATTGGCCAAACCTACAATTTGAAGCCTCTGGGAAAGCCAAGAATGTGTTGTTTCAGCCCTGAAAACTTCACAGAAAGACCCGACTGCAGCTCCAGAACCTTCCCATCACACGTGAAGGGGCCGTCTTGAAATGAATGAGCTATTTCGATTGGAAGCACCTGCATCGTCCGTTCGAAAGCGGCCGGCGTCTTTTTTCATGGCCTCAAAAGGTGGGGTTGGGCGAAATGTGTTTAACCAATGAGGCCCTGGTCCCCTTTTAAAAAGAAATTGAGAGGAGGTTGTTTAAACAATGGCTCATGGAAACCAACAGGATCTGGGTGTGCCTTTTTTAGGGGACCCCCAAATTCGTGCCTAAAAAAAGGGAAACACACTTGTTCTTTCGGTCAAAAGGCGTGTTTGGCCCGTTTTTACCCGTAAGGTTGTTGTTGTTTTTTTCCCGGTCATTTATTTGCCCGTATTTGGCCGTATAAAGCCCGTATTTTGTCGGCAACATATTGAAAAAAACCGAAAAAACACGTTATTTGGCTGTATGATCCTGTCGAGCAAAGCCTTTTGACCAAAGAACAGCAGGCTTTTGGTGCTCCAGGTGGTGTTCCTTTTGGTTGTCCTTTTGACACCACAAAGGGTACTGTTAGTGGGAGGGAGGGTACCCCTCAAAAAACGAGACCGATTTGTTGGTTCCAACTGGTCAACTCCGATTCGCCAGATCCCCCTCGCTGCCGACGCCCATCTCTCCGCACTCCGCCATGTCGGGGGCGGCCGGGTCGGTGGGACAACCGCAAGGCGGGCTGGGAAGCCTGGGTAACTCCTCCCTTTGTTGCTTTTTGCGTGGATGTTAGGACTTTAACTTTTTGCCAACTAATGAAACGTTTTTCCGTATTGAGCCACAACAAGTTAAACTTTTTGCAGGGGAGCAGAAAGCAAACGAGCTCCCTTACCCAGAAACTGGCGCATGCACAAGATTTGCCGGGGGGGGGGGGGGGGACAGCAGGTTTCTTTTCATGGGTCACGAGGAGGTCCTTGTGAGAGGAGAGGTTCTTACGCTTCCCTTGTTGGGAGGATCAAACACTGAAATGTCCTGTCGCATGGGTTCAAAGCCAATGCTCCTTGGCAGGCAAAGCATATATTGAGATCAACGGCCAGCTGTGCATGCAAACGTCAATTGCACCACAAGCCAATTGCAGATGGCAAATGGTCCTACCAGTTTGGACTTTGCACGTTGCCTTTCCTGGCCCTTCCTCTTCTTGGAAGGTTTGGCCTATAGCTGCGGGGTTATCAGGGATGGCCCCCGAGACCCTCCCTCATGTCTCTGTGGCGGCTTGTGTCACACCTATGTTTTTGCGTGGGAAAAAGGGGTCAACAGACCTATGGGCTTCTAAGTCTTGGTCCCCTTAGATGTTTAACTGTGGGTGTTTTTTGTTGAGGGTACCTGTTTTATTTTTTGTTGTGTGGTTTTGAACAGAAACGGAAAACCCACCATTTTATGAAGATCCCCCCAAAAAAGGACACCGAACCAAACAGGGGATATTGTACATATATGTATATACACATACACACACAATATTATGAATATATATATATATATATATATTGTATATATATATATATATGTACCATCCGACGTCCAAGTAGGCAAGGGACTCGCCCTTCGATTGGGACCCGCAAATCCAGAGAAGTCGTCACCCGATGCAGACCCCTTGTTTCAGGGTGGGATCGATCAAGGGGTTTGCACTTCTGTGATACAAGTGAATCTATTCCTTATGGCGGGGGGGGGGGGGAGTTTTTGGGATTTGGGAGGTCCTTTCCCAGAAGTTGTTGTCTCTTCTTCTTCTTTTTTTTTGGGGGGGGGGGTAGTTTTGGGGAGGTATCACAGAAGTGGATTCCGTTTCCCACAGCCCTGCCTTGTTTGGATCCGATGGAGACCTTTTCCAGCGAGAGCTGGCCTTGAAGGCAACCCCAAGTGGGCGGTTGCGCGTTAAAAAGGAAGCCAAAGAGATGATGCAGAAGCTAGGTCCCCCGGCTAGGTGCCCTTTCTCACACGTTTCTTTTTTGGTTAGCAGGTTCCCCTGCTAAAATAGACGTCCCGAAAAACAGGAAAAAAACATCGGTACCCTGATTCTAACCTCTCTACAAGGGGACCTAGGAAATGCGGCTAGATGCCTTCAAAGGGAATGCCGATGGAAGTCGTTTGAACAACTTAGTTTGGTTTGCACTCCCATCCACAATCATGGATCTCACAAACGAGGGCCTTTTCAGAGGAAGATGACTTTCCAGGCTCCAAACAATGATGGGAGAGGAATACCGCGCGTCAGTGTGGTGGTCTAGACTCTGCTTCAGATAAGGGGTAGGATGATTCTCTTAGCATGGCTTAGCTTGTCTTTAACGTATTAACGTGCCCCACAAATCCCGTTGGGATCACCGAAGCGGTTGGGATCACCGGTGTGCTCTTGAGTGTTTCCCGCTTTTGTTGGGAAACACGTTTTTGGGAGGTCCCCCTTGGACACATACCCTGGTGTTGTTTGTGTACTTTGGACGGCTTTCTTCGCCCGGGAGACCAGAACGAGAGCAAAGGCTACAATCTTATAAGGAAGACTGAATTAAGATGTGGGTTTGGCTCAAAATCAAACAGGAGGGGTTACGCAGGTGTTGGTCCATGTTTCCACTTACCAGGGTTCCATTTTGGTACCGGTTGTTTGAGCCACAGCCATGTGGTCTAAGCACCAGACCTTTCCATGATGCCATTCACAGGGAACTGTCATAAGGATGTGCCCTGATCATGACGAAAAGAAGTGATTGCGGAGGAAGGGGAATGACCCCGTTGCTGTCCTATAGCCTTGAATCTCAGTCTTCAAGGCATTCAAAGACAAACCTTGGGCTTCCTCCTACCCAAGGTGTCCATCCATTCGGGGACCTTTGGTTTCCTCCCTACTGGGTTAATCAGGATCAACTCCTGACTCGTTTTGCTCAGGGGGTGCAACCATCCAAGTCACTTGCGAGGAGTTGCACCCGCCTTTTGTTTTACTAGCAAGCAAATTTTGGCTGAAAATTGTGGGGGTGTCTAAAGAACGAGGGATCTAACACTTCCATTTGGTTAAGTTGTTTTTTCCTGTTGGTTTCAAAGGGAATCTATCACTACTGGAAGTATTTTATTTTTTTCAGGGCACTTAAGCATTGGCTTCGACGTTTCTTCGGTTTCCTTTAAGGCCGGCCCGACGTAGCGCGCGACTGGAGGCCAGCCGGCTTCCGGGCACTTCGCGCCACACAGCGGGCACTTCGGGCCGGTCATCAGCATGTCAGGACCGGCTTCGCGTTGCGGACGGCTTTGGCGCAGTTCCTGCGCATTCTGCCAAGGGATGTTAGGACTTCAACTTTTTGCCCACTCATGGGTTTTCCGTATTAAACCACTAAAAGTTAAGCTTTTAGCAGGGGAGCAGAAAGCAACGGAGGTTCGGAGAGTGTGCGTCGGTCATTGTAGTATGCTTGCAGCACTGGAATGTGTGTCCACTCGAGAGTCCCTCTGTGTGCGCCTGTGTGTGTGTGTCTCTTTAAGCCATGGTTAGCGGTTTAGGGCGAAATCAAAAGGACACTTGCCATTTTGGGTCGTCCTTTTGACACCATACAATTTGCCGTCCTCCTGGCAGAAAAATGGGGACCCACAAGCCCAGCGGTGTTTTCTGTGTGTTCTTTCTTGTTTTTTGGGAGTGGGTCCGCAAACAAACCAGCAAACCGCCTCAAATCAATTCTGCACCCTTCTGGAAACTCGCCGAGCCTCTTGTCACGGCCTTTCTGATGAAAATGGAGGCACGGTACCAGTGGAAGTCAGAGACCCCACCCTAAATCTCAGGGAAGAAGTGGTGCATTTGCAGATGAGCTTCATCTGGATTTCCATGGAATTGCCGCCAGGACAATTCCAGCCCCACAGCATGAGGAGACGCGATGCAAGTGCTTGAGGGCCTGTGGGCTGAATTGCTTGCTAGCTTGCTCCAAAATGCTTGTTTGTTTTGTTGTTTTTGAACGAGCACATGAGTCAGTGAGTAAGCGCATTTCGGGAAGACTTCTTCCCCTATGCATGAAAAGGGGGGACCAAGAAAGGAGCACCTGGGGCTTACGGGAGGAGGGTCCAGCAGAGCAGCTCGTTGATTTTATCAGGGGGATTGCCTTCAACACACCCTTCGCCTTTCTGCCTCCACACAAGCGTGCCAATTAGACTCTTGGACCTATTTAGGATCCTAGTTTTTGGAGCACAAGGAGGATGCCCTGCGTAATGCTGGGTTTGGGGGTTTCCGGTGTTTGGGGAGATTGGTGAAGTTCTCTCCTTCCGAGCCAGCCCTGTTATGACCAAACCCCAAAAGTATAGAATGGTTCGCTTGTATGGTTCACTTGTACGTACGCCAACACCTATTGAAAGGCCATGAGCCCCTCGCAGAGCTTTAAGTGACAGGAGCCATCACCTCTCGGCAATGCCGCTGCCGGCGAACCTGCCACCGCAAGGGGCTGAGCGACAGACGACCCCACGGGCACTACCAGAGCGGGGCAAAAAGTGTGAAATGTTGAGTCTGGGCTTCGGGAAACCGAAAGGTGGTTCTTTAAGTACGTACTCATGGCTCTGACATTGTTTGCAAAACATGACCCTACAACCCGTGTGCCCTGGGCCTGTGGTTTTGCTGACCTAGGTACGTCACTATGCGATGACGGAAGGATCTCTGAGCCCGGGGCAAGGCTATGTGGAACCCTGCAGCGGTCTACGGTCAAGGATAACAGCTATGTGATTTTAGTTTCCGTGTCCCGACCATCTTTATCCCGTCAAAACAGCCAGCAACCTTAAACGTACCCAACCCGGTATGGAAATTCATCCCTGGAGAAGACTTCTGGGGATGACGCAATGGTGCCATGGACCCCCCCCCACTGACCGCTGCCCGAGGGTTCCCTGAGCGCAAGAGATCGGCCATTGACAGATCTGCCAACATGGATGGCCAATTTGGATCAAAGGATTTCTTTCCGGGTTTGGACATCTCACAGGAATCACAGCCGTTTGTACAACTTGGAACAAAGCAACCATATCAGATGCAAGTGGTCGCAGCTCATGTACACTTGGCAGGCATAGTTTTGACCTCCTCGCCGCGCTTCTGGATCGCGGTGTAGGGGTCTGGTAGTGACTTGTTACACAATTCAATGGGCCAATGAACCCGTCATGACAATGTCAAGGCGTGCCAATGACAAAGCAGCTGCCCTGCTGTGATTTGACTCCGCTTCAGGTTCTTGCAAGGTAGAATGCATTCTGAGAGGACCCGAGCTAGTAGCCCTTGTACATATATCCATCAATCTAGCAAAGTTGCACTCTGATATGTATGAATATCCACTATGTGCCTTGTAATTTATTTATATATGCATATGTATACACATGCACTACATATATATATATATATACATGTGTATGCACACGTGCACACGTGGGAGGGGTCCACTACACCATTCAAATCACCACTCAATCCCCTCTTTGGAGTGGATTTTCTGGCTTGGGGCTAGTCTGAACCCCTGGTTCTTTTAGGGGCTAAATGGGAACCCACTCCCGGAGCCCCGCCAAACCACCAATCCAAACAATCCATCAATCAGCGGGAAGCTGATACTTTGAGCTTTCTGATTCTGGTTTGGTTTTCTGGCTTGGCTTGGCTTGATGTTGTTTGGTCAGCTTGCCGATGCCAAGCTCGGACTATTTTTTTTTGAGAGGGAGGCAACACCGCATGGTTGGAGAACTCCGCATATGCCCCATGCCCTTTTCGGTCCCTATAAATTATATATCTTCACTCTCCGCCTTCCGAGTTGGCTCAATCACACAACAAAAGCCGCGCGCCCGGCACGGAGCTCTCACAGCCGCAACCGCCAGAGACCGCAACGCTTTCGCGCGCAATTCTTGGGTCCGTCGCATGGTCGAGCGGAAGCTCCGGCTGGCGCTGAGCTGAGGAGCTGAGGCAAGCGAAAGGGCCTTTGAGGGGCGCCGAAGAACCTTGGAGATTCATCCCTTCAGGAAGGCTCGTGTTAGTTGTGGTGGCATTGGGGTTGGAGTTGGGCTGGGGTTGGGTTCATTTGGGGTGGTTGTGGTTGAGTTGTGGTGGAATTGGGGTTTTGGCGATCCTCATGTGAATCGTGAAGCCGTTTTGGCTTCGCATTCGGTGGTTTCGTCCTGAAGTCCTTCATGTTGGTTCTCTGACAGTCGTTTGGTACGCATTGCATAGCCCTCTAGGGTTGATCCACAAGTATCCAAACCCCACGCTTGAGAGAAGGTTCGAGAGGCGGTGTCGAAGATCTCCATGTCGGCGGAGCTCCACCTGAACCCCAAACCCTTCGTAGCGATGTTTTTTTTTACAGGGACGATGGTGAGCGTTTCTCTTGCGCGCCTTCCCGAGGTTTTGGTTCCCAGGTAGCGGTCAAATCTGAAAGGCTTTGGCCATGTGAGCTGTCAACTTGGGCAACGTGGGCTGTGGCAAGTGCAAACTGACTCCGGGCAAGGAAGCCTTTGCATTTCTGGAAGATGCTAGAGGGCTATCTGGAGACACATCGCGTTTGAGTAGACCCTATCTCTTTTTTTTTGCGCTGGTATTGACGATGTGGGTTGGGCCTGTAAGGGTGGAAACGTGGTTTTTTGGGGGGTGAGGATGCTGCGCGGCACCGAAGGGGTTCCAAATCCCATCGAACTGCTGTCAAAGTTTTGGCATGGGGGTGAAATCCTGGTTTCAGCTAGGCGTCAAAACTGGCACATGTGGACGGTTAATATGTGCCATCATCTTCCGGCACACAAGCCCTGCAACCACTAGAACATGGTGTTTTTTTGTCAGCAAAAGTCAGTATCATTGAGGTGGAACCTGAGTATTGCCCGGAGATCATGCATGACACAGGGTACCAACACCATAACTGCGTATTCTCCCTGTTCGGAACCCTTTCGTTTCATTTCCGTCAGAGTTGGGTTGGGCATACCCAACGCAGAAGGGCAAACGCCCGAATTTCCCTCCGCCTAGCCATGCGGGGGTCAGTGGATTCGGATCAAGTCGAATTTCGCCTATCTAAAAATATTACGGTATGCTTTGGAGCTAAGTAAACGCGTGAAGTCTCCTTGGGTGATGGGGTCACGCTCATGGGTGGGCCTCGTTAGGCGAGTTTGGTTAGAACTGGATGGGTTCCGCTGGTTGAGATTGGTTTTATGCCCCCTTCGCCAGGGCAATATATTTTGCCAGAAGGTCACCTACGGTGGATGGCCGAAATTCATGTCGCACCACCCGAGAAACCCAACGGAATGATTCGATCCCCCAATGTAAATACCAACAAACGTGGATTCATTCCAATCTATGTCGGTGGCGCGAGACTCGCGGATTCGCTGGCATCTGCAGTATGTATGGTCGGCTGGTGCTTTGTTTTTAGAGGGTACCTGTTGAGTACCTATCTGTTGAAGAAAAACCAAAAGAAAAATCAAGAACAAGCCCATGGTTTCCAGAAGCCCATGGTTTCCCTTGAAGCCCCTGGTTTCCCTGGAAGCCCCTGGGTTTGCCATAGCAGCCATGGCCGTTTCAGGTGTCCTTTGGTGCCCCATGGCGGATGCTTTGAACACGAAGTTCTCCTTCCTCAGCTCCCATGGAGGCGCGCTCGGTCTTTGAGATCCGGGCGCTTTTTTTTGGTTGGTGCTTCCATTTGCTCAAGAGTCTATTAAACAAATAAAATAAAAAAATATGTTGGTTGTAAAAGAAGTTTATCACTACTGGACAAAAAAATACGGGGGTCTTCACCAAATGGAAGGGTGAGTCGTCGGATCTCTCCAAAAAACCGGAAAAAAAGGGGGGGGGGGGGTTGGGAGCCATTTTTTTGGTCATGGCCCCCAAAGGTTAACCGTTGATTTCGAGGTCCTGTGGGCAACTGAGTTTACTGGCGGTTTATCTTTGAACACAAAGAAAGGTGCCCTCAAACAGGAACACGACACCCCCCAACCCCCCGCAGCCCAAGGCCGATGTTCCCAAAGCATACAAAAAGGGGCGGTAAGAGTCTGAATCTCTCCAGTGCCCCTGCTTAGCTCTAATGGAGGACAGAAAGAACTTCTCAGATGCCAATTTTAGTCAACAAGGTCTCCCTAAAGTGGGTCATAAGGAAAACCCCCACACTGCGCCAGAATTGGGCCTTTGGTTTTCCTTTTTACGATCCAAAGAGGGGGGCCCTCAAGAAAGACAGGACCAAATGTGGACCAGTGATCTCATTCGTGGAAGCGAAGCTTAGGTCGGGCAGTCCACTTACGACAGAACTTGTCAGGCGCTTTCCTTCCGAAGATATGATGTAATCTTCTTGGAGACGGGAACCCAAGCTTGCCAACCAAAGGCCTCGAAATGCAAAATCACAACTTGGAGAAATGCGACCTCAGTTCCGCGCGCTACAAAAAGCACATTAGAGACGTTGCGTGAACCCGCATTGGTCAACGGGAATCAGCTCAAGCCATGCCTGGCGTTCCCTGTCACATGTCCAGACAAAGTTGTTTGGTGTTTCCTGAAACTTTAGCAGCGGCTTTCGTTGTCTGTTAAGTAACGGAAAAACACAAAATCCACTGTGAGAAGGGTTGGCTGGGCCCTGTGGTAACATCCCCTTCTTGCTTGCGACAGCATAGAGGAGACGGGGATCTTCCACGCGCGATCGTTTTCCAGGAAAAGGTTGGACTGGACTTTCCCTGGTTTGCAGCGGGAAAGGTCAACCAACTGTTTGTGTTGGCGTTCTGACTTCTTTGAAACCCGGGCCGAGTGTTAAAAGTCCCCGAAGTGTGTTGCCCATTTCAGCAGCACCCTGAGAATATGGCTCTCTTTGCCTTTGGTTGCTCGCTTCTTCTGGAACGCCCGCGCCTCTTTGTCCTTTGGAACTTCGCGAACTTTTCAAACCAGAAACTTTGAAACAACCACTTTTTGCTGGGGGGAAGACAGGCCCATGTGTGGGGTTGAGGGAGGGAGGGTGTGTGTGTGTGTGTGTGTGTGTGTGTGTGTGCGTGTGCGTGCGTGTGTGTGTGTGTGTGTGTGTGTGTGTGTGTGTGTGTGTGTGTGTGTGTGTGTGTGTGTGTGTGTGTGTGTGTGTGTGTTTGTTTGTGTGTGTGTGAATGTGTGTTCGTGTGGGTGTGTTCGCGTGGGTGTGTTCGCGTGGGTGTGTTTGCGTGTTTGTGTGTGTGTGTGCGTGTTGTGAATGCTTGAGTGCTGTGTATGGTGTGTGTGCTTGTGTTGGTGTGTTTGCTTGTTTATGTTGTGTTGTATGTTGCGACATTGTTTGTTGTTGTTTTTGTGTTTGTTTGTTTGCTTGCTTGCTTGTTTGCTTGCTTGCTTGCTTGCTTGCTCGGTTGGTTGCTCGGTTGGTTGCTTGGTTGCTTGGTTGGTTGGTTGCTTGGTTGGTTGGTTGGTTGGTTGGTTGGTTGTTAGGTGGGTTGGTGCTGCACTTGTCAGTTTAGTTTGGTTCTGTGTTGTGTTGTGTTTTCGGTGTTGTGCGTTTGTTTGTTTGCGTGATTGTTTGTTCCTTTATTTGTATATTCGTTTGTTTGGTTGTTTGTTCGTTTGTTTTAATTGCTTGCTTGTGTGATTGCTTACTTGTTTGTTTGCTTGCTTGCTTGCTTGTTAGCTCGCTTGGTTGTTCGTTTGTTCGCTTGTTTGTTTGCTTGTGTTTGTTTGCTGGCTTGGCGCCCGGCGGGCTTGGGTTGGGTTGGGTTGGGTTGGGTTACGTTGGGTTGGGTTGGTTGGTTGTGTATGTGGCCGTTCTGTGTGTGTGTGTTGTGTGGGTGTCTGCGCGTTTCTGTTTCTCCAAGTTTCTGCGCTTGTGTTAGCCCAGTCAAGGTAGATTTTGCCTAAGGAGGGCGAACAAGGGCAACTGAGCAACTGGCGCCTGCTTGATTTGAGGTTTTGCTTGCATTTCTAGCAGTCCATGGGGGGGGGGATGCGGTAGTCACACAATTCCATCCACAACAGCCCAGTCACAGACCACTCCAGGAAACTTTTGCACATTTGGACCGCGGCTCTAAGAGGTTATCCCTTATTTAACAGCTATGTAGTGGTGATATGGGCCTGTGTGTTTTTTGGTTACCACTTGTTTGTTGGTTTCAAAGGGAACCAAAAGGAAACCAAACATTTTGGGGAGGTCCAACCTGAAAAAAGGCACCTAGCCTCCTTTTTCCTCTTGGCATCATTGGGTCCTTGTGCTTTCAGGGTAATTCCTTGACTGCTAGTGGGTTGGATCTTCAGACTTTAACTTTTTGGGAAGTCAAATGTGGTTTTCCGTTAAACTCACAAAAAGGAGGGTCAAAACGCAATCAAACTTAACTTTTTCCCGGAGGGTCAACCGCAACCCGTGGATTCCTGGACCTCACCGAGTCATGTTGTGCTTGTCGCTGCAGGCCCCGGGTCCCGGAAGATGCACGGCTTCGAGGGCCGGGGGCCATCGGATGTCGTTGATCAGAGCGGTGAAAACATGGGGTGTCCACCAAAAACGCGGTTGAACTGGGGTGTCCATGGGGGAAACCACACAAAATAGGGTTCCATATTTTGGGGCGGCCTTATGTTGACCCACGGCCAGATGGAGGTTGATCAACAGGCGCGGTAAACATGGGTTGATCAAAAGGGCCACCGAAAAAGATGAATGGCTTTCGCATGAGAAAAGTTATTCATGGTGATCAAACCCATTTTCTTGTTTAAGACACAGTTTCAACGACGACCTGAGCCACGTGCTCAAAACCCAAATAGATGAAGGTTAGTAGAGGAGAATCCCAACCATAAATGGGTGCAGCCACCTTGTTGATTATTCACCCTGGTTCGGCGTAGACCATTGAAAAACCAGGTTTGATTATGATTCACCTGTGGTTTTCCTGTTCACCCACCGTTATTGGGGCTACTAAGGTCGGAACCCATGTACTTGGGTCTGATGGGGTGCATCCGCTTTGAAGGGGAAGCCAAGCAGTTCAGTTGAGGTTCCTGGCTTTCGTCCCTCGTTGGCTTGACGAAAGCCAAGAGGAAACCAAGCAGTTGAAGTCCATGTGTGGCCATCCCAAAGAGTCGGACGGAAGATACCTTCAGAAACTTGTCTCATGTGTCCATCTTGAACCTAGGGCCGCATGTGTGTGCATGTTTTTTGCAGTTGTCACGAAGGCATACCTGAGTTTCTGCTGGGGAAAACGTTTCCAACGCTTCAGTCAGCTTAGTTGCTTTTTGATTTTATGTGCACTTGTTTTAAACCACCGAAAATTAACTTCATCGGATAGTTTTTTCCACCGGAAACCTGAAACAAACTAGATCTCCGGGAGTTTCGAGGAAGCCGAAACAAACGGTTTGTAGAATAATTAGTTGTGTTTATTTTTATCGGATAACTTTTGCTTCTCGAGCTTTTTTGCAACTTAAAACTGAACCATCGAGTTTGTTTCCTTGCCGGCAAACTTACAATCGCCGGGCCGGAGCTACGACCTTTGTTTTCTCGGCAGGAAACAAACTTTGTCAGGGCATTTTGTTTCTCGAGTAGAGGAACCATACTTTAGCAGAGCGATTCGTTTCTCCAGTATGAAAGAACGCCGACAATTTTCGGCTGCCGCGCGTGCGCCGCCGTCCTTGTGATGCCGTGGCAGCCTTGCCAGCCTTGCTATGGCTTCCGACCCCGCCACGCGCGGCCGCACCATTTCGCCACCACCGTGTGTGGCGGTTTGGGGGGGGGGCGGCCCCCTGCCATGTCAGCCCCCCCGAGCGCGCGGCTGCGCCCAACATTTGTCGGCTATAGCCAAGCGCGGCTACGCCAAAGCGACAAGTTCTCGCCAACACCGTATACGCTTCTGTCAGCGGTGTTCAGCTTCGCCGTCAGCCGCGCCCGTGTTGTGACGACGCGGCAGCAGTGCGCTGCGGCGTTGCCAAACGTTTGTCAGCTACGGGTTTCGTTTCGGCCCGAGCTTACCATCTGCTTGGCCGTTTTGCCTCGGTTTTTTCCGCTGCCTATTTATGCCCAAGCTGGGCGGCAGAATCTGGCACGGCTCGATATGCCACGCTGCCGCGCTGAGTGAGATGTCGTAGTATATGAGTCAACTTCAGAATTATCAAAGACCACTTTATCAACGGCGTTTCATTCAAGACTGCTGTTTTGCATTTTCCTTGGAGAACGATAGGGGACTCACTAAAAACGATACCCCTCTGAACATGGTTTGTGAACATGATGCATTCATTCACGTCTCAAGTGTCATTCTGCTTGCAAGCAATGTGGAGCGTTGAGCGGCGTGAGCGGCTCACAAGCCTGGCGCAAGCTGCGACCTTCGAGCTGGAGCTGCCGAAGTGTAGCTTGTGTACCGCGCTTGTACTGAAAGTTGCGACTTGCGACCTGGAAGTGCAGCCAGCAAGCAAAACCGCCTAAACCGATGGCTGGGCCCAAGCGCGAGGCCGCGCGACCCTTCACCAACACTTCAGCAGACAAGGATAGTTTAGTCCGCTGATCACATGACTACCGCAAGGCAGAGAAGGCTATTGTGTGCTTGCCTGGCTCTAATAGCAAATAGCAAAATGTGAAAGTTTTCCGCAACTTGACACACGCCCAGAACGATACCCCTGTCGATACCCCATCGATACCCCTGCAATGTCCCGGAGTTGCCAATGTGAGGCCTAGTGCATTTGCTTACAAAAGACAAGCACGCATCCTTCAGCACACATCCTTCAGCACACACAAGCCGTTGGGATCATGATGTCGTGCCTCTTGGGCTTCGTGATGAAACAGCACTGACACGAAGACAGTCAGCCCAACACCATTCGCTGGCAAACTCAGCGGACCAGGCATTTACAGGGTTGCCAGATGCCCGCAGCCTTGTAGAGAAGCGACGGCGCCGGGCAGAAAAGCAGCGCAAACGAGTTGCAGCGCAGAAGGAAGCAGCAAACGCTGCTGAGTCCGACAGCTCCACATCCACTGTCTCCTCTGGCAGCGACAGCTCAGCCAGCGTGCGGAAGCTTGGGAGTGGGTCTCAAAATAACCAGTTTACCCTTACCCTGCATGACTGCATGCTGCCTGGGTGCTGTTGGTGTATGCCGATAGAGATGAAACCCGCAGAAGGTGGCGCTTCGTGTTCGAAAGACTACGCATGTGGCTACGATGCCAACGCTGTGTTTGCGTAGAAAGTTTGTTGGGCACGTTACGAATTCGCACGGCGCCACAGCGAGAGCGCTTGGGCACGTAGGATTCCTTCAGAGGGTTCGGCGGGCACTTTTCAAATTCGCACGGCGTCACAGCGAGGGCGCTTTGACACGCACAATCCTCGCAGAGGGTTGGTTGGGCACTTTACGCATTCGCACGGCGCCACAGCGAGAGCGCTTCGAGGCGTGCGATCCCTGCAGAGGGTTCATCGGGCACTGCGCGCACGCGCGAAACGTGGAGAACGATAGGGGACTCACTAAAAGCAGAATGAATACACCCCACACAGCAAATATTGACGCTGGCTCATATACCTCTGCAATGCCGTGACGTTGTGGCCTCTTCCTTCATGGATCTCTATGGATCTCTATGGATCTCTGTGGATCTCTGCTGTGGACTGCGTTGACACACTATTACGGGCCAGTGCTGTCAGGTTCCGCTGCTTTGTGCTGCGTGCGGGAGTATGCGCTTTCACAACTATGTTGTGCCAGGCTTGGCCTTCAGCACGGAGCCTCGCACGGAGCTTCGGCTCCAGACACCCTCTTGCCTCTAAGCGCGATCCACACCGTGCTGCTCAATGCAAGATCCCCAACTACAACACCCGCATCCTCATGGATGCCGGCTGGAAACTTTTCCGTGCTCACGTTAGCGCAGTTGGACCCTACACCGCTTCCTCTTCCTCGCCTATTGCTGCGGGGCACTTGTGCTCAGCACCAGCAGGTGCCCTAGCGCATGTCTTCTTTAGCGTCTGAAGGTGTTGCTTTGCAGCTAAGGTCTCGCGAACCCTAGCGCTTGTCTCCGGATGTGGGACGCAGCCAAGGGCGGCCGCGCCCCATCTGTGGGCATTGCTGGCGCGGAATGTTCGGCCTGCCACGTGTTTCCCTTTCGGGTGCGCACTGCCCTGAAACTCCTGTCACCTGCAAAGCTTGGGCTACGACGATGACTGCTTGAGGAAGCACGCGGCAGGGACAGAGTGGAAAAGGTCTATGCAAACGTCCAGCTGCCGAATGTCGAGCCAGCCTCCGCCAAGGAGGGAGCAGAGGGGCAGCGGCACAGTGATCGCACTGTCAGATGGAGCGCAGTGCGTCAGAACCTCCTTTTCGTTCGGGAGCTGCGTTTGCTGACGGACTGCTGAAACACAGTCAAAGGCTGTTTCATACCTTCAGGCTGGCTTAGTTGCGGCCATCAGGAGCAAGCGCAAGCTTTCAGAACAACTTGCCAACTCGAAGTGGGCCGTTGCGAAATAGACTGGGCGACGAGGAGCGAACCAAACGTGGGGCTAAGGCGCTTAACTGCACACCCCTCAGATGACACAACGGGTGTTGGTTTATTGTAAAAGCTTCGCGTTGCCCGCCTTGGCCAGAGCCGCAGAGAGCTACAGAATGGCGGGCCAAGCGAGGGTGCAAATTTCTAGGGAATTGCGCTCCCCCCCGCGCTCCTCCTCAAGCAAAGGCTTCTGCAGACAGAAAAACTACCTCTCAAGACTCCTTTCAGCTTGATGAGAAGGAAGCGGAACTGCGCTACCAGGATGCCTGCCAAGCCAAAACGGTTTGCGACGACAGCTCTGCGTGTTGCCATTGCATGTCTCTTCCTGAGATCGGGGCTTCGTTGCGCTAAGTTCTTGAGTTCGAAAAGCAAAGCTGCCCGGGCATTCCTTGCGATCGCGCTTTGCAAGTCAAGTTGGGGGATCGTGGTGACTAGGCGAAAGACGTGCAGGACTGTACAACAAACGGTTTTCCTTTTTGTTTCCCTGAACGAAGCAGGCTCCCGAGCCTCATGCACCCATGTGGGTCAAAAAGTCAAGTGAACATGGGCCTCCCATTTGTGTTTGTAAAAACCTCCGTACGGGTGTGTTTTTTGCACGTACCCATTTTTTGTGGTTTTAAACTAAACCAACAGGAAAACCACAACAAATTGGGAGGGACCCGTAAAAAGACAGTACCCCCCCCACCGTCTTTCGGTTACCGTACTTGGGATGCGGCCAAAGACTATTTAGGTTGGGACCGAAACACGAAAACATCCGGAGGTGGCGGCTGAAAGCATCTATCTGTTTGCAATTGGGGCCGACTGCGGGCTTGCTTCATCTTCATTCTGGGCAATCGCAACTCACTAACCGGGAGCTTCAGTGAGCAATATTCCCTTGGTGGCTCCCAGCCATCCCCTTAGCTTTTTGGCCATTTAACCCACCAAAAGTTAAACTTTTAGCAGGGGATCTGAGGGCAGCCAGTTCCCAGAGGAACCTGTTCCACTATGTTCGAGGGAGTTGTCAATTTCAGGGGACTCCAACTCGACCAGCCGACGGCCTTGAAACCCACAATCGCCTGGACTTGGCCGAGGCACGCTTTACGGGGCGCCCCACCGCGCCCTCGGACTTAGCCCGACCGGCGTTGTTTTTGTTTCTTTCTCTTCTTTTTTTTCTGCCCACATGGACAGTACCTATACTCCCCACAAACTGCACCCAGGAAGGTTCCTGTCATAGGGGTGTTTCAGTTGGTGAATTGCGTGCTTGATTCCACTCGTATAAGAGGCTCCCGTGGAAATGGCGCACCCCTTCTTGCAGCTGCAAGGCTGCCACGCGCGAGCTTGTTTCCATGTTTGATTTCTATCGGATGTTCTGTGGATTGTATCTGGGAATCCCTGGCAAAACAAGAGCAGGTCTGGTCCTGGTGATGTGGTTGCCTCTAATCAAAGCAGCTGCTGTGACATGCTGAACTGAAGCAGGCAATTCGAGGTGGTTTGTTTCCCCTTTTTTTTCTATCATTTGTTTTTCTCGCGAGCAGTCATGAGAAAACCCAACATTCCTTTCCCCTACTTTCCACAGTTGTTTCGGATTTTAACGAGGACCGTACAATCAGGTGCTTCCCTTTGTTAGCAAGAACGTGATCTGTTGTGCGGGTTCTCCTGATTAGGGTCCTACGTTTTGGTTTTCGCATTTTCTCCCGGGAAAAGAGCAAGGCAAGTATACCCAGGGGCAGTGTGTGATGAAACGAGTCTGGGCATAATAAACTGCCAGATGCGACGTTATCCATCCCTTGATTCGTTCCTTGAAGTGAAAGCGTCCTAGGCTTCGTTACGGGTGTGCTACCATGGAGATATTTGTTTGGTCCATGAAGCCTCGGCAAGGCCTATGTTATCAAATCACACATGTTCGGAAGTATTTCCCTGATCATCCTTGATTGGAGACGGCAAGAAGGGCCCGACAAAGTCTAGGACAACGGGCACTACCCTTTTTGGGGGAGGGTTCCCCTACTAGAATAAACTGCAGAAAACAGATCGGGTACCCTTATTCTAACCTCTCTACTGGAGGACCTAGAAGTAAACCTGCCTCTTATGAACCCGCCTTGGGCCCTCAACAAAAATCCAAGCTGTGGGACACCCGAGCTCCGACCAAGTCGGCCTCCATGCCGCACATGAACCTTCCAGCAGGGCGCGGGCCCCGACTCCGGCCGATGAGTTTCCGCCCACATGGTGTCATGGGATCCGTGAGGGGTGGGGTGGTGGTTTCCACCTGCATTGAGAGACACGGAGTTGCTCCACTCAAGATTCCCTTGGAGGGCCTCGAGGTCCCGAGCTCCAGTCTTCCCTTCCGGGGGCGAATGGTTGGCTCGTTGGTTGGATCTCTGCACTGGCACTGTTTGGAGAACAGCAAACACATGTTTTTGTGTTGCACAGGACCCAACAGCAACCAAGTAATGGGAGCCCCGGATCCATCTTGGTCCCATTAATAGGGGCTGCTGCCTCCAAAAGTGATCCGGATTCACAGTAAAAGGGGACGCCCCCTATTAATCAACCAGTGTTTTTTAAGACTGGGTTTCCGGTCAGTGCCCCCCCTTGTTGTTCCCCTCCAAAAGTGAAACCCACAACCCCCGCATATACATAATGGGCCTGAAACCTCAAACTAATGCCTGCAAAACTTGGTCATTTCCGCAAATTTATGGGGTGTTTCCCCTTTTTCTGGGTAGTTTGAGCGTTGCGGGGGCTTTATCCATCCGGGCTTCCCATGAATGGAACCGAATGCATACTAAACGGAGCAGAGAAGCGGCGTCCCGGTGCTTTCTCTCCGTAGGCATTCGGCGAAGCTGGGCAACCACCTGGGCTTCAACGCCCGGCGCCCGGTGAATCGGATCAGCCCAGTTTGTCGGCTGGGGGAGTCTTGGTCGATATGGCTGTGGCTCAAAAAACCGGAATCCCAAAATGGGTTGCCCTGGTAAGTGGAACCATGGAACAAAACCCCTGCTGTTTAATTTTGAGCCACACCCATATGTTTGCTGGATGGCCCACTTTTGGGTCCAGCCGAGACTGGGGGAGCCGGGACAGCATGTACACTGCCAGCTATTGAAAGCCTTCACTTTGAATTGGACTGAGAGACTGGGGGAAATCAATGAGTTGGATCCCTTCATGGGTCGGGGTGTCCCAAACTATTGAGAGGGCCTGTCTGAACATTTCGGATTGAACAAGTGATTTCCCGTGAAGTCATGGAGAGGGGAACACTTTCAGATGTCGTAATGGACCCAGATCATGAGGCCTTTTGATAGCACCCTGCCTCTAAGAAGAGGCAAGGCCCCCGAGAGCGGGCGCCCGCGGTATTTGCATGTGGACCCGTTTGGACAGCGTTGAATTCTGACAACAGCGGAGTGGGGTTTTTCCGGCACCAACCAACCAAGCCTGTGTGCTGGCCAACTATTGTCAATCAAGTTTCAATTAGAGGATTCCTTCATTTTTGGACACATAGCCAGATCTTTGGGTCGACATTGCGCCAATAGAAGTACCCAAGATGTGGCATTAGCCAAGGTGACCTGGATTGTGCTCGGCCCACACTATGAAGAAAAGCGCAAAGTCAATTATTTAGAGTCAACCTCAAGCAACCTCAGGCGGTGCAAGTCAGATTGTTTGGCCACCGCGCAGTAAAGACACCCATATAGCTGTGGGTCAAAACCAATGGTACCATTTTGGGGTAGGTGCACCACCCATTTTAGAACCTATTTTACTGGGGATTGGGATGTTCACTGGGGGTACGACTTGGGTTTTGGCCATAGCCATATTTCTCCGCCTCAAAGGGGAAGCGGCAAAAAGGGGCGGTCGCAGCGAAAAGTTCTCCCGAGGCGTACGCCAACTTGCGGGGCCCGTTTGTGGCTCGCCGGGCGCTGAGGAAATTCCCGACTTGCGTTTGCCCGTTTTCAAAGTCGGGATGAACCGTACTTTCAGAGACGACTTGAGGAGGCTGGAATAGAAAAGCAAACTGCGCATGTTGCTTGAGGATGCTGCCACCGTCGCACTTTCTAGCTTATAGCTGTCAAGTGCAAAAAAATGGAGTCAGTCGGTGCCAAGGCTACCCTTTCACCATTGTCTCACAAACACAGACCCTTGTCCTACACGAGCAGTCGAGGGTGGGAAAGGTATATTTGTGGAGCAAGTGAATCCCTGTCCGTCGTCTTCGAGAAACAGACCTCGGGTCCACTGAAGAACCAGCGAATAGCAAACCAACCCTTGAGGACCTTGGCAATCGCCAAGCAACAGCATGCCACAAGTGAAGAGATCGCGGCCACAGCCAGCCCCCTTGCAGGCCACCTGGACATGTGTGCAATAGTTTTCTCCGTTTGGTGTGTTTCGGCTTAGGTGCCTGCACAAACGTTTCTCGCACATAAGCAGATACCTGCAGCATACCTTCATTTGGCCGCTTCTTCCGGCGCTCCAAGTGTTCTTCTTGTTCCAGACTTAGCGCGCTACCAGTGGAAATGGATGGGCGCTAGCAGGATATTTGCGAGTATGCACCGAAATTGGCGGGCAATGAGTGAGGAACCGGGCTGAGTGACAATTGTCCCGTTGAGCACGGTTTCAGCACAATTGCTTCTTGTTCGTCTGAAATTAGTGTTGTTTCATTGATCTCTAGGCATTCAGACATGTGTGCATGCAAGGACTTGTACGTACGTGCATACATGCGTACATGTATGCAACGCCAGCTACATACGGAGATAATCCAGGTGCAGAGACATACAGAGGCAGAGAAAGAGAGAGAGAGGCAAGACAGACAGCCATAGAACCTAGGTCCCCCAGTAGTGCCCTTTTACCTTTTTTTTGGGGGAGGGTTCAACTCTACTAAAATAGACAAAACCGAAAAATCGGGTACATTTATTCTAAGCTCTCAAATCTGGAGGACCTAGCGTTTGACACGCTGGTTCCCAACCTCACCAGTCTGGATCCCA
>CAUJNA010003486.1:92608-212608 GCA_963377175.1 Effrenium voratum
ATGGCCCACAATTCTAAGGGTAGCTTCCATGTCCATTCTGAACCCAGGGATCCGTTTTTTTCTAGACAACCGCCTTTGAAACCCTGAAAAAACAGCGATCGGTTTTCAAAAAGAAGGATGGTTGAAAAGAATGGGGGATCAACCCATTTTCCATTGCACCCACAAAGAGCCAAGCTTTTCGCTGAGGGGTCAACAGTGGAGTCAACAGCAACCAAGTAGTTGGTTGATCCTTTTGCGCCGTGGGCCCATCGGCTTTCCGTGCTACAGACTTCAGGGGTCGGACGACTTGGCGTGAAATCAACTTGCGGTTTTGGAGGTTGGGTCCGGACTCATCGCCAAGGTATCTCGAAAAAGAAGGGACTGGCTGCCAAGGGATTTCTCTGCTGCTACTGGGTTGGATCTTTAGACTTTGACTTGTTGGATCCCCCTCATATTTCCTGGGAACTTGCAACAAGTTAAACTTTTTTCCTAAGGGGGTCTACAGCCCCCGAGACTGGGTATGCCTTGGGAGCTTGCCAAATAGAGGAGGCTGAAGAAAAACAGCTTTCTGGTTGTTTGCAGCCTGTGGAAGCGAAGGAAGTGAGCCACTGGCAAATCTGGATCCTCACAGGGCGAAGGGTATGCCGTGGGGCTTGGCCATGGACACGAGGACGCGAGGGAGCGGCCCACAAATTCAGGCCCTGTTTGATAGACTAGTTGCGGTTGGGACGTTTGTCGCTGGAAAGGCATTTTGAAGGGGGCGTCAACGTCTGAGGGCTTATGGTACTCTGCCAGACTGAGCAAGTCTAGTGCTTTGCCTTCTGCCTTCTTTACATGAGTGATGATTGCTTGCAGGAATTGCTTTGAGCGCAAGGATGGTAAAAATTGGATTAGACTCGGATCGGCGTGATCCGTGCGTGAACCTCAGGTCACGTGGACACCTTGATCTGGGACACCGACATCGACAAGCTCGGGGCTCAGAGGGTCAAGCAGAAGTTCTCCAGCAGCAGCAGAGAGAGCGAGAGAGCGAGAGAGCGAGCAGAACATGAGCACGTTCCACTAGCATGGCATTTGCAATGTCCTCTTCAGGGGACCTGGCAGGTGATAAACACCTTCCAGAGCATTTGTCGGATACCTGGAAGATATCGATTTCCTCTTCAAGGGACCTGTCAGGTGCCATGTTGGTGAGAGAGTAACTCCCGACGCGTTTCATGGTTGGGGAATGGTTCTTGTGGATTGATTGCAGTTTGGACACTCTGTTCAGCTGAGAAACAGATGGGCACAGGAGAAGGGGGTGTTGACCTGTGCCCAGTTCAGTGGTTCTATGTTTTTTGCGGATGGGACATGTTCAGGTAGTTTTGAAGGTATGGAGGTTATGTACTACTTGTAAGGCGTATATACTTTCATTTGCCTGATATTGGTGCCTCGAAATTTCCTGAACATGGTGTTGATGGGTTCCCTAATAGACGCCCCCAAAAAGGGATCTCACTTCCCCCCAAAGGTCTTGGATTGGATTCTGAGAAAGGATTCAGGCTTGCTCACTCCGAACAAAAAAAAGCAACAACCATACCACAAGGATCGTATGGGGTCCTTGGCTTTGGGTTTTCCGGCGGAAGCGCCCCTGTGCCTCTGAGCCTCTCTGGAAGACTGACTGCGCACTTTCCAGCACCCCCGAACCACTGCTTTTTGCGCGGTACTTGGTTTTTCATGTTGAGGGCGCACTTGCATGTTGCCTTTGGTGGGACGGTGGTGATAAACTAGTGGCTGTCCATGTGGGTGTTCAAAAGGTTCGCTGAGAGGTATGGAAGCTAACCTCAGCCATGAAACAATGCAAACATCGGGAGCACCCTGGAATGAGCCATTGGCGTGTCATATTAGTGGACAGGACGACGAGCTGGACGATATTCAGACCAACTGTTCCGTTTTTTTGTTTTTTAGCCCATGTTTTATGTGTAGAAAACAATCTTAGCGTTGTTTTTATCTCATGATATGTACATGTTCATGGGTGTTTCCCCACAACCGAACGGGATTTTCTCAGACCAACGTCCGGTGCGCCTCCGAGCCGAGGAGCGACGGAGTGCTGAGACAGGTGGACTCAGCCATCTACAAGGGCGCCGCAGGGCTCAACGCCAAGGCGCGGAAGTCGCGGGGAAGTCGCGGGGAATTCGCGGAACGGAGTTCGCGAGAGAGGACGTGGGGTGTGTTCCACAGGGTTCGGTTTTGTTGGTTGGTTTGGTTAGTTTTGCTTGTTTAGTTTGATTGGTTGGTTGGTTGGTTTGGTTGGTTGGTTGGTTGGTTGGTTGGTTGGTTGGTTGGATGTATCTTTTGCAACCATTTGAAACATGTTGCTTTTTCAACACCAAAATAGAGGGAAACCTTGCCATGTACAAGTTGCAATGTTCAGGTGTATGATGCATCCGGATCCCTGTTCCAGGCAGCAAGTCCTAGTGTTTGCACGCTGTGCCCGCATGCTGGACCAACCCGAAGCTGAGGGGCCTGTGCTGGATGTGTTTTCCCCATGTTCACGATGGGAATTGACCGGATCTGACCTTCCTGGGCCCTTCGGAGAACTGAGTGAAGGAACCGGGTACTGTTGGGCAAGGGGCACTGATTGAATTCCTGTGCAAGTCCCTCCAAATCATCTTGGTGGGTTTCCCAAACAGCGCCAGGTTCCACTCGTAGCGTCGGTGTTTTAGTGGAAAAGTGTTGTTTTTCTGCGCCGGCTTGGGCCTGACAAGCCTTTTGTAGCCCGGAGGTTGACACCCAGTGAAACGGTGTCCTTTCACAGGTGCATTTTGTTTGGATGTTAGGACTTTAACTTTTTGCCAACTAATGGGTTTTCCATGAAATCATTAAAAGTTAAACTTTTCGCAGGGGTGCAGAAAGCAAACGAGCTTTTGTGAGTCTTCCAAAGGGCCCTGTCTGATGGAAAGGATTTTTTTGTTTTCTCGATGTATTTCTTGTTGCTTTTTGAAGCCCCGATGAAATAGGGTGGCTTCAGAAATGGACCCATGAGGACCCTCTTCTCCTCCCCCAACTTACATCACAGATGCAGCCTGTTGCTCGCATTTCTGCTTGTGCGGACAGAATGCTTTGGCTTACACTTCGCCGAACACATGCGAAATCTGCTGCGTCTCATGTGAGCTATTTGGTTGGATCTTTGGATTTGAGCTTTTAGGTTAGTGGGATTTTCCTCATTCGAACCATACAAAGTTAAGTATTAACTTTTTCTACAAGGGGGTCGTTACAGCAGCCCGGATTTGGGCCAAGCGGTGAAATTTCGTGCCGAGCAACCTTGACAACAAATTTTGGCCAGCCGGGTGGCTGGGCCAGATTTTTGGCCGAAGAGGCAACCCATTTTTGCCACCTTGGGCCAGTTGGTTTTTCACCTGGGCCAACCCCATGTTTTCGTCCCGGATCTAACCTTTCAACATGTCCGATTCTATTTTTTGCCAAGGTGCCAAAAGTGGTGATCTGTTTTAGTTCAGCCATTTGGATCGTTTAATTTTATTTCTGGGTCCTTTCATTTCTGGCTCCCAAAAACCCGAAAACCAGCGCGCTGCTTTCTCACCTGTGGGCCCATGAAAAGCGCCTCCGCTCGGCTCGCGCCGCGCGCCTCCAGGCGGAGCGCACGCCGATCTATGGGCACCTGCCGCCCCACTGCTGCCGCACCTTCGGCGCCGCCGGGGGGCCCCAGAGACACGTCCAGACCTCCGCGTCGACCGGTTTTCGTTCGGGAGACAAAAGCGTCCGGCGTCGGAGGGTGCAACCATAGGTGTCCTTTCTAGGTGAATTGAGCCCAAAATAGATGGCACTATTCAATGGCTAAATTAGTTTGGGGTTTAGCTTAATTTGGGCATGGGTCAACTTAATTTGGGCATGGGTCAAAACCCAAATCGTACCCCCCAGTGAACATCCCAATCCCCACTAAAATAAAGCCTCCCATTGGTAGCCATTTAGCCCAAAATAGATGGCACTGGTTTAGATGGGGTTTCTTCCATTGACCAGGGCCATCCATTTTTCAAACAGGCCACCTATGGTTGCGCCAGTTTTAGTCGCGAATGGGACCAGCCTGAGACCAATCGTAGCTCCAGACGATTAGTCCCAGGCTAGTTCCAGACGGTTGCGGTGTTTTTCAGGGTTTTGTTTCGGTATTTTAGAGGTGAATTGGTATTTGCTTCTTCCCGGATCTTCCAGATCATGGCAATTTATCGTAACACCCGGAGACAACCAGTTTTCTGAAGCGTGTTTCCGGAAGCCGTGGTTGAACATTTGTGTTTGTTATAGTTAGGTTGGGGAATCGAAGCAGAAACCTTGGTTTTCTCGCAACCATCCACATTGTTGCATGTTGCTTGGATGTTAGGACTTTAAAGCTTTTTGCCAACTAGTGGGTTTTCCATAAAGCCACTAAAAGTTCAACTTTTAGCAGGGGAGCAGAAGGCAACCGAGCACAGTGGTGTATGATCATGTATGATCTGTTTCAGTCAGAGGCACAGCTCCTTCTGGCAGATAAACTGCCTAGATAGCCAAGTTGCGATCGCTTTTTTCAGTTCCTGTTGCGATCAGTTTTTGGGGTTGTCCGTGGATGGACCAAAAGCGATCGCAACTGGCGATTTTCGGTGGGCAAAAGCTTCGAATAGCTTCCTATCTCGAGGTCCTTTGGGCAAGCGGGAGACTCTTGGAGACTCTTGGAGTTTCTCCCGTGCCCTTTCTCACGGTTCCCCTACAATAGACAAAAAATAAAAATAAACAACAATCGGGTACCCTTATTCTAACCTCTCCAATCTGGAGGACCTAGCTAAAGGTCATATTTTTTCACATAAACCAAGGGGTAAAAGTTGCGAAAGGGATTTGGTGTTGAAACTCCCTTCGAGTTTGCATTATGCTCGACTTTGAGTTGCCAAACTTTAGACTTGGTTTGGCTTCAATGCCCAATTTGTTGGTTTGCAATGGCTAGAAAGAATCACTGTATCCCCAAACGGATGTACCTTTTTGGAAACCGGGCGCACTCCTTGGACAACCGATACGGTTTCAGTCCCATGCCCGACGATGTCACCAGTCACCACTTGCATGGAACAACAGCATGGGAGGGGGGAGCAAGCCACAAAATACGGGTTTGGCTTTTTGATGTACCACCGAAATGGTTTCCGCTTGGTTTCCCTTGAACCACCCATAGGGGAATTACCCTCTCAACAGACACCCCCACCTGGTCCTTCATTCGCTACATAAATTTGTGTCCCTTGGATGTTTCGTAGCAGAAATTTGGTCCTCGGGCATTTTTTTTGGCGGAGAAGGGGCGCAGATTTGGATTCGGGAGAGCCGTGGGAGCCGATCAAAGGTTTGGAGGACAGTTCTCCGACGTCCAGCAGGAAAAGCAAGAGTCGATGGACGCGCATACGAAGAGCTCTACCAATTGCCGGAAGCTATCTTACACTTGGGTGGAGTTATGCAAAGAGTCCAGAGAGAAGGTGCGTTCCCCTCAGCAGCGATGCAGGTGCGTACCGTCCTCCCGAAGCAGGATCAGCCGCAAAGCATGGCCAAAACGAGACCAACAACCATTCTCGGATGTTTGAACCGCTTGTGGAGCCGATTCATCACTGCGTGGGTGGTTCCGATATGGTCACGAGACTTCCCTGACGGAATGACATGCGGACTTCAGCACGTTTGGCTTTTGCGGCGGCTTCTCTCTTCTCATATAAGATGTTGCGTGGAAACGTGGAAACATACCCGCAAAACGGGCGCAAATACCCGCAAAACAAGCGCAAACACCCGTACAGCGGGCGCAAATACCCACAAAACGAGCGCAAACCCAAATAATGTAACAATTGGTATTTGCAAGAAGCCCGTGTTCATGAAACAAGTGTTTTTCGGGAGCACTTTTTGGATTATTGGGCAAACATAGAGCAGTTGTTTTTCGTGACACAAATTTATGCAACAATGGAAGGTCCAGGCATATATGTTTGTGGTCCAGTGGTCCCAGAAGGAATCCCAACACGTCCGGGTCCCAAACACCCACTTGTCTTTTCAGGAGGGAAATCAGGGCATGAAGATGGCTGGTTTCTTTTGATGTTCCTTCCAAACAACACATGGCTACCATCAAACAAGACACATCCAAACAAGCGCTGAATGACTGAAGTCTTGTTGGGGGCTGGTTTGAGTGAAATCAGTGCCTTTTTTTTTGGGGGGGGGGGGTGGTGGAGGGCTGGGGATCCTGCTATGATAGAGTCGCGCCTCGCAGGACCCCTACCAGATTCAGTGAGCCGCTCCAATTTCGCGGCTTCCGGCAACAGTTGCAAGTCCCTTTTGGGACGAAGGCATCGCCATCGGGGGAAGTGGCAGGTTCCGCTCGAACCCCCCAGCTCTGCGAACTCCACCCCCCTGAAAGCTCGATCCTTTTGCTTGGTATCCCACTAAATCTGTTTTGGCCCTCGAACAACATATATGTTTACGTTTTAGCACCCCATGAAAACTCCTTTTGCTTGGTATCCCACTAATTACAACTGTTTTTGGCCCTCCAAAGACATGGTTGCATTGTAGCAAGGTCGGTGGTTGCAACTCGACTGGTTTCTTTCTGGCTGGGCATGGTGCATGCGATTCCAAGTGCTGTTCCCCGCTCAGTAATTGCTGAGACATGTCCGAAGTGGATCCCGAATGGGATGCCGTCGAATCGGATTCGAGCCGAAAAGTCGAAGCCACCGGGAGTTCTTGCGCGAGACGGAGTCCGTAAAGGCTTTCAGTCAAAATCAACCACCAACAGAACCTGGCTTTGTATGCCTGTTGTATGCCGTTTGTTGTGTGTGTGTGTGTGGGCTTCTCCTTGGAATTCAGCCGCCTTCTCTGCCATGCGGCCATGTGGCAAATGCGACAGCTGTGGCTGGTCAACTGAGGCACATTCGCCAAGCCGTGAGTGAAGAAGCTTAGGAGGAGTCCCAACCACAACTAGGCGCGCCGCCCTTGCCATTCTCTGCATGGTTCTAGTGTGACCTGTACTACCTGCGCCAAAGACCCTTATGAAAGGAGTTAATTGAAGGCTTCTGCTAACGAAGCCTCGCGAAGGCTAGCGCGCAGGGCGCGAAAGCCCCCCAAAATCTGATGGCGAAAGCGGTTGAAGAAGAGCCCGCCGCGAAAGAGTCACCAAAGTGCATGTTTGCAGTTTCTGGTCTTTGTGTTTGTACGCGTGTGTTGGGAGTTGAGGTAAATGCAAACGGCGCCCGCCGCGAAAGCTCCGCGAAAGTGACCATTACAAAACACATGCCCGCGAAAGTGAAACGTTTGGCCGCCAAAGCATCGCGAAAGGTTCCGGGAAATCGGCTTGTTTGTAGAGGGGTTTATATTACACCGCTCAAATTCAACACAGGGGAATTGCGTTCTGTGCGGGATGTGGCCCATGGACCGAGTGAGTGAGCGAGCGAGCGAGCGAGTGAGTGAGAGACAAGAGAGATAAGAGGGAAAATCGAGATAAGAGAGATAAGAGAGAGGGCAGGGAAGACTTCCCTAACAAAGGGAGCGAGAGAGAGCGAGCGAGCGACAGAGCAAGCTGGCGCGCTGCAGCTGTTCTGGTTCAGAACGTCTTTGTCCGTTGCGCCGTGGCCGCGACCCCAGCGTTTGTCACGTGCATAGCCGGACGTGCCCATTTGTCCATTTGGGTGTGGGTCAAAATTAAACCACCAGGAATTGGACCACAGGTTTTAGTCCTTGGTTCCATTTACCAGGGTAACCCATTTTGGGTACCCATGTTTGACCCGCAGCCATTTGAGCCACTTGCTCAAAACCTGGGTAGATCAACGATAGTAAGGGACAATCCCCTTGCATCCCCTTGCCATAAATAGCTGCGGATATCTGCCTTCTTATTTGTTTACATGGTTCTGGGTA
The DNA here is from genome assembly GCA_963377175.1 of Effrenium voratum. Classification (NCBI taxonomy): domain Eukaryota; class Dinophyceae; order Suessiales; family Symbiodiniaceae; genus Effrenium; species Effrenium voratum. The sequence goes on from CAUJNA010003486.1 coordinate 100,460, forward strand.
GAACCTTTGAACCCGGGTTTTGATTGTGACTCATTTTTTGTGCGCAGGTGAAAGCCGAGTACCATATATGGTTTGTCTTTTTGTGGGGAAACCCCTTTTTGGTTGGTTTTAAGCGGCAGCATAAAGGAACATCGTAAAGCCATTTGGGGGTCCGATTCCTAAACAAAAACGACGAGCCGCTCATATGGCCATGGGTCAAAAGCCCGTACCCCCAGTGAACATCCCAATCCCCGGTTCTAAAATGGGTGGTGAATTCACCTACCCCAAAACCCCCCTTGAAAGATACTCCAGAAGTGCGGGGGATGGTATCATGCCGTTCTCCGGGGAGTTTCTATCAAACCGGGCGCATAGGGGTTTTAGCACACAAGCGTGACCCTTGAAGCAAAGCGTGGCAGTCCCGCGGGCTCACAACCCGTAGCTCGGCGATGGATCAACTGGGCTTGGTGATGGTGACCCACATCGCGGGATACCACTCATGCCGCCGAGTTGGTTCAGCTTTGTCGCATTTTGCCAAGGGATGTTAGGACTTTAACGTTTTGCCAACTGATGGGTTGTCCGAATTAAGCCACTAAAAGTTATTCACTTTTAACAGGGGAGCAGATTTCGCAACCGAGTTCAGCTTTGGCGGGTTCCCTCAAAATCGACCAGCCCACAAAACCCTAGGAGCCCCTTGGACCTCATTGTATGAGGCCTTTGGGAAGGCCCTCTTTAGGGTCCTCTCCTGGGTTTTTTGGGCGAGTCCCTTCCTGACAATTTTATGTTTGGTTGAATGTGTTTTTGCCGTGGATACTGGTTGCAACAAGCCACATAATAGTTCCAGTGGTTTTATGACCACTTTGATCGGTCTGAGGTGGCTCATAGGGGTCTCTCGCCAGCCAGCCCAGCAAGCACGAAAGGGGTGATGTTGACCCCAGATTTAAGTAGAACTCCTGGCCTGGTTGATTAATCGGGGAGTGTCCCCTTTTACTGGCGAATCACCACTTTTGAAGTGAACACGCCCGTACTGTAATAGTGGGACTGGTTTATTAATCCTGGGTCAACATTAGCCTCCTAGCACGTTGGAAAGAAGAAGTCTTCCAAACAAGGTCTCTGCACTACCATGGGTGGCAAGCCTGGAATACGACTTAGAGACAAGCGCCGGTTTCCGGGCGAGCCGGTGGAGGTCTCGAGCCGCTGGATTTGCAGCGAGGGGTCACCAAGCCCAGTGATCACAGGACTCAAACCAAACTAAACTCCACGCTCGAAACCTCCAAGACTCTAAAAGCACCAAAACTCAGCTCGGATTCCTAGTTCCTGACTGAGTGGGAGCTTCTGGAAATGCCGAGTTCTGAGCTTGTTCGGCTTTTAAAGCCCATGAGTCAAATGCCCGTGGTCGGGGGAGAGCAAGAAGGCAACCTGAAGATACCCTTTGTCAGACCAGCCCTTTTCTGAGATTGGTTTGTTTGATCAACGAATCCCATTGAAGACATGTTCCAAAGGCACATAGAGGATTGGCCGGAAACCTGTTTCGGCCAGCTTCCCAAAAGGATCAAAAGGCAAATTCATGGTTCTTGGCTCATGTTGTTTCCTTCTTTACTTCGTTTCTGTACCTATTCTCTCTTGGGGCTCCACAAATGCAACGTCTCATACTCTGATTTAGCCACTACAACCTGAGGCCGGAACTGGTGAGGACATCCAAGGACCAGCAAGGCAAGGCTCCAAGAGCCTGAACAGTAACCTTTGTCTCCCTTTGTGGCTCCGAGTCAGTCCTTTTACCAGGACGTAAGTTCGCAGTTCGCTGCGAGGCTCTATGGACGGCCTTGGACATCCCCAGGCGCGTCGCTTCGTCGCTTCGTCGCTCGTGGCCGGCAGGGCGTCGGCCGTCTTAGACCGTCGGTCGGGTGTTCGATTCGGCCAAGTTAGTAAGTCTAGGTACCCCAGTAGCCCCTTTCACCCTTTTTTGGGGGAGGGTTCCACTACTAAAATAGACTGCAGAAAAAAGTTGGTACCCTTATTCTAACCTCTCTATTGCAGGATCTATGCCTAGGTCAGAACCGACTTCCCAGTCCCCGTGCAGTGGAGGTTCACCTTGCCGGGTGAAAAGCCCCAAGTGGCTCTCACCTTGGCGAATCGAAGAAGAAAGAAGATCCAAACGGAGCCCCTCGGCCTCGGCCCGTTTTGAGGCAACGTGCAACTTTTGAACCCCGTGGATTCATACCCCTGGTGGAGAAAAGCCCCAAAGCCCCGGAAGTTCTGTTTAGTTGCTCCCCACCCATCCGGTTCCTCTTTTTTTTATAAGGATGGTTGAGTGGTAGTTTCCACCAAAGCACCAGAAACGTGGCACCCTCAACAAGACAGTTGTCTAGGTCTCAAGAGGTGATCGATCACCTTGTATTACCAGGTCCTTTGGGCAAGTCAGCAAACCGACCCAAAAAGCAGCCCGTTTTCCCATTTGGGTGCACCATTTTTGAGCCACTGCCATTTCCCCTTCGCATGTCAGGGCGGCAGTTTCTGAGGCTCTTCAAGTTTTTGTTTTGATGTGCTTCCTTGCTTGTTTTTTTTCTTGGGGGGGGGGTTCAACCCCATTTTGGATGGGTGTGAAGGCACTTTCCACAGGAAACCAACCATAAGGGTCCCCTAGTTTAAGACATACCCATAGTAGAGGTTGATATCATCTCCACCGGCTTCAGGGGCAATCTTCACTGTTGCTGGCATGCTTTAGGGTTTTTTGGTGGCTTTTGATTATTTGTTTTTGGCATTTAGGTTTTATTTTATTTTTTTTTGTGTGTGTTTTTTGTTTTTGTTTTTTTGCTCTGTTCATTTTAGTGGGGGGTGGGGGGCTGCAAAAGGGAAAGTTTTTTGCCACCATACCAAGGATGGGGCAAGTCATGTAACAGCTTCCAGGCCGTGGGTTGCGGCTCAGGGTTTGAGGGTCCGTGTTTCATGCCCACCCTCTTGAGATGTTCAGAGGTTCTGGGGCTGGGTGATGGTTGCCAAGGCTTCATGCCCTTGCAAGTGGGATGAGAGAAATCGTGGGAGAAATCGTGACCATGGATGTTGAACTGTAGTAACCAGAAGGAGACGGATCATGTGTTTTTTTTTTCCAGACCCCGATTTTTAACACTCATGTTGACTTATTTGTTTCACTGCTTCGCTGGGTCGTCACTCGTGCTTGCCTTGCTTCGAATTCGACACTCGATTACTTCCTTTCTGGGTGCTCCGAGTCTTGGAAAGATCATGAAACAGAAGAGAGCGCCCCAAATCCGCTTGCTTTTGGCTCTATGGTTGCAGCAAGGTTCATAAGCCGCCTTACAAGTTCCCCAGTTCAACCAGGTAGAATTTCAGCTGCAATGGCCCCATTGGCGCATTTGGCGCGCTTTTGAGCCGGGTCCCAGAAGAAACCCATTGACCCCCATGGACCTCCGATGGCCCTTGGGTTGCAAGACCCTTGACTTCGCCAGAATCTGAGATGAAGTAAGCGTTCGCCATACTTTTAATTTCCGATCGACTTCACCAGAATGTGAGATCGAGTCTCATGCTCGCCGTTAAGAAAAAAAAATAATTAAAAAAAAAAAAAAAAAAAAAAAAAAAAAACGATCGATGACACCGGGTTCGGTTGCTGTCGAGTCGAATCCCCCCCCCCCCCGTTTTTTTGGTCCCGGCCCAAGGCAAATGGGCCGCCCTCACCCGACGGCCCGGAGGCTTTAGGGAGCTTTAGGTGAGATCCAGCGATGCTTTCATGGTCACCCCGTAGGTTCCAGCCCAGTTTATGGATAGAGGGTCCAACTGGGTTGAGGGCAGGAGACCACTTTTGGAGGGGAATGAACCCAATTCCCTTAAAGGAACCCACAGTAAGGGTCATTCCCTCATTCCCTGAGCACTTTGGAGGGGTCAACATTATGGCTACTTGGTGGGATGTTTGGACTTTAACGGTTTGGTTGACATTGTAGATTTTCCAGAGGGAGCCTACAAGAAATTAAACACTTTTCGCGGTCAACAGCAACCAAGTAGTGGGAATCTGCGATGTTGACCCCGGATTAAGAACCCCGTCTCATTGATAGGTGGTGTTGCCTCCAAAAGTGATCCCCCTATTAATCAACCAGGGGTCTATGAATCTGGGTTTCTCGGATTCCCATTAATGGTGCTGAGGTGTCACCAAGGAAGGATTCCCTCTAAAAGGGGCTGCCTTCCCCCCGTTTTAAGGTGAAAAGGGGCGTTTGGTTACACAATTTGTTTCGGGAAAGGTTTTGGTGGCAAGATTACCAATGACATTGTTTGAACTTGCCGTTGGCTTCTGTTTGGACTAGTAGCTTGCGCCGAGAGATGTCACTGTGGAATGGGTTCTGAACAAGGTGTAGGACGAATGGCGTGTGCACAGGTGACAACAATGGTAGGCTTAAGGCCGTCTTGGATATTTGGTGCTCAGTAGTGCGTAGCTTAGGTTGTAGCGCACTTCGGACCCCAAGGGGTGTCCTAGTTTTTTCAAGCCAATCCCAACACCCAAGCTTGGGGTTCAGCTCAGTCTTTTAGTGGCGCACTCTTTTCCTCACTTGGGCGGGGTTCCACCAAAAAGGTCAAGCTGGTCTCAAGAAGTTCAAGCAACAAGTGACTGCAGTTGCGTGGTGTCCAGCAGGCCCTACTTAGGTGTTCGGCCAAGTTAGTAAGTGGTTTGCCACTTGCGGTGCAACCCCCTAATAACAAGGTTAACCCAGCTCGGCCATGTCCGTTCTTGGCCACCTGAAATGGAAATCGCCATGACTGGTAGGCAGATGTCCGTTTTTGGTGTGTGGCCGCGAAAACCCAATGGAAGTCTTGCGGTTTTCTTAAAACACAAAGCGGGGGAATTATGTTGTTCTGAAGGCACAAGCCGTGAAATTTAACGGCTGATTGTATGGACCCACACATGCTTAGGACATTATCACTACAATCATTTGGCTGTGGCTCAAAACACGGTACCAAAATCGCACCTTGGTAAATGGAACCAAAGACTACCCGCAGTTTTGCCCTGTTTTTGTTTCTTTTTTTCTTCGTTTTGAGCCACACCCATTTGCCCTCTCTCGGGGGGTGTTCGGTGAGCCAAAACGAAGGATTTGGGGTGATCTCTCGGCCCCGAGGCCCACCCGCCTACACCTTTCCGCAGAGACCCGCCCGAGTCCCCGAGTCGAGTGAAACCGTAGGTTTGGGCCGGACACCTTTGAGATCAAAACGTGGCTGTCTCACCTGTGGACTTTGTCACTTGGGTTTGGCCCAGAGTGGCAAATAGAAGTTGGGCGACTTTCCCAGGAAGTGAGCTGGTCTTTGTGTTTGAAGCTTTTGAACTGTTCTGTTCATGAAGGGATTTCACAAACATGCGAGTGTTTCTCCGCTGCCGCCACAAAACGGGGGCCTACGTTGGGGGGGTCAGGTCCCAGAATTGGACAACCAGGGGAATGGAAGCCTTTCAATGGGCTGGTCAAAGGGAAGCCAACGCATGAGGTGCACCGTTCTGGCTCGTTCAAGCAGTCCGCTCAAAGCGGCATTTGGTTTCGTGGCTCGCTTTTTATGCGAACGGGCATTTTCTTGATTTACCAGGTGCTTTTGGGCGGGATGCTATGGATTTGTGTGACATGCGCCCACTTCATGGACATGGGGTGGATCTTTTTGCGCTTCCGACTAGGCAAATGGTTCAGCAAACCCAAGGCTGGGGTTCGAGCTCCAGGCAGTGATGGCATGGCAAGCCCAACCACTTTCAAATGGTGTGCTTGTTTTTGCGATGGTATCCTGTCACCTTGAGTTAAAGAGAAGCCAACCGGAAGATTGCCATTTTCCGCATATTTTAAGACAGACCCAATTTTGTCAATGTATGCAATATGCATGCATATGTACATTTATCGGAAAGCAGTGTTTAGATTGCTTGAGAATGAGTGTAGCACTGCAGTATATGGGGTTGTGACATCTGCCGACGCAAGCTTGGGAAGTATGTACTGATGTAGTAGGTGTTCCCTGGAACGCTTGAGCCACCCAAAAAGGATTGCTTTCAGTTCCTTGGTTTAAACAGCACGAATACGTCCTCAGATTCCTAGGCATGGGCTCGTGGTGTTGGGCGCGCCGCCAGTTTCCACAGCTTAGGCGCAGAACGTCAGCCCCCGCGCGAGAGGCGTGGGGAAAGGGCCAAGGATGGAAACACAGAATAAAGGAAGGAAGGAAGGCCACGGGCGAAGATGGGATTGTCCAGCTGGAGGATTTGATTGGCACAGGATGATTCTTGATCAAAATCACAAGAAAGAACAACTTGTTCCCCTCACGGGCACTAACCATTCCCTTTTGGTTTTCCCTTTAAACAGACGACTAAAAAGCAAGGCCTTACCTGTGCATGACTTCGGACCTTGTGTAGACCTTAATTTTCGGACCCTGCAAGGGAAAACCCATCCCCGTGGCCCCTGACCACTGCTTCTTGACACAAACAATGACGACCCTGGGCGAAAAATAAAGAGAGAGAGAGAGACAGAGAGAGCGAGAGAGTCGTGTGTTCCACCTTCAGCATCTGAGACATCTGCCGGAAGGGCTTAGTTACGCGCAGCAGCGATCCCTTTAACGAATTTGCCTCGGAAACGGCCTTCTGCATGGCCGGAGACATCATAGAAGTGCGTAGTTGCTCTCCTGGACTGTTTTTGTGCGTGTTTGTAGGTTGATTGTTTTGTTGATTCTGCTCATTCATTTGTACGTGCCTGCATGCTTCGTATGTGTGCGGTTGCGAGCATACCAGGGTTGGAAGAGGCTGAGGCAGGCCTTGTGTTGTGCAATCGACATGTTCCAGCATGATGGGTACACTGGTTCACTTCAGAGTCCAACTGAATGTTGCCGGCGCCCCAACTAAAGCATTCCAAATTGGAGGCTTGCCCTTCAGTGTGATCCCCTGCTTCCTCGTTGACACTGTGGTTTGAGATCATGGTGGGCAACAAGCAATTCGCAAGCTGGCAAAGACCTCGGGAAGTGAGCCGTGGTGAGCCACGGAACATGCGTGAGTCCTGTTCTATGCCGAAGCCTTGGTTTTTTGATCGAGTTGATACTCTTGCAGAAGTTGTGAGTGAGACAATCGGCAAGACAATTCACGTATCGTCATTGGCATGTAGAAAGGCACAGATTTGCAGGACTCCAAGAGATGATACAAGTCTTGTTTATTAATGTTCCACAGACCCTCACTTTACACTGCAGGAAGTAGGCTAAACGAATTCACCAAACAACCTGGCCACCGAGCGAGTAAGCAACAGTACCTGCTGCTGGTTGCATATGCTAACCGTTTGCAAGTTGCAAGCCTTTTTGTTGCAGTCTGTGGTTTGTACTTGTTGCAAACATGCTAGACAAACGCCAGTTGACCACTGTTTCGTAGACCACTTTTCATTTAGTGCAGGGTTGGTTTTACGATTGGGCTGCACTCAAATTCGATCCCAACCCTCCCGTGGGCCTTTCCATGGCCGCCTATGTTCCCAAAATGTGGCTCGAGATAAATGGATGTCGAAGGAAGCAGAACCGACTTCCTGAGTTGGACTTTAAATGTGGAATGATAATTTTATGTTCGCCCCCAATCTGAGACCATACAAAACGCAAGCCGGTTTACATGTCAAGCCGCTACCAACTTCCCCGAGATATTTGGCTCAACACATGAAGTTTGGCATCGACCTAAAGCTCCCTTTTCCAGAAATTGAATTTAGGCTACCCTCGGTTACATGAAGTCGTCATAGGACTGTCAAGAGCTCGGGACCTCACCCAGTGGATGCTTGGAAAATGTCTCTCGCATCACTTGGGCTGTTTCGTTGGGTCCTGAAAGAGCCCTTGGACCTGCAATTCTCTACATGTTGGGTCCGCTTCAATGCCCATGTCCAATCAGTCCCTTTCGGACTTTTATCGTCGCTCGCATCAAGACTGGTAACAGCTGGAGTGCCATCACTCCGGCAGCAATGAAGGTCATCTCCCTTAACCATTCTGTGCATCTTTCCGATAGGATTTGTCAGGTTTTGCTTATGACTCAAGTTGCCATGTAGGAATGGGTCAAAATTAAACCACCAGGGGACCGCAGGTTTTACTCCTTCATTAAGCAGAGCTCCATTTTGGGGTGACCCTATTTCTGACCCACAGCCCATTGTTTTTGCCTGAGGCAAGGCACGGATGTCCCATAGGTAAGGCTCGGACACGTCCCATCCTTGAGGCAGGGGGGCGCCTGCGCGCCGCTCAGACTCCGACTTGGATGAGGAGACAGATCCGCTGAAACAAGCCGTGCCGCGTGGTTGTAGACCTCAGCCAGCGTCACCGATTTCTCCTAATTTTCTAGGGTGTGATTCCGATTCCAATCTTTTCAAGCATCGTTCTTTTCGAAAACCGGCCGTTTCGCCTGGGTTTAGTGAGGATTTTGGGAAAGAAGGATCCCTAGAAAGAATGAGAAACGTACCATAGAAATTTGGTGGCTTGGATGGACAACTTGAGGCCCCAATCTGGAAGGTAGCCCAAAGTCTCCAAACCATTGACCCAAGCTACCAACTACGGCCTGAGGCGTGAACTAGGGACATGGTGAAGAAGGGCAAGGCGGCAAAGCCGAAGCACAGACAGCACCATGACAACCCGCATCAAATTGAGGTGAAACCCTTTGTACCACCTGCTGGAGAAGCAGATCCCAACACAAGCGCCGGGTTGACAAAATGTTACATATTTGGAATGCGACGCGAATTGACGCCAAGAGGAGCCCTTGTTTTCGCTCACGCCGCCACTAACGGCGCGGAGCATTTTGCACATTTTCATACGAACACGTCTCACCGCCTTTCCCGCTGTTCTGGTCGACATCTTGATGACTTTGGTGGGGAGGGGTGGGGTGGGGTGAGGTAAGGACGTACGGAGCACAAGTTGCTCGGAGCCTGCTGTCGTGTGTGTTAGTCACAAGTTTAGTCCCGGACACACCTTCCTTTAGTATCACGCAGGCAGAATTTGGACTTTTATATGCCATCGAGTCTTGCTAATTACGACTCGCCCGCCGAAGGCTCCAAGACTATGACGTACACTTCAATTCTGTGAGCCATGTTCGCTGCAGTCTGCCAAAGCATGTTCTCTGCCTCAGGATTTTTGAACGGTTGGAAAGACGTGGAGAGGTGGCTACCACCTTCTGTCATGCTAAGAAGACGGGCGGGCTGAATCCCAAGCGGTTGCGATACTTGCATAAATTCCGATGGCGGCGCAATCACGCGTGATTGTTTGTAAGAAGCAACGCCGTAGTTATTTGATGTCCAGAAATTTTGATTGGGCGTTTGCCAGGGTTGTGAATTCCTTCGCGGCGTTAGTGGCGGCGTGACCTTGTTTGCTTCTACCCCTCATGCAAAAAAAAGGCAAACATGGTGCAGAAGGTTCCCTAGTAGACCTCATGGGATCAGACAGAATTTCTTAATAGATCTCAAATTAATGTTGAACAAACCGTTGCGTCCACACCGCGAGAGGGAGAAAGCGAGTTGCGTCTACTATGGATGAAGGGTTTCCATGGTGTCTCATGAGAATCTGGGATAGCCTTCGGGGAAAGCAACATTATCATGTCACCATGTCCCGTTTGGGCGGCTGTGTAAGGCTGAGCCTTCGGAGTTAAGGAACAATACTCATGGAAACAAAACAAAGGAGAATCCATCTATATATCAATGGACGGCTTTTAACAGGTGAATCTGAGCTTCCTCTACAAATGGATAGGTCTTTGGAGTTCTTTCCTTCAGGGGAGTAATTAAGTCTTCTTTGCCAGGTCGAAAAGGTCCAAGTCAAACAATGTGTTTCACACGGTTCGCCACACGCGGTTTGCTTGGTACGTCCCTTCGGAACTGAAAAGTCCGACCCCCAACAAGCATCCTGAAAGGGTATACACTTGGGAGTACTTGGACCCTTTGAAACAAGGGGAATCCTTGCCGCGTTGCCAAGAAGGTGCGCTCAGGGAAGTAAAGCTTCACTCGGTTCCGGTTCAGCTGCGCTTGGCTCGTTTTGCTTCGGGAAGCTCAGCAAGCCACAGGGGAACCTCCGCGAAGGGATGCGTTTTAGAAGGAAGCCGACCGGTCCGGAGAGATCCCTCGCCCCCACTCCGGATGCAACAGCGTCACAAACATTGGTGAGGGTTTGCTGACGGGGTCTCTCTACCTCTCTTAAAAGATCAATCTTATGAATTATATCTAATCCTTTCTTAGCGTCTTTGGAAAGGGTTTTTTCATTATCCACAATAAAATAAATGCATATCCTTTTTGCTTAGCTCTGCCAACTCTACCTCTTAGCCCTGCACAACATGTTCCAATTGGGATCCTCTAAATCCCTTGGGCTCGGAAAGAAAACGCCGCAGGAGCCCTACGGCTACACCAAGGAGAACCTACCTCCAGCAGGGCACCCGAGCGAAACGGGGCCAACACCCGATTTAGGGAGCAGCTGTCCCGGACCTGTGCCCTCCCTCCGTGGGTGTGTTCCTCTTTTTTTTGGGAGGGACTTCTCCTTAAACTCAGGTAACCCTTACTAGGTCCCCCAGCTAGGTGCCTTTTTCCGTTTCTTTTTTGGGGGGAGGGTCTTAAAATAGATACAGTAAAAAAGGTACCCTGATTCTAACCTCTCCACTGGACCTAGCTTAGTTGGTGGTTTGGATCGGTGCTTTGGATTCGGATTTGAACGGGTCCCTGGCTTTTGTAGAGGGTGAAAATCGGAAGCCGCTCGGAACCACCACACCACCGGGTCCCAAACCACCAATTCGAGAGAAGCTGATAAACTCAACGACCGAAAAAGGAGGTCGCAACTTGATTTCCCCATGGTCACCGCAGGTGAGGCATTGGAGATCAGATATTTCACATTTCTCCAGTGATGATGGTTGAAATATGTTTGTAGAGCGTTGGGTCGAACCTTGCCCCCGTCTTGCTATATGTTTAGTTGATACTAAATGTTTAGTCTTGCTATGTGTTGATACTAAACTTTTCTTGCTACGTGTTTAGTCTTGCTTAATGATTCTGCTAAACTTGGGACATTTTGCTTTTGGCCGATTTGTGCCCTGCTTCTTTGGCTGAGACCCCGAGCACCTTCGCAAGTCCTGAAACCACACGAATGGTGGTTTACCATGTCCTGGTTGCCTGGCGCGCCAACCATCAGCCGCAAAACGCTTGCGGCTTTGGTCCCCTGGACACGGCGCGAGCAGTTCTACCTCGAACCCCAAGTAGCTACTTTTCTCCAGCCACTTTATTCACTAGTAGCCCATAATTTGGCAAAAGTAGCTGGAAAATGAGGGCAACCAGGGTCTTAGGTAGTTTGTTTAATTCGGAAACTTCAAAAAAGGGAACGGCACATGGGTTCAGGAAGGAATGAGCCACTGGCCGCAGGGTCCTTGGACCTTGGCCAGGAGCAAACTGTCATTCCATGTTGCATCTTTGCAATTCCGAAGTTTCTTCAAGCAACAACTTTGTTGCTTGATGAAGGTCCCATGCTAGTGAAGGAAACCGCACGTTTCGTCCGTGGCTACCATGTTGCTGGTAAACAGAAACCACTTTGGGCATTGTGACCGTTCCAAGTGCATGCAGATCCCTAGGCTTCCAAAGGCCATTAAAAGAATGGTCGAGGTTGCTAGACTGTTTTTTGCCGAAAGACCGTTTTTTGCGCCTGGCCCTGAATATCCAAAAAATAATTGTTTTTGTTGCCCAAGAATTGCTTAGGGTCAGGTCACTGAAAGTCACGCCGCCCTCATCCTCCCAGCTGCAAATGACTGCACCCAAGCCACTCATTCCCCGGCTTGCCAAATGTATGGTCGCATCACTTTTCAAAATCGCCAGGTGTCCCGCCTACTGTAGAGGCGTGCATAGATTTTTCGCATGTTGGTGCTGAAGTCCGGCTTTTTTGAAAAATGCTGCAATCTTAGTGGCTTCGGGGCATCGCTGCCGATCAAACATGCGTTGTTGGCTCCTGGGGGTATGGTTGTCCACGCTTTTAAATGTACTTTCCACGCTAAAAAACGTACTTTCCACGCTAAAAAACGTACTTTCCACGCTAAAAAACGTACTTTCCACGGTTTGTCCATGGTTTGTCCACGCCTCATTTTTCGAAAACGATTAAACAATCAACAAACAACACGCGATCAGACTCTGTGGAGCTGTGGACAAGAAGTGGAAAAACACGCACGGGCATGTGAGGGACAAGCCATATTGACACAGCATGGTGACGGCGTGTGATTACAACGGGATGAAGCGACTGTAAAACATACTGAGCAAATTTCATAAAAGGCGGCAATAAAGTTCTTCAACCTCTCACTGCACGGAAGCGCGTGGGGATGTCAGGAGCCAGCCGTCTCAAGTTGGACAAGTTTGTCTAGACCTACTTTTAATGGTCGAGGGACATTACTTTTATAGCCTTTCGTTTTTTAAATGGTCGAGGCTATTTAAAGAATAGTCGAGGAAGCACAGGGAGATGCTCTGTGGGCCAATGGGTTGTGAGACTCTGAGCCGGGCAATCTCCCCCTGAAATGGTGATCCAGAAGTTCCTGGAACGACGAATTTGATCCAAAGAATGCCCCGCGCACAAAAGGTGAACGACACAAAGCTTTGGAGCCTCCGGCTCAGTCCGCCGACATTGTCCTCTGCCTTTTCTCCTGCTTCCCCTCTCTTTTTTCTCCTCCCCGTGCGTTCCCTCGTCCTGTCTCCCTGTCTGTCTCTCTCCTCCCCATCCTCCGCATCCTCCCCATCCTCCCAATTCTCTCGCTCTCTCTCATTCTCTCTCTCCCTCTCCCTCCTTTTCTCTCTCTCTCTCTCTCTCTCTCTCTTTCCCTCTCTCTTTCCTCTCTGTCTCTCTTTCTGTTTCTCTCTGTTTCTCTCTCCGCTTGTTTTTTCTGTCTCCTGCTCTGTCTCTTTCTCGATCTTGGTCTTTTTCTCCCACTCTTTCTCTGTCTCTGTTTCTCCCTCTTTCTCGGTCTCTGTCTCTGTCTCTCCCTCTCCCTCTCTCTCTCTCGCTCTCTCTTATTTTCCGTGCACTGCCCCTTCATGACCCCTGAATTGTCTTCGTACTACTTGCTTTCCCCTTCATTTCCCCGTCATGTCCTTTTCATGTCTCGGCATTTTTTGAGGATGTCCTTCCTCGTCATGTCCCCTTCCATTCTTTTCAATTCCCCCTTCATGTCTGTGACATTTTCTCGGTGTGCGCGCTTCATTGTCCATGTATGTCCTTTCTTTCATGGCCAGTCATTTCCTTGCATTTCCCTTTATCCTCATTTCTCTGCACTTCCTTGCATTTTCCCTTCGCTCCCCGGCATGTTTCCGAGAAAGAACAAAAAACACTGTTTTTCCCACGTTTTTGAGGCAAAAGGAGGCAGAAAGCCCGAACCAGCAAAGAGCCGGCAGGCGGATGCGAGCCTGGGACCCATGTTTTGCGACATATTGTTAGTGGAGCGTCAGCAGATTGGCGCGCGGTACGACGTATCAGACCGTATCAGACGTCGGGCGGGGGGGGGGGAAGGGGGGGGTTATCCTCTATCCTCTCTTGAGTGTCCGACACGCCTCCGCAATGTCGGCGGACTTAACACCTAGCCAAACTACCCTTGGGGGGGGGGAGCAACATCCTTCGGCGGATTCCGACCAAAAATCAGTCGGAGCTTTCAGCAGAGGGCGGGCCAGCCTTCATTGCCATAGCGGCCACAAGCTGTCTCCACATCGATGGGTTTGTGGGTACTGTGGGTACCCTCCCCACCTTCTTCGCCATGGAGCCTGACGTTGGGAAGCGGTTCCCCTTTAACAGGGACGCCCCTGTAACAGGGACGATATGGTACAAACCAGGCTCCGCTTCCCCGAACTTCTGGCTCCCTTTTCCGGCGTGTTTTTTTTTTTTTTTTTTTTTTTTTTTTTTTTTCCGGGGTGGGAGGGTAGCCACTGGCAACGCGCTCAGTGTTCGGAGCACGAGCTGGAGTTCATCGTGCCTCAAGCCACCTCCTACGCCAGCGGCCAGGCTCGATTCGGGATCCCGCCGGGGGATCCGGGTTAATCCGGAGACAGCCAGGGGATCCGGGGATGCGAGGGATGCGGGCAAGTCGGTGTTTTGAGGCTGAGGTGGTCTTTTTGGAGTGTTAACCATTTTTGGTAGTTGTAAAGGGGAATCATAAGGATGAGTAGCAATTTGGGCCGGGGTCCTCTAAGATAGACTTCCCCTCTATCTCCTCGCTCCCTTGTTTCCCTACGGATCAGCCCTGGACGAAGTTGAAGAGGGGCTTGTGGATGCTATGAAGAGACAGCCTTTTTTTACCAGAGTTTGCTCGTCGCGGAGACGAAAACGAATGATCCCCATGACCCGCAGGTTTGGTTGGAAGCTACGCAGAATGGTTGGTCCCCTTGTTACCATGGCCACCGGGCAAAGCTGCGCGACGGCAAGGCCAGATCCTCGAAGGACTTCCATTTGCTGAAGTATATATGTGTTTTTCCCCTGTTGGTTGCAAAGGGCATCGATCACTACTGGAAGTTGTTTTTTCCAGTGACTCAAGTAAATGTAGGGGAAACAAATATGTCAAAGCAAGCGTTTGGGGAGTGCCTTTGCTTGGAACAGCTTCCGTATCTGAGGCCTGGAGAGGGTGACTACTGGTCAGAGAGACAAATTCCGTTCCAGCTGCTCCAACAAGCCACTGCCACTGCTTGCTGGTTTTCCCAACCTCGGTTCTGGACCATGTCTATCTTTGTCCCCAAGTTCATGGGAAGGTCCAGGTCCATCAAGGACGGCTTCATTTCATAGCATCCCCAGCAACTAGAGCTCAAAGGGAGGCCTTCCAAAGCTCCGCTCAAGATCCCGCAATTTGCTCCGCGCACGATCAAAACGGGTTGCGGAACAACTCCTCGTGGGAGACAAGGGGCTCCTGAAAGGTCAGCCAGGATCGTTGTATCAGAACCCCAGCCTCCCAATAGAGGGGAACCATTCCTGATGAGCATGGCCCTCCGTGCTGCGATCCTTGACTCTCCAATGGCGAAAAGGCAAACAGGGACGCATCCCCATGACTCTGTCTCAGCATTGGGGATTTTGAAGCCAACAAGAATGCTGGGGCTCACTTAGCGTCTCAGGCTGGGCCTTGGACATTGGACAAGGCCTTGTTACAAACACACAAAAACGAAAACGGTGGCTGAAGCCACCCAACCGATCCATCGCTCGATGTGCGCCAGAAAGTGCGGTCGCCACCTCTGGTCGTGCGGAACTTCAGATTTAGGCGCGGAACGATGTCTTGGCCGCAGGGATGTCTCTGCAGGAATTTGGTTGCTTCTTTGGCCGTCTGTCCAAGGAATGATCAATCATGATTAAGAACCTCAGCTAGGAAATCGGCAACCGATGATTTTGGTTGCTTCCCTGTTCAGGGTCTTGATTTTCGACGCCGATCGGATCTCGGGAGCAAGCAGATCATACTCACCTCAGCTCATGAAGGCCATATGGGGAACTCCTTATGGAACTCATGCAGGACGGAGACTCAGCGACTCTCAAAACCCAAAGTTTGGCACTTTCTTCGGTCATTTCTGTGTTTGATTGCCAGTTCCCTCGTGCAGTTGTGGTCGTAGCTGCTTGTTGCTCGCTTTTGTGTTTGTTGGCATGTTTGCTTGTGTTCAGGAGATTCTCTACAGCGAGGGCAATGAATCTTGGGATTTAATTTGCATGTTTTTTGGCTGTCCATGTAACCAATCTAACATCAATGTTTGGCCAGAATCAGTTTGTCCTTGTTTTGGGGGACCCCTAAAATAGTTGCTGTCTTTTAGACTTTCCTATACTTTCTTCAGGACCGAACAACAGACACAATTTGGGATCCGATTCCTTCAGATTGTTGGTGTCCAGAAATGTGTCCCCGTCTTTATGTTGGGTACCCTTTTCGGGGAAAGAATAAATTTTCTTCCACTGTTGGGGGGTCCCAAAAAAAGAAGCCCCCCCATAAAAGCCCTGCAAAGAAATCACTCATCAAGATTCATGTTGGGCACTAATTATTTGTGGGATACAATGATATTGGACATATATATATATATATATACACAAATACATACATATATATATATATGTTTCTTGGATATATGTTTCTTGTGGCACGTTTCGTCTTGTTGGATCTGCGCTTTCGTCTTTTGGCAGATCCATGGGCAGCCTCTCCACCGGAGCGAGCGAGCGATCGCCAGGATACTTTGCTTCCCTGCGGGCACCTCCAGCGCTGGTGGCTCTGCGGTCCTGCAGCCCAGCATCCGACTCGAAGCGCCCACGACTCGAATCCGGTTGCCCACTTTAGGTGGGAACCCCAGCGAATCCTCCGATTCTCTTTGTTTAAAGTTTTTTTTGGGGGGTAGATTTGTTGTGTGTTTGCTTTCTTTCTTCTTCAGATGGTGTAGTGGGGGGGGGTTGCCATTTAATCCACCAAAAGTGTCGTTTTTTTTCTTGTAAGCAGGGATCTGAGGACAGCCCAGTTTGGTGCTGGGCTCTACCTGGTTTCAAGGGATAGCAGTCCCTGTATAAACCTTGCTAACCATGTTAGTAGAACCAAACGTCAATGGGTTTTGTGGTTTCGTGCGCTGCTCAAAGCAGCGTTCCGCAGGTCTCAAATTTGCTGGACCCCTAAATGCTCGCATTCCTTGTGGCTTCCCTCTCCCAACCGAACAAGGGGTTCCCCAGAAAAAAAAAAAAAAAAACATTGTTTCTGCCTTTGAAGCTGCTTGCTAGCTTTCCTCTTTGATGGTTTGTCCTTTTGGATTTGTTTTTGGAGCATGTCAGTGATTGGTTGGTCCTCTCGGAGTTTCTGAGCCTTGATGCTTCCGCTTCCCCTGGCTCAATGATGGCCTCTGTGTTGTTCCGTATGCTGTTTTCTCTCTCTTCATCGGGAAATAGATTTCGAAAAAGAAGTAGTTGGTGTATCGTGTGGCCTTTGCCGTGTGTTGTCGTGATTTCTCTTTTTTGCTCGTCTTCCAAACTGCACCAACCCCGCCTAGTTGGAGTGCCACGCTATGGTCAATGATGATCGGCATGAGAAGTGCCCGAAAGTTGGCCGTTTTTGGAAGGGTTTGCTCGTCTGGCATATTTGGGATCATTTGTTGACTTCAATGTTAAAGCCCATTAGCATAAAGCTCAATAACGCCTATAAGTTTATGTTGGACTGTACTTCTTCCACTCAGCTCACTAAGTTTTCGCTAGGTGTCGTTGCACTTGACTAATTTGCAACGGCGAGTTGACCTGAGTCCACCTGTCGGTTTTGCGTTGGCTCGCAACAGGTTGACCCTTTCCACACCCTGAATGGCAGGTGGGCGTAGAGAGTGATATGCGTATGCCATCAGGAATGTAAAGGGAGTGACTGAGTGCGAATTTCTGGGCGGTTTCGGATCACCTATGTGACAGTGGGTCAAACATGGGTACCCAGAATGAAACCACGGTATGTGAAAGCATGGACTAAAACCTGCAGTCCATATCCTGGCGGTTTGATTTTGACCCATACCCATTTGACGCCCATGGCTTGGAACCTCCTGATTGCCTCACTGTTCTTCTTTTTTTTTTCCGCAGGGGCCATTGGTCAACTGCCCGAGGTGAGCGCATTTGTTGAGGCCGATCCGCCGGAAGGCGCGGTTGCATGGTCTTAAGTGGGCAGTTGCCGTCCCAAGCGTTGACGGAGTTTCTTCAATGTTGGGTGGGAGGCCCTCTGAAAGTGGCCTGCTTCCCCACATTTCGCCCAGAGACATCCCCCCATGAATAAAATGCCTGGTATGAAACTCTGGTAGATACGCGTACATGGGTGTATCTTTTTGGTGGTACCTGCAGGACCCATTGATACACAAATGTTTGCTCGAGCTTTCGTGGCAAATGAGTGCGCGAGAAATGGTAAATGCAAACACATGCAACCGCACAGATTGCGGGGCGGAGCTTTGGCTTTGCACACTTCTTGGAATTGCGCCCGAGTTGCGGAAAGTTGCGCCCGAGTAGCGGGAAATTGCTCTCGAGTTGCGGGTTCGTTTTCTCTCGAGCACTTCGCCAAGCATCTAGGCAACCTCAAAAAGTGCTCGAATGGGATTTGAGCAGAAAAAACGCTCGAATGCCAAAAACTGTCTGGAGCACTTTTTGTGTATCAAAGGGTCCTCCAGGTATCTTTTTTTTGTTTTGGGGGGAGGAGGTGAAAGGGGAACAAAACTATTTTTTGCGAGTCCAGTCTTTTGAGACAAACCCTACCTGGTTGTCTACCGTTTCTTTGGTGCATATTGCTTGGATGTTAGGAATTGAAGTTTTACTTTTAGCAGGGGAGCACAAAGCAACCGAGGTTTGTTTTAAGATCCATTGGCAAAATGAAGGGACCCCGCTCATGAGTAGGACCTGTTCTCAGGGTTTAGGCAGCCCACCATGCCCACATAGGCTCACTAATTCTTCCCCAGAATTAGTTCCCCACTTTTTGTTTTTTTTTTTTTGCTTTTTTGGGGTCCCCTTTGTTTGCTACTAACCAGGTAAAAAATAGTTTTGTGCTGGAGTCCTAATTCCAGCCAAGAATTCACGTCCCATGTTCCATGGTTGTGTTTCAACTTTTTCAGGACTCCCATCAATTGATGTGTTCTTGTGGCAACAAAAGGTCCAAGTCTCTTTTGACACCCGGTGAGTCTTTCAGAGACAATCCGCGGGGGTTGCCAAAGGGCAGCAGTGATTTCCCTGGACGAAGAACCATCGCATCGATCCGTCTTGAGAGCCTTTGAAGGCCTCCAAAGAACCAGTTCAGTGGCATGTGGGATTTCAGAATCAAGACCCGAAAGTCTCCTCGGAAACCCTCAAAGTAGAGTCGAGTTCCTTAAGCGTAGCATGTTTTTGAGCATGGAGCTCCTTTTTTTCCCGACTTGAACATTGCTCTAATTCCCCGGAGATCTTTGGCTTCCCCGCACACGTCCAGCTTTTTTCTCCAGACTTGGCCCTCCTCCATATCAGGGCTGGACCCTCGATGGGTCTTCCAGGGCGTGAAGTACCAGGCCCGAATCAAAGCCGCGGGTTTGCGCGGCCCACGCGGTTGGATGGGATTCCAAGGAAGACGTAAACCCAAGCTTCCATTTGGTTAAGCATATTTTTTATGTTCCCCTGTTGATTTTAAAGGGAATTTATCACTACTGGAAATGTTGTTGTTTTTTTTGCAGGGACTTAAGCCTGGGGGGTTCTAGGTCCAGTAGAGAGGTTAGAATAAGTTGGTACCAACTTTTTCGGTTTTGTCGATTTTAGTAGGGGAACCGAATCTCCCAACCAAAAAAAAAGGGGTGAGACTGGGCACTACTAAAAGACCTAGGGTTCATTTCCCCCCAAAACCCCAAAAGCAGAACCCTGGCCTCCATTCGCTTAAGTCTAGGTAGTCCAAAAGTGGACAGGTCCCTCTGGTTTGGGTCAAGGAGAAGGTTCACAAGGCGACCCTGAAGTTGGAAGGCGACAAGGGTCTGGGAGACTTTTCTTATGGACGGATCAACCATTGCGGTTTTGCCGTTTAAGGCTTCCCTTAAATGGTGCAATGGTTGGGTGGACATATGTTTTGGCCTCTCATCATTGGTTGAGTGTCATACTTTCTCACGGTAATACGGTAATGAAGTGGCTAAATATTGGTTACTACTATCCCGAAGTCATGAAGCTGCATTGACCATGCGTTTATATATATATATATACATATATATATATATATATATCGTGTATATATATATATATCTTCAAGATGCCTTGCAAGCCTTACCGTGCGGATATATCCATGTCAGGGATGTCCGGCATGTCGACTGCCGTCATGGCATGTGTCCTTGCGCCTTGGGGCTTGTCATACTGGATCGGATTTCTCTTGGACCATGGGATCAGGGTTGTTGTTGGAAAACATTTTGCATTTTGCTTATTGTGGTTTAGTGGGAATCCCCACTTAGCGGCTAAAATGTATTTTTTTGCTCCCCTTGCAACGTCTACCAAGGGATGATCTACGGCTTGTTCCGGGTCGTTTTGGACTTCCCCCATCCTCTCCCAGGAAGTGCCTTTGTAGGCCCTTCTCGTGACCCGTGAGGTGCCATGGATTGTAGGCGCTGAGGCCAAAAGGTCCTGCAACCGCCAGGATCTTAGAAGAGATCATGCATGGCTTATGAGTTTTTCTCAATGGCGGACCGATCAACAAGTGGCGGGTGCTTGTAATCGCCGCCAAAGTGTGTTCACCAGACACTCCCCCATTACATGGTCGTTGTTGGGAAACATTCTACATTTTTGCAAATTGTGGTTTAGTGGTTGAAATCCAAATCCACTCAACAGCTAAAATTTGAGAATTGTTGCTCCCCTTCCAACGTCAACCACGATTATAAATTCATCACTTGCACCCTTGGAACTGGGAGAACGAAAGAATCGACGCCTCGAATCTTCGATGGGAACAGGAAGCTAAGGAAGCGGTGGCATGGTAGCTGTTTCCCATGTCTGCTTGGCCATGAATTTCACTCGCGAACCCAACGCAAAGGTTTTTGGTGGACATGAATCCCCTTTTTTTGATGGTCACCAGTCCTAATCAAGGTTCACACCCATTTATGTTGTTGATGGAATTGCCCTGCCTTTGCGCCCTCCTTTCAAAGATTCAAAGGGTTGGGTGTCTGCAGGAAACCAGCTTATTTAGGGTGCTTTTCTCGGGGTTGATTCCTTTCCCATTCTTTTCAACCATCGTTCTTTCCTAAAACCGGATCCGTTTTCCCTGGGTTTCAAAAGAGGTTTTCTGGAAAGATCCGGATCCCTGGAAAGAATGGAAATGGTAGGTACCCCTATTTGGGGCCATTTCCTGTAGACTCGCTGGGAAGGGGCTTGGAGTCCAAGAGCTCCCAGCTCGATCCGCGGCAGGTGGTTCTGGTCAACTGGCTGGACTACCGCAGAAGCGCCCATAAGGCAGGTTTGCTTTCTGGAAGCTCGGAAACTGCAGTCATGACCCTTGGAAATCGACATCTTACCAAGGGCCTCAAGCCTCCGAAGACTGCGGGGAGTGTGTGCAAGGATATGTTCGTTCCCATGGGAGTGGTTGGTCCATCGGCTCACGGTTTCTTGTCAGTTTGCAGTGAACACCCATCATTGCCAGGCACCCATGGGTGTAAAGTGTCCCTAGCTTCTTCGGACAGCAACTGCAGGGGGGTGTCCTAGAATTGGGGCTCTTGCTTTGCAGAGTTTTGGTAAAGGAAACCAAACGGAAATCACCATGCGCGCGCGCACCGGGCACACCTAGCTGATCATGTCGTTGGCTGGGAGTCAAGATGAGCATCATTGAGCAGCTCCACAGTTCTAGGGGTTGATTCCTTTCCCATTCTTTTCAACCATCGTTCTTTCCAAAAACCGGATCCGTTTTCCCTGGGTTTCCGGAGGTTTTCTAGAAAGAAGGATCCCTGGAAAGAATGGAAATGGAAGGTACCCCTAGAACAGTGCAAGTTGTTGCCATGAGAAACAATCCTGAAAGCTCAACTGCATGCCTCCTCAGAGGGGCTGTTGCGACATCGGGCAAACTCATGAAGGCTCCTTTGGGGTTTCCACTTTAGGTCCGTGTCTCATTGCAGTTACAAGCCACAGCTCCGTGTTATTTCAAGACCTCTCGTCACCACCTTCAGCCCAAATTCCAAAAAAGCGCCGACGCTGCTTTTGCATGGCAATATGGCTTCGTGGCGAGTTGCCACCTTTCGTTTCTCCCTTTCATGAACTAAGAGCCAGGTGGTTCTACTATTTTTTTTGAGAAGAAAAACAACAGTGCAGCAGCAAGCAACTTTTGGGACAGGGCCTACGGCTCCGTGGCTTTCAGGTCGACAGCTGGAACTTCTCCAAGGACTGGTCGCCCGGCCTCCCCGCAGCCGAGTTCGGGACAGAAAGTACCCAGCCATGGAACCAGGAGGTCTGGTGGTGGAGGTTCCATTGTTGGAGCCCAGCGGATCCATTTCCTCTATAGGTAGCAAGGGAACCACCCTTCAAAGACCGAAAAGAGAATAGCTGGTGACCTACCAGAAGAGCCACTAGAATCCACTGGGGGACGGTCCCGGGACGGTACGTTTGGTGTTCTTTCTTCCTGCATGGCTTTTTTTTTTGTGTTTTTCTTTTGGTTTTTGTTTCTCACGGGGCTCTCCTCTCCTCCCCAAGATGACCGAACCTCGCGCACAGTCCCCGAGCCTGAAGCTTCCATCGGGAGTGGTTTTCATTAAAAAGGCACGCCCGATGGCTTGTTTGACTAGGTCCCCCAGCCAGGTGCCGTTTATTACCCTTTCCGTTTCTTTTTTTTGGGTTGGGAGATTCGGCTCCTCTAAAATAGACTACCAAGAAAGGGTATCCTTATTCTAACCTCTCAAATCTGGAGGACCTAGTTGAGGCAATGGCTGTTCCCAGCCCAGGCCATGAAGTCTTTGGGTCAAAACCAAATCACCAGACCGGTCAATGGGGAATGGGTTGCCCTTTGAGCAGCCCAAGTGCCTGTGAGGTTGAGTTGGGAGTTTGACTGGCGACCTGTGGGCATTGTTGCGCCCAGACACCTCTCATCGACCAGCAGGATCGGAATCTAGTTCATGGTCATGCAGAAACCAACTCCTGAAGACAATTTGTGTCCAGCCGGCCCTCATGGTGCCCAATTGCGCGCCAGGAGGGAATCGACCGAGGTTGGCACGAAATGGTCAGGACCGCTTGCGTCACCTTTGCTTGTTGGCCATTTGTCTAAGTGGTTTGTCACTCCTTCCACACCACTAGCCACAAGACATAGCCACAAGAGAACATGGCGGTGCATGTTCTTTATTACTCTCCCAAGTTTCTGGACTTCGAACCTTTTTCAGAAGACCGGTTTCGTAGGGGCATAAGTGGAGGCTTGTTTGTAGGACCATCTACTCGGCAAACCGCGTGGCGAGATTGGGGTTTACTCAGTGTCCATTGTAGTTTGGTCACCCTCTTAGAACTTGACCGCTAGAAGCGCAAGGGTTCTACGGATACCTTCCACATTCTTTCCAGGGATCCTTCTTTTCAGGAAACCATCAACATCCCAGGGGAAACGGCTGTTTGTTTTTTTCTTTTTCTTTTTTTTTCTCGAAAAGAACCCACCATCGTTTAAAAGAATGGGGAATCAACCCCTAGAAGGGTAGGTAGTGTCGTACTGTTGAGCCAGAGTTTAGCTTTCTTCCCCGAGAAGTCCCTTGTTTGGGCCGCCTGACGCGTCCAGAAGGTTTTGGCGAACCAGGGAAACCGAAGCCCAGGTAGTGGGTTGAATTTTGAGACTAGCCCATACCATATATATATATATGTTATTATGCATATATGCACGGACTCTACATATTTCTATATATATATACACATATTATGCATATACATGTTATAATGTATTATATATACACGTATGTTTATCATCTTTTCGGGCGACTCTTTTGCGTTGTTTCCATGTTCCATTTGTTCGGGCTTCGCTTAGAGAGCCCAGGGGTTTTTGTTTGCTAGACGGTTCGGCCGGAGGACCGCGGAGCTGTCTCAGGACACGGGATGGTTAGGCCGGCCCGGCTGCGGTGTGGATTTGTTTAAGCCTTGCTGATGTTGACCACGGATGAATACACCCCTGCTTGTTCGTTAATATGGGGGTGTTCACTCCAAAAGTGATGAATCCCCACTGAAACCAGGGGAACAAGCAGGGGTTCATGAATCTGGGGTCAGCATTAGGTTCATTCACGGGGGAACCAGTTGCCCAGCACTAAGAACCATGGTTATAGCTAGTGGGTTGAACATTAGGGTAGCTGGGGTTGGTTCCCCTACCGCGGTTATAACCTGGGTTGAACGTGTTGCAGATCTAGCCTACGTGGGTTGAAGATCCAAGTAGATGATGTTGACGGATCTAAGTACCCTTCCTATGAAGGTGGGGCCCTGAATTGGTGGTCTGAATAAGTCTCGCAGGGGGTCGGCGGGGGGGCGGGGGGGGGTGGTGGATGGTGGTGGTCAACTTTCGGGTCGGTCTAAAGCGAGTTTCCTTGTGACGGGAGGCATGCGAGGAACAAGGCGGTGTCGGACGCTGACCTCAAGGGAGCTCAGCCCACAAAGCACTGCTTGAGCCCTTCTAAAGCTGACCAACCTCAAGTACTTGGATGTTCAACCCGCTTGGTAGTTTATAACTGCGGCTACAAGTAGGGACAACCGGGCTTGGTTCTCTTACCATATCGCAAAAGCCTACTTGTGTTGAAGATCCAAGCGAATGAAAGTGGGAATCAAAGTATCGCCATGGTTATAATTTATAATCCCATCTCCCTAATACAAAACCGTCCCCCGCAATTAAAACAGCTTCGGAGGGAGTTTCATTTTTAGGGGTCGCCGGTTTTTGCCTTAGATATAGTTATTGTTTTGCTGCTTAGTTGTTTTTTTTTTTTGAAAAGTGGCTCCTCTTTGATCTGCAGGAGAAAACACTCAGATTGCAACTTTGAAGTAAGAACTCTGAAAGGGGCATTCCCGTTGTGAAATTCTTGGAATGTTTGGGATTGGCGCGCGGACTCTAACAATAAAACTTGTTTGGAGAGGTTGTTCTATTGATTTGGAGGACAGCCCTTTTGAGTGCGCATGCGTGAGCTTGTTTTATTCTGCGCAGGCACCCCCAGTTACATAAGGAAAGGGGCTTGTTTCTGTTGGACACATAGCTTGGAACCTACTTATTTCAACACATCATGGAGGGGGGCCCTAATAAGCACATTTGAGAGCTTGGTGGACTGCGTGTCTCTGTGTCTCTGTGTCTCTGTGTGTCTCTGTGTCTCTGTGTCTCTGTGTCTCTGTGTCTCTGTGTCTCTGTGTCTCTGTGTGTCTGTGTGTCTGTGTCTCTGTGTCTCTGTGTCTGTGTGTTCTGTGTGTGAGTCTGTGTGTGTGTGTGTTTGTGCGTTTGTGTGTGTGTGTGTGTGTCGGCCAAGTTGGCCAGTGTTTAGCCACTTGGGGTACAACCCCCTAGTATTTAATGTTAACCCCACTGAAAGGGGGACTTTGTAAGTTGGTTTTGATCTAGGTACCCAACAACTTACTTGGCGAGCCGACCACCCACGCACATTGCCTTTGGAGGCCGCTTCGTCAAATCAAGTATCGCCAGGCCCCAACGATAGCCTCTGCTTCCGGGCGTGCTGCTGCGTTCGCCAGGCGTTCCGCGTTCGGGGGTTGGTCAAAGGGTTGGTCCTTTTTGTGGGGGGAACCCTTTATTTTTCAAGTGAAACCAAGAAGAACACCGACAATGCATCACGGGTCGACAGTATGACTTTGAGTCAAGATGTCTGAAGACATCAAAAGCAGTTTGGGGTTCGGGAAATGGGAGACTGGGGCAGGTTTTGCAACATAATTCCCAGCAGAATGTGTCTTGAATTCAGCCGGACCTCGTTTGACATATTTTGACCACTCTTTGGGTAAGATGGTGGAGGTTGGGTGTATTTTTTGTCGGTTTTAAAGGCAAACCAAGAGGAAAACCACCAAATCATTTTGGGGTCCAACCTAATGAAGCCGAGCCACCCATCTAAGCGCCTGCTGTAGAGAGGACATGTAGGGACCAAAGCCGCCTTTGCTGTCTTATTCATTTGGCCATGGTTCAAAACTACTGGTACCATCTTGGGATAGGTGAATTCACCACCCATTTTAGTATACCTATTTTAGTGGTTGGATTGGTTGATGTTCACTGGGGCCCGGTACGATTTGGGCTCTGACCCACCATTTGGTCTCACTGACCGTCGGGGTTAGTTGAACCTTCACAGACTGTGATCCCTCAGGCACGCCAGGGCTTCTGAAACCGGAGCCCTCAAGGGCCCTTGAACAGGGCTCCTTAAAAGATCTCCATTTTGCAACCAGTTGACACATGGCTTTTTCAACACCAAAATAAAGGGAACCCACCATTTACAAGGCAATGTCAGGTGTATAATGTAAGGACCCCTGTTGACTGTTGCGGGTCCCGGACTGTTCGGGAGCCAGAGTGGCCCGCTCAAAGCTGCCTCGCGACCAGAAGAAGAAACTCGAGAGTCCACAAGCTCGAAACATGCTACCCTGGCTTAAGTTCGCCTTTCTTTCAGCAGTCCTGAGATTTGAGACCTCTTTTCAACCGAGCGCCTCCTTGGGCAGGCGGACAGCATTGCGATCGGCTCCGAGTACAACCCTAGGCGGGTGGCCTGGGCAGCTCAGCACAACCCACGTACTCCAAATCCAACCGTTTGTTTGTTTCTCTGGAAAGAGGACTTTAAGCAGGTCCAAAAAGCCCCGACAAAGACGCACCATCGAGAAACCCGCAGGGGACATAGCCAAAGAATGCGGCTTTTTCCTTTCTTGGACCATCCCTCGACCTCTTGACACCATCTTTGTCACTGCGCGAACTTCACGGTGGTTTCACATGAACTTCCACTTACTTTGTGTCATGTCTACCTGTTGGTTAAAGGAATAAACCAGTGGAAATTTGTGTTCTCACAATTTTTCCAGGGGACACACGCAAGCGGTAGAGGGACTCAGTCCTATAATGTTGACCCAGGATTAATAAACCCGTCCCATTCGGGGGGTGTTCCCTCCAAAAGTGGTCTGAATCCCCACTAAAAGGGGACACTCCCCTATGAATCTATGAATCAACCAGGGGTTTATTAATCCGGGGTTAGCATTACATGTCTTTATGTCCAATGGGATCGGAGGGCCAACTCCGCATTCAAAAGCCGGGGCGAAGCTGGAACCACAGGTCTGACGGCTGGCGCGAATTTCAATGGGGGACACCTTCCAAAGATGATCTCCGCAACATCCTTTGGGGCAGCAAACTTTTGCGACCGAAGCTTACCCCTGATTGTTTCCCTCTTTTCTGTTCTTTTTTTTACAGGGGTTCACCCAGATGTATGCAATGTGGCAGAGCATCTCCAAATCTCTAATCAAGTGCATGCGTTTTCAGAGTTCATGTAGAGGAGGTGTCTGCCAGCCTGTCCATGAAGTGGATGAGAAACCGAAAGGCCCAGTGCAAAACTGATAGCTTACGTGTATTTGCCTACCATTTGAATCTATTTTCCAAAATGACGCCTAGGAACAGTGGATTCGGCGTGTTTTCTTCCTTACCCGCCAGGAGAGAGACCGGCTATGTGGGGCTCATGAATCACGGCGCAACGTGTGCCCGCCGCGCTTGGATCCGAGCCCAACTATTACTTCCATTTGGTTAAGAATATGTTGGTTTTAAAGGGAATCTATCACTACTGCACATGGACATATTTCTATTTTTTCCAGGGCACTTAAGCAAATGGAACTCTTTTCCAGGGAATTCGACTAACTTTTTGCCAACGAATGGGTTTTCCATTAAACTACTAAAAGTTAAACTTTTAGCAGGGGGGGCAGAAAGCAACCAAAAAGGGGTCGGTGCGAGGACAGCGGTGTCACAACTGCTCTAAGCCCATGGCAAGCCCGTAGGGAGCATTGTGAAACGAATGGATCCGTACTTGGATGTTCAACCCACTTAGTAGGTTATGCCCCTGCCAGGTAGGGTAACTGGGTAACTGGGGTGTCTCTTACCACGTTCAAACTACCTACGTGGATTGAACATAGTCGCAGGCTTTTCCGTTGCCAGATCAGGTACCAACTTGGTGCGCAACGGAAATCCGAAAACCCAAGCAAAACCGCCACTTTGGGGTCGACAGGCAAAACCCAAGGGAAAAACACCACTTTTTTGGGTTTTCCCCAAGGGACACCGCCCTTTCTTGGGCCTGTGGTGTTGGAAAAAGTGACCGCCAGGTGCTACATGAACGGCTTGCTGCAAAGCCTGTTCCATGCCGGCGAGTTCAGGCGCGGTTGTTGCTTGCGCACCACTCGCACCGAGAGGGTACCTATTTCGGCAGGGCTTCTGAAGGGAAACCAAGAGGAAACCCACTTCTTTTTTTTATCCTTGTTTTTTTTTAATGTTTTCGGTTGTTTCGGTTGGGGGGGTCCCAAAAAAAACACGACACACTTGTTTTTTGTTTGTTTGCTTTTTTGTAGGGGGGGTCCCTAGAAAACGGCACGCTCATTTGTGCTTTGGGTTATTTACGCAGCCTGCACACGCCTTTCCCTATAGTGACAGTGATGCATCTTGTTGAACCGTGGTTGAACCTTCAACTTTGCTTCGGCTTTGGGAGTGAGCAATTGATGGTTTCCTGGTTCTGCTCTTTTGTGGGTGTTGCTTACATGCAATTTGTGTGTCCCAGGGATGTTTGTTCACCGGCCAGGCATATCGTGTATTCTATTGACACCGAGAAGGACGAAAAGGACCGGCGAATCGGGGCGTCCCTCGGCGAATCGGTTGGTGTAGGAAAAATTGGAAGTCGGGCGTCAACCGGAGATGGCAACCAAGGGCGTAGGTGAAACAGAACAAAGAGTTACCCTCGTCACCAACTAAAAGCATGCCTGCCAAAAGGGACGCAGCTCGGGTTGTGTTTGAATCCGTTTGAATATGGAAGCGCCACCCAAACTTGTCAACAAGAACGGCTTCAAAAGAAGAACAAGCCTGCCCTAAGTGTGAGAGCAAGACAAAGAGAGCGAGAGAGAGAGAGAGAGAAAGAACAATAAAGCAAGAAACAACAACAAGAAAGAAGAACTGAAAGCAAGAAACAATGAGAGAGAGAGAGAGAGAGATGAGAACAACAAAAGCGGTAAACCAGTCCGCCTAGAGCATGGTGTGGAAACTTGTGTCTTTTAGGTACTGAGATAGATTTCGGGGTACCAACCAACGAAGAAGTGATACTGTCAGGCTTGGATGAGAATCAGCACAGTTTCCACAGCTATGGCCTGCAGAGCTTGCGAGCAAAACGGTGAATCACCGGAGTTCAGGGCACGCCGACATGGGTGTGTGTGTGTGTGCGTGTGCGCGTGTTTGTGGAGGATCCCCCCCAAAAACAAAGAAGGGGAACGTCGTAAGTTGTCCTTTTGGTTTTGATTTTCCATTAAAACCGAAAGGGGTGCCCTAAAACAGGACACACTCACGTGCGTGTTTCCTGAACCAGGTGGGACTCTCCCATTTAATTAATGGATGCTGCAAGTTTCATTGGCTGGCTTTTCCCTTTGCCCTTTTTCCAATCACGAAACCAGGGAAGCCAACTCGGGTCTCCCACGAAAAGGACGTTCCATGTGACCCCAGGAGGTCTGTTTCCTTTCAAAGCAGACGAAAAGGGATCCCCAATTCAAAGAAGCACATGGCTGCGGGTCAAGAAAAAAAGGTACCCAAAACGGGTTGCCCCCGAAAAATGGGAAACCTAGACTAAAGCCAGCGGTCCATATCCAGGTGGTTTAGTTTTGTCCCATGCCCATCTTGGTTTATGCACTCACGGTTTGGAACTGGCCTCAAAATCCTCACTTCCCGAGTTTCGTTTCGGACTTTGACCTTTTTGGGAAGACCATTCTCCCAGCCAGCGACCCCAATTTTTGAGCCTGGCTTACCTAGATGGGTGGCTTGCAAACACTGGTTGGACCATTTTGGTGGTGGATAACAAGTGCCGGGCTTTCTGTGCCCGTCTCCTTACAACGTCTTCGAATCCGCCATATAAAAATATTTGTCTCGCGGAGTCGTGAGGATGACGCTGCCATGGAGAAGGGCGACCCGCTGGATGAAGGCGGCATTGCTTTGACGGCCGTGCTGGGGAAAGCGGATGGATGATTTTTGCCTCGTGGGTTTTGGGTTGGGTTGGGACCCTGGAAATTTCGGAGGGGGCAGTTTGGGGATTTGTATCCCAGCTGTTCTCTCCAGAATTCCAAACCAAAGCACCTCAAGGGGCATGGTGCCTTTGTGTTTGCATCCCTTGATTGTTCGAGTTGTTGTCTGCAACCCGTCTTCTGGAATCCCGAAGGGACCCCACCTCTTCCCCACTTCCTCTTTTGCTCTATGCACCTGGGGCGCTGTGAGTTTTGGGGTCGCCACAAGACGCCTGTGAATCATTTTTCCTGGGATTCCCCATGGCCTTCCAGCGTGGCTTTTCTCTCGCGGTGTCGCGCAGGCGACATTTCGCTGATCCAGGCGCGCTCCGAACTCCGAACTCCGAACCGACGCGCACACCCAGGGAAAACGCTTGTCATTGGGCTCCGTTTCCGGGGCCCTCAAGTCTACGAAAAGAGCAGCCCTGCATACGGGGGCTGCCGAGATGTCAGCGGGGAATCCACTTTTGGGAGACGAGTGCGCCCAAGGCTCGTCTGCCAGTCAATTCATTGAAGGAGATACACAGTCTAGGTCCCCCAGTAGTTCTTTTTTGTTGTTGTTTTTTTTTGGGGAGGGTTCCCCTACTAAAATAGACTAGACTGAAAAACGTTGGTACCCTTATTCTAACCTCTCAAGTCTGGAGGCTAGCCATACACAGTGGCATTTCGAGGTCCACAGGGTCGTGATCAACAACACACCCTTTGGAGAGCCCAGAGCCACTCTTTGTCTCAAGGCATCCTTGTCACAAATGGACCCACGCCGGTGCTATAATCCAACTCCGTTTGTGGCTGTGGTCATGGCTTCCTGAGTAATGAGTAAGACTCCTGAACGTATGGCTGAAAAGACCAATATCATTCAAGGGTTGATACCCATCCCTCGAAGTGTTGTTTGCCCATGGCACAGCTGCGCTTGTGTTATCGCACGCAGGGAACCATCCAATCTCATCTCCAAGCTTGCTGGCGATCCGGTGAAGTCCTGTCAGGAATTCCTTTCGGGTTTGGGCTCTTTCTTGGAGGCTGATCCAGGGAAGCCCATACCCCTCGAAGGTTTGCAAAACTGTGTGTACCGTGGAACACACGAAGCAAACTCCGCATGCTTCAGCATTCCTTAAGCTTCCATCTTGTCAAGCCTCATCAAGTTATCAGTTTATGTAAAGCCCCACATCAACGGAGGGTTGCCCGCATAATTATTCCGTAATCTCTCATGCTGGGTGTCCTGTAGACTATTTAAAAGCAGAGAGCTCCCCGTCTTTTTCTCGCCGAGCTGCCCGCGTTTCTCCGAGAGTTTGGCGAGATCGATCCGAGTTCCATGCGCCAGGCCTCTCGACAGTCGAGCAGGTCGGTGTTTGTGTGGTCCAAAGGACTGGATCGCTGAAGGAAAACGAAATGCCAATGGGGCAACGTGGGGAGAAATGTCCCCGGGCGCCCGAAACTGCCTTTCGTTCAAAGCTGCGAGCGTCGCCGTACAAAACCCGTACAAAACCCGTACTTAAAGACCGTATAGAAGCATTTTCCCGGGCACCGGTTGAGGCGCTGCAGAACGTCTTCTACAAGCTCCAGACCTCCGAGACAGCCGCTGGCCAAAGGGATTTGATCCGATCGATCTGGCGGGGGGATCGGATCAAATTCCTCGGACGCGTTTTCAGCGCTGGGCTTCGCTGATCCCTTTAGGACCACAAAGGATGGACCTCAAAGGAAAGTGTCCCATCTTCCTTTAGAGCCAAAAAAAAGGGGGAAAATGAGCCAAACAAACAAGGTGAAAACCCTTTCTGGTTTTCAACTCTGGTCCCTTTAGAACCACAAGAAGACGGATGGACCTCAAAAGAAGACAGACCTACATTGATTGCTTTGTTCATGGTTGAGTGGGGAGCAAAAGCTGTAGGTTTCCGTGCATTCGGCCGATTTCAGGATTGGTCCAAGACGCGTGGAACAAAATCGGACGCTGTGCGGTGGGATTTGTTTGGCCAATGTTGAATCCCTTATCCATCTCTGAGGGTCTTTAGAGCAACCCTGACATATTTTGCAAAGAGCAGCCTTGTCCCTGACCGACCTCTAATTACACCCCAACCTCATGTTCGCATGCCACGCGGAAACAAGGAGAAATGAGCAACAACATCACCGGTTGGTGGCCCATTTTAGGGACCTCTTTAAGACCGCCGCATGCCAAGTCCTGGGGTGCCGGGATCCACAATGACACTTTGGAGCAAGCACCACGCTTAAGTGATCCAATCAGTGGCAAAGCCTTCAAAATTTTGAAGGGCACAGAACAAGAAGTTTCTCAAACCAAGGGCCCTTCAGCAACAAAAGCCACAGACCTGCAACCGCCTTTTCAATTTTCCCCTAATGCTAAACGGCCCCCTCTCCCCCCCAATACTAAGTGGGTCCCGCGGAAAAAGAATAAACAACAAGTTTCAGCAGGGGCCCCCCTGTTTGCCGCTGCTCCGGCTCCAAAGTCTTGCCCCCAACGGGGCCCAACACCCCGCCGCTCCCCGCCGCGCCGCGCCTCGGATCGCCCCTCGCCGGATCCGAGGCGGTGAATTGCAAGGAGCTGATGAAGTCCTTCGGCTGGGACACCACGGACGCCTTCACCCAGCACGATGCGCAGGAGAGCCGCAGATGGTTTTCGGCGCTGACTCCTCTTCCTTTTGTGGGCTGCCAGCAACCCTGCCCGACTTTTTGGGGCTGGTTTCCAGGGGAAACCAGAAGGCAAGCTATGACTCCCAGCCCGTTTTTTGGGGTTGGCTTGAAGTCACTTCCTGAGTTGGACTTTGAACTTTGGGGTTGGGACCATCTGGGCGTTAGGGGGCCAGTCCACTCCTTTGGGAGAGGCAAGGGCACACCACAGGGCAAGTTAGGACTTTTCATCGGCGCAGTTTGCCCAGGGACGTTAGGAGTTTATAACTTTTTGCCACCTGCCGGGTTTTCCGAACTCAGCCACAGAAAGGTGATGCACTTCTAGCAGGGCTTCGCAAATTTTTCGGCGCCGAGCCTCGGGAGTCCCGCCAAAGGGGCCCCTGGAAGCAAGACCTGCTGGCTTCTCATGGGTGCTCCGCTGCGATGTATGCGATAGGTTTGTGTCGTGACATGTTTAGATACAACTCTACTCTGCGTGTTTTGCGTACATTATACATATATATATATATATATACATATAATGCATGCATAGGCACACACACACACATATAGGGCTGTATGCACTTGCACGTGTAAAATGATGGTCTCCATTATATACCCCCAAACCACTACCGCAGGGGAAGATTGCGGCACATAGTCTTTGTAAAGCGGTTGTAGTTGTTAGATGCCCCATTTTGTCGGTTCTCAGATTGGGGGGCAGGTATGGGTTTATGATTATCCGGTAGAATGTCAGGCACGCATGTTTATGTTTCGTTTCTGCATTGCATTCTGCGGTGCCCCCAAAATGACGAATAGAACAGAACACTCATGTGTTCGCCCTTCTCCGCACAAAGGGCCGGAACATTGGCATATATATATATATATATACAGTTATATACACATAGCTATGCATGTAAGCCAATAGTCATGGAGCCCTTTAACACAAACTCAAGCGTATTCACGCAAGCAACTGTTGGCGAAGATATTGATAGTGCAGTGTGAGGGGATTCACTTTTAAATAAAACGAGGGGTTCAGACCACCCTTAGTGTTCCCATGTGGTTGTCTCTTTTTGAGTGTAGCCTTGTTTGTTGCGCTTTCAAATGGACACCCACAGGGAGCTGCATTTTTTTTGTGGAGGGGGGGGGGGGCTAAAAATGACACACCCATTTCCTTTTGGGGAAGCATTCGTTTTGTCAAGGGGCTCACGTTCTCCAACC
Organism: Effrenium voratum; assembly: GCA_963377175.1. Taxonomy (NCBI): domain Eukaryota; class Dinophyceae; order Suessiales; family Symbiodiniaceae; genus Effrenium; species Effrenium voratum. The sequence continues at coordinate 133,853 of CAUJNA010003486.1, forward strand.
TCTCAGGAGCTGAACCGGATTCTCTGTGACCGCTTGGAGGTGCCGGTGATGGGTTGGGGAAAGGTTCGAGCAAGTGCCTTACCTTCAAAGCGATATGCCCCAAGAATCCAGGAGTTACAAATTGGCTAGTTCAAAGAACCGGATCACGTTTTATCTCGTTCTCCTAGGTCCCCCAGTAGTGCCCTTTTGCACCTTTTTTGGGGGACTACAAAAAAAACAAAAACTACGGCAAAAAGGGTACCCCTATTCGAACCCCTCTACTGGGGGACCTCGTCTCGGATCCCACTTGCACTTCATCGCAGTTTTAAGAACCAACACGGTAGCAGCAACTCGTCCACAACTTCTGTTCAACCCCAAATCCAGGGTGTTGCTTATGGCGTGAACCTGCGGTCTTAGGTTGGGTGCTGGCAGAGAGATGATTTATTGGTTGAATAATATTGGTTGCTTCACTCGTCTTGGAATTTGTCTTGGTTCTGTTTGTGTTTTTCGTGAAATGTCTGTGGTTCAAAGATTTCTTTTTGTTGCTCGCATATGGGTGGCTTGTCTTTTTTAATGTTGGACCTCCCCAAACTGGCGCAACTTTGTTTGTTGGATTCCCCAGAAAAGCCACAGGTTCGGGGTATGCTCAAAAAGATGAGCCATGGGTTGGGGCAAAAAAGTGGCTTTACTAGACCAGGACCCCTGCCTTTCATTTTGAGGGGATGTCCGTTGGCCTGTTTGCCACATGGGCGGCTCGTCCTGTTTTGAGGTTCACCTTTTTTGTCTCTGGGTTTCAAAGAAAGGCGCTAAAGCAGCTAGAGGAAACCCTCGATTTCTCGCCGTTCGGGGTCCCTCCTCTGAATTCAGAGCTGACGAATGACCAGGAACAGATGAAGGGCACCAAGATGGATGGCTCCATCAAGCGGTTCCGGTCTCAGATGGTTCTGTCACCGATGGTTGCCAAGGAGCCCAAGAGGAAATCGATTTGCCGCGTTTTCGGAGGTTTTCAGAGGCCGAACGCAAGACCTTTGATTTAATTTGGCGCCCTTTTCGTGCACATGCAAATGGTGGAACTGGCGGAATGGGCAAGAAGCACCCAAGAAGTTGTCCATTTTGAGACACATGTCGAATGGATGTCGTGTGATCCGTGGCTTTAGCCCATGCAACTGAACCTCCCAAGTTCCCTTTAGTAACAAACACGGATCGACGGATCGAAGGATTACATTGACTCACCTGTCAGTGTGATGGCACTTCGTTGAAGCTCCATGTATTGAAGAGTTCAGATGTTGGCTCCTAGGAACTGGAATGAATCTGAACTGGAGTTAAGATTTGGAACCACGAGTCGCAGCGACGCACTGGGTGCAAAGCTACTAGGCCTTCACCAGGCCTGATAAAGGGTGTTAGAGGCTATGGCTATCTCATGGTGGCTTCTAGGCAGTTCTTCAAGGCCGACCTTTTGGATTCTTTGGTTGCCCAGCTCTGGCTCATGTTTAGTCGCGGCCTTTACAAGAGGAGGGTCCCCATGCAGGGTCTGGAGAGAAGGTTTCCATCATGTTGACCCAGGACTGAGAACCTCCAGGTAAAGTATGTTCGTCCGAGTTAAGAAGCGTTGCTTGGACTGTCCCCTATTTGCAAGGTCGCGCCCTCAGAGTTTGCCTTCGATCTGCGTTCAATCGGGCAGGGTCCAGAAATTCTCGAGCCGAAGCGGATCAACGTCAAAAACGGGAAGCGGCCGTTGGCGAACTCGCTGACCATAGGTGTCCCTTTTGGTGGTTTTGGTGGAAAAATAGATGGCGATTCCTGGTTTACCTCGTTGTTTAATCATCTACCAGGGCCAGCTATTGGCCGTAAAAGGATAGTCGCTGAGGCTATTCGAAGGCGAGATGGAGAACTATATCGAGTGCCTGGATGCGCGCTGGCTGCATCTGAGCATCTACATCGGGGCTTCGAAACCCGGGCGGTTTGACGTGGAAACAAGGCAACGCATTCCCCAAAGAGGCCCCTAAATGGATTGGGCTTTGAAGTGGGGGCCCCTCGATGTTGAACCTAGCCAGTAAACTGCGCAGCTTTCCTTTTGGGGGAATCCCCTGACCCGTGAAAGCTTTAAAAGGCCTTGTTTCTGCACGCGAGGTTTCCCAACGGGAAGTGTGGAATGGTGATTTTTTGTCGGGCCCTTTGGGGCCCCTTCAAACAAATTGCCTGGATCTTGGGACCGAGCACGGGCCTTTTTTTTTTTTGTGTGTGTGTGTGTGCGCGTGCGCAAGGCGGGTGAGCAGAGCGGCCTTCAATGCGTATTGCACCACCCCATTGGAATCAGGGTAATAAATCACCATGGGAAGCATTCCCATTTGCTGGGAAATATAATCTTAGTGGTTTTCCGCAATATATATATATATATGTATATATATATATACATATATATATATGGTCATAGGACCTTTTGATCAACCCCCCATATGTGGTAATGTTTTTGCCGAGTCCTCTGTTTGCGGGCAGGGAGTCTGTTTGCAAGAGCCCTGCAGCACTTTTGGGGACATGCTTGTTCAAAGATTCGTGGTCTCATAGGAGTGAGATTTGGTTTCTTACCATATTGTACTCTTCTGCGGCCAGTGTGTGACGGTTGATCAGTATTGGACCCAAATGAAAGTTGGGTTGTGACCGGAAAGCGCAGCTCAAGCAGCTTGGACTAGGTTGCTGTTGGAAAGAGTTTTTTCGGGTGTGCGGAGTGGGCCGGTGACTTTGGCCCTGTCTTGACAAGATTTGGGCCCATTGAATCGTGAGCCATTTGTTGGGATATCGAAACCAGAGCCGCCTGCTCAATGGTTATGCTTGGGGTGAAACATTGTTCGCCCAAAAAAAGCCGAAAGCAAGTGACTATCGTGTTGACCAATCTTGGGTGGGCTTCGTGTTTACGCCCGACACGGGGATCACTGATCACCTTGTTTCAGGCAATGCTATAGAATCCTTAAGGATTGACGCCCTTGACCCAAGGGGTTGGTCCCCTCGAGGATCATGTTATCCTCCGAGTAAACACAAGAAACACCATGTTAGATTAAGAGTACGGGACGATTTTGACTGGGACCTTTTCATCCCAATCGTCTTGGGGCTGGGATGTGTAATCAGGGATCTTTGTTAGTCGGCAACTTCACGGATCTTCGAAGCCTCGATGCTTCGACTTGAAAAGTGTTCAGGTCAACTTCACCTCCAAGAGAACAGAGACGCCCGGGCGGCCGAGTGAGCATGGGCCGGCAGTGCCAAGAGGATTTGGTGTTCAAGAGATATGTTTTTTGTTTTTGTTTTTTAATATATAAATATAAAGGTAGGACACATTTTCCCCTGTTGGTTTTGAAGGGAATCTATCACTACTGGAAATAGTTTGTATTTTTTCAGGGGACTTAAGCAAAGCTGGAGGGAATACAAGATAAAACTACGCCGGGAAAAAGAGGACTTTTGAGCCAGTTCAATTTGGAGTGTTTCCTGAAAATAAACTTACCCGTGTTTCGAAAGCCTAAGCCATAGCAATCGCTTGAGGGAGAAATGCCTTGAAAGCGGTTGCCCCTTTTTGAGGACCCCACAAAGGAACGCCAACCCTTAGACAATTCTCGTGGGTGTCATGTTCGGTGACCAAAGGAGGTGAAGAGATTCTTGCATTGATCGTTACGTTTGATGACTAGGTTATAGCGCACTTGTCGCCTCCACATCCTGCGGGCGCCTCCGTTCACCTTTTTGTGAACCCTTCGCATGCAATTTGGAAGACTCATTTCCTTTGGGGCCATTTAGCTTTACAGTTCGTGGCTGCCTTTGGCTTCCCAACGCCCCTCGCTCCCAGCTCTGTGGAACCTGTTGCTCTGGTGTTGGGTGGATTTCTTTTGTTGGCCGCAGATTGCCAGCGGTGTGGGTCTATGGGTCTCCCCCAAAATAGGGAAGCCATTTTGGGAGGATCAGCGCTATTGTTTCATGAGAAACAAAGCGCCGAGCACAGCGTCCATGTTTGGGTTTGACCTTCAAATCTCAGTGGTTCTTGATTGCTTTCATCACGTCAGCTGCTTGACCAGGCTTGAAGGGTGCAGTCATGTTGACTCTCGGTCAACAAGCCCCCTCCCTCCCCACCTCCCCAACCCGCACGCCGCTGTTTGTATCAATCAGGTCACCGAACAGGAATGCGTCAAACCATGAGGATGATTATTCAGGGATCCCTTGTTCGGGACCTACAGGCCAACTCCAACTACGCCCATTGACACGCCAGCCCTGAGCCTTATCGCCTCACGTTCTGGGGTCAATTCGCTGGATTTGGTGGGCGTCGCAAACAAATGGACCAGCCTCAAGCAAGCCGAGGGAGTACCACAGACTCACGGACTTGGAACCTGCCCTGCCGAGCAACCGCCCCAGCCGAACAGCCGAATACGTTGAACGCTTCTTGGGGAAACAGCCACCGATTCTCACCACCGATTCCCGCCAAGGGAATGAGATGCTTTGGGTCCAAATGGCAAAAGGACCAGCGCCGGGCCTGAGGTTCTACGACATTCAGCTGAACATCAAGAGCGAGCGGGGCCACGATCTGCAGACCATCGAGGAGCATCGGACGAGTCAAACTGGAATGTGCATGTCGTGCATTTGGCCGTGTCTGAAAGTGGTATCCAAAAGTAATCGATGTTCCTTGGCTTGCCCTTTCATGTCAACCAGGCGGGGGGTATAATATAGCCCCACAAACCCTAAACATGTGTTGTTGCCTTTTGGCGGCTATTTGAAAGCAAGCAAAACCGGGGCAAGCTCACCAAACAAGGAACCACATTTATTCGCTTTGAAATAAGTAGACCGCCAATCTGGCGCAAGTCCTTTCTGTTTGGAGTTCGTGGGGCGCTCGGAAGGGGTCCAACATCAACTGGTAGGGAAACACGAAACCTGTGCAAAGCGTAATGCTTTTCTGGATTCACATATGGGTGTGTGGGTGTGTGGGTGTTTTTGTGGGTAGCCTTAGTTTCTGTGGATTTAAAGGGAGACCCAAAGGAGAATGGAAGCCATGTTGAGGGGTTGAACGTAAAAGGGAAACAAAACAATGCGAATCCCTTGGTTTCCCTTTTGAACATCACCCCAAGAGTTTCTCACTTTCAGCTTGTCCAAAAGATCACCCAAAGTGAGGAAACCAAGTCAATGCCGATCAGTCTCTCTTGCCCTATATAAACCACCTGACTGCCCTTTGGCCTCACCTGTCACATGCTCTGACGAGTGAGATTTCTTGAATGTTCAACGCACTTGATGAACATGCTTGGTAGGGCAACTGGGCTGGGTTCCCTTGTAACCATCATTATCACCTTGTTACCAAGTGGATTGAACATCCTTTTGCACCTCCCTCCTTTTGCCTTGCCATGAAATCACCTACTTGAGTATCCAGGTCCTCGATGCCTCTTGTGATGAGGAGGAGGAGGATATTCGTCATTTGATCAATTCTACGTTCCAGATTAACATGAACCGCAAAGACGTTGCATTTGTTTGCAGACTCTCGTTGGGGAGGGTAGGACCCATTTTGGAAGGTTCCATGCGAGTTTGCAAAGGAGTATGCCTCAGCTACAGTTGAGCGACACACAAGGTGAATACTACTTTACTGTAGTGAAGGCAATGACATTAGGTACACTTGCGCAAACACTGATATATACACCAGCCAGCGTTCCTCGGGCAGTGGAAACCCCCTCAGATTGGATTCGAAAGGAGTCTCTGCGAGAATTCACGGCAGACGAGATGCTGGATGGGGACAACATGTACGAGGCACGGAGTGTCGCTTTTGGGTGGCCATGGGTCAAAATCCCGTACCCCCCAGTGAACATCCCAATCCCCACTAAAATAGGTTCTAAAATGGGGTGGTGAATTCACCTACCCCAAAATGGTACCATTGATTTTGACCCCACAGCCATTTGACTATGACTCATGTATGTTGCAGGATTGCTAAGACCAAACCTCGGGAAGAAAAAAAAGCCGGGCTCAAGGGATGGCTTTCTTTTGTGCTTTCGCGATCGGGTCACCGACCGGGCACGGCGTTCGCGGAGGAAAAGAAACATGAAAGCATACAATGCGTAAATCATCAAAGTGAAGGGCGAGAGGAAAGTAAGGGGGGAATGGTGACTCTTTTTCAAATCAGTGTAGGCATCAATGATTTTCTCTCCCTTGGTTTCGTTCTGGGCATCAACCGTTTTTGATTTGTTCTAAGAATCTAGGTCTCCCAGCTAGGTGCCCTTTTACCGTTTCTTTTTTGGGGGAGGGTTCCCCTACTATAGACGTCCAAAAAAAAATTGGCACCAACTTATTCTAACCTCTCCTCTGGAGGACCTAGGAATCTTCGGGCCAAAGGCCTTTTTGAGGTCCAAGCGCCTTGAGGCCGAGGGCCATGGCAAGCAGCGGGCAAAGAAGGCGGAGTTGGGACGGGCAGATGCGTGCAACTAGGTGAACGGTAACTTGGTGACTCCCAGCCATCCAGCTCCTTTGGATGTTTACCCCGCCTCCAACTAACATAGCACCAGACACGGGGTCCCTTGAAGAGGAAACAAATCTTCCAGGTAGTCTCCCAGAGGTGCCATGTTAGTGGAAGGGAGGGTAGATGTTTTTGGTTGGTTTGGTGGGGGTTTTCCATTTAGCCCAGAGTTAAACTTTTGGCAGGGGATCTGATTGCCCAGGCAAGGGTTTGGAGGTAAGCAGGGTTTTGGTTGACTACATATAAGGGGTTGCGACCTATTTTGTGGCAAGCGTTCCCCCACTAGATGGATCCAGGTGTCCTCTAGCTTTTGGTTTATGGGCCAACACACCAAGGCGGAAATCAAACCGCCGGGTCCCCCAACCGGCAATTTGCACATGGGCAGATCCCCAAGCTCAAGGCCTCCAGAAGGGAGACCAAACAGCCGCAAGGCCTCAGAAAGGCGATTTTTTTGCGCTCAGCGCTCAGGTCCCAAGCTTTGAACGGCTCATAGCGTTTACGTATTGGCCTCTCTCGAATCCCCCATGAACGGTGCGGACCCCCACTAGATTGACCGATTGTTCGATGCTCTCAAGGAATTGAATGCATGGAACCATGTGTTGCTAACCATGGCCCACAGAAGCGCTGAGGCTAGCAGTTCCCTTTCTAGTTCCCTTTGGTTGGTTTCCCTTGGTGTCGGAATCTAGTCACTAGCCCCGTTTAAAAAACAAAAAAAGGTTTTGGGTTCGTGGACTCGGTAGAAAGAACTTACGGTGCTCCAGCACCCCCCCCCCCCAACAACTGCTTTTTGGAAAGTGCTTTGCGAAAGGGAAACAAAAAGAACACAAACAAAACAGTTGGGGACAAGGGAAGTCGCTGCTTGTGCAACCCTTAAAGTCAGTGATTAACTAGGTCCCCCAGTAGTGCCCTTTTACCCTTTTCAAAGTCAGTGATTTTGGACATGGGAAAAGTCAGTTGTGAGGGGGTGCCGGCCACGGTCCACCGGCGCACATGTTCCGAGTGTCGAGGGACACCTTGCTGGTAGCCACCTTTATTTGTGGTTTTAAAGGGAAGCCCAAAGGACAACTTCCCCCCACTATTTTGGCCCCCCCCGAAAAAAAAAAAAAGGAAAAAAAAAAAAAAACGAAAAAAACAGAAAAAACAACGCCAACATGCGGGGATCAATCCACAGATCAGAGGAAGCAGCAAGTTTACATCGCGTATCAATTGCAGTGCCTGGCACGAAGCACATAGTCCGGCTGCCGCCCTTTCCAGAGCTCCCCAGAAAGCAAGAGATCCAACACTTCACGCAGATCCACCTAGGCCCCCCAGCTAGGTGCCGTTTCTTTTACCGTTTCTTTTTTGGGGCGGGGGTTACAGAAAAAAGTTGGTACCCTTTGTCTAACCTCTCCATTCAAAAACCTAGCCACAAACAATCCAACAACCGGAAGGGGTCTCTTTTTGCCACCTTTTGCGAGAAAATTGGCGACCCCCTCAAAAAGGAATCCTTCACTGCAAGGGGGTCGATCATTTTTTCACGAAAGCTGGTAAAAAGACCCCCTTGACAACCGGAAGGTAGCCATTCAATCATGAAAGCCTTCATCAATCGACACCAGTCGGATCTTGTCAAAATACGTTAACGAGTATGAAGGACCAAACGTGTTATGGCAATCCTTCTGCAGGAACCCTTTTATTGGATGTCTAGCCCAAGAAAGGATCCAGGGTGTTTCCTGAAATAGAGCGCACCCTTTTGATTTTACAGTCAATCCAAATGGCGGGGGGGCTTTGTTTGGAAATGCCACTGCGAAAGGTCAGAGGTTGCAATCGCTTTGCGGTTGCCAACCAGGTTCTCAACTGCTTTAGATTTTGTGCACTGCTGGCAGCCCCAGCTTGAATGGCCACCTTTTGTTCCCAACCACACTCCCATTCCTTCGAATACGGAGTCAAAACACAGACCCACAAAATATCGATGGCTATGGGTCAAGTCAAAACCCCGTACCCCGAGTGAACATCCCAATCCCCACTAAAATGGAAAAGCGCCTCGTTTTTGAACGCTTGTTTCGGCTCGTTTTTGAACGCGGGCAAGTTCTCGTTTTTGAACGCGCTTTTGTTCAAGCGGGTGTGAGCCAAAAGCCCCGAGCGCCCCTTTACTTGGTCTGCTACAACTTCTGGCATCCGGGCTGGGGCAGTTGCCTTTTCAATCACACGTTGTCCGGATCTTAGGCAGCTGTAACATTCGAGCAAGCAAGACCATCGGCTCCTAACACGTGGCTTCAGATTGTTGATATCCTTTTCGCCTAGGATAGGACTCGTGGAGTGTGTTGGCTCAAGAGCAGTTTGCTGGTGTTAGATTCTTGGGTTCTCAAGGGTCGATTGGTTGAGGTAAGCACTTGTGTTTTGAGTAACAATTGTAGTTCAAAGGGCTTCTTTGTGAAGTTGGTTTCAAAAGCACATTTGGGCTTGTTGGGCCCGTTGGGCCCGTTGGGCCCGTTGGGCACGTTGGGTCGGGCCTGTTGAGCTTGTTTCGTTGAGCTTTTTGGCGCGTTGCCCGTCGGGCCCGTCAGGCCCGTTGCGCCTGTTGGGTTTGGTTGGGTCCGTTGGGCGCGTTGAGCCCGTTGGGGATCCGCCGAGCGCGTTGGGCCGGTTGGGCCAACGGGCCGGTTGGGCTGGCCCGTTGAGCCTAACGGGTGTGTTGGGCCCGTTGGGCCCTAGGCCCGTGGGAATCTTGGGCCCGTTGAGTTCTTGAGCGCGTTGGGTTCGTTGAGCCCGTTGGGCCCGTCAGGCCCGTTGCGCCTGTTGGGCTTGTTGGGTTTGGTTGGGTCCGTTGGGCGCGTTGAGCCCGTTGGGGATCCGCCGTGCGCGTTGGGCCGGTTGGTCCAACGGGCCGGTTGGGCTGGCCCGTTGAGCCTAACGGGTGTGTTGGGCCCGTTGGGCCCTAGGCCCGTGGGAAGCTTGGGCCCGTTGAGTTCTTGAGCGCGTTGGGTTCGTTGAGCCCGTTGGGGATCCGCCGTGCGCGTTGGGCCGGTTGGGCTGGCCCGTTGAGCCTAACGGGTGTGTTGGGCCCGTTGGGCCCTAGGCCCGTGGGAAGCTTGGGCCCGTTGAGTTCTTGAGCGCGTTGGGTTCGTTGAGCCCGTTGGCTCGTTGAGCTCATCAAGCGCGTTGGGCCCGTTTCATGAACTGACCGGTTTAACACATGGGTTCTGACTGCACTAAGTGCTGACCTGTTTAACGCTCGGGTCCTGAAGTGACGGATTTTGTGCTGCCCAAAGTGACCTGTGGACCCCCATCCCCCCCATCCCCCCCATCCCAACCCATCCCATATATGTTCTTGCATGTGTTCGAAAATGAGCTGCGGATGATGTGTTCGAAAATGATCCCGGCGCATGTGTTCGAACATGAGCCGAACTCTGTGTTCGAAAATGATCCCCCTCGTATGGAAGGAAAGTATATAGGTTCTAAAATGGGTGGTAAATTCACCTACCCCACATGAAATCCCAGTGCTGACCGGCCAGATGGCACCAAGCTTCCTGTTACTTGGGTCGAGCTCTCAGGGCATCCGCTTTGTGACCTTCCCGCCGGTGCTGAATCTGCAGCTGAAGCGCTTCCACTTCGACATGGAGCGGATGGACATGGCCTGGGGCCCAACGGGGTTCAACCCACCCTCGCCGGGGTTGTTGGCGTGTCATTATTCTCATTTTTGGAGCCCATGGACACCCATCAAAGGCTTTTGCAGGTGGGTTTGGGCGCGTCCTTCTTCATGTTTGGACCCCCAAAAGGGGGACTACCCCAAAAATGGGACTTCGTGTTGTCCTTGTGATATATTTTTTGTTCCAGTCCCCCTATTTGGCACGTCCAGTTCGAAGCGGCTCACCTTGCCCTTGGACATCTCACATGCTTCCGCAACCATGCCGTTTCTTGCATGAGCCTCCACGACCGAAAGATGATATATATATATATATATGTGTATATATATACATAATATTGACCCAAATCATTTTCCCATTTTTTTCGGGCAGGGTTCCCTTTAAACTCTACCCTTCCCAACAAAGGATGCCCGTTTTCTTCCATGGACATGTTTTTTAGGTCAACGCTGCCTCGTTTCCCCAGCCTCGGGTAATCCAATGAACTTTGAGGTTTATGAACCGGCTTTGGCAGGGGGTGATGGACTAGGTCCCCCAGTAGCGCCCTTTGACCAACTTTTTTGTGGGAGGGTTCCCCTACCAAAATTGACAAAACCGAAAACAATCGGGTACCCAAATTCTAACCTCTCTACTGGAGTTACTGGAGGACCTAGTGGAGCACCCCATCCCAACAAGCCGCGAAACTCATCCAACAAGCCGCTCCAAACCGCCCAGCCCGCTTGGAGGTGAAGCTGAACAGCCGCTTCGAGTTCCCCCGGCGCTTGGATCTCTCCCAGTTCGCGCCCGGCGCGGGGTCCAGACCTCAGGGGAGGTCTGGTGCTTGGATCGAGGGTCTAGGTCTCACGTCCCCGAGTTGCTGGACTTCAGGCTTGTTGGAAGGACACCCCTTCTTGTGTGGTAAGCAACAAGAAGTTCTCTTCCGAAGTTCGGATGAGTTTGTGTGCCAAGTTTAGTTTGTGACATGAGTTGCTGGTCTGCATACATGTTTAAGGCACGGGGCGTTCCTTTTTTTTTAATAATTATTATTATGAGTCCGACGCGGTGCCAGTCATGACCATTCCAATAGATATGTTAAGCAACATGCAGGGAGCAGCACCACAGACATGATTGAACAATGCGCATGCTGGAGTGGCAAATGGAAGGCGACAAATCCTGAGTTGTGCCGAAGATCAGGAGGAAAGGACCATGGGCCGCTGTTTGCAAACGTCTTTTGGTCCACCCTTTTGTCCTTTTGTGCTGTGATGTCGCTGCCTTCTTTGGAATGGATGTCCATTTACTCCAACCTACAAAAACACAAGAGCTAAGGAATGCATGTAAAGTGAAGTCCTTTGGGGGTCTCAAACTGGGTTCGTGCCTCTTGGTTCCAATTCGTGCTTTCTTTGGGGGAGGCCAGAAACCACATTGACCCTCATCACCCGTAATTGGTGGTTTGGATTGGTTTGGGGTTTTGAACCCCTTGCTTAGAATGGGAGACCATCCCCCCTAACCACCAACCCAAACCGCCGCTTAGAGGCAAACTGACCCCATCTTCTTCTGGAGTCAGCTCGCCTCATTCTCAGTAGCCGCAGGCACTACCAGCTACATTCCGTGGTGGTGCACAGCGGAGACGTGAACAGCCCAAAGCCCAGCTTCTTTTTTCCCTTAAACCGCTTGCTCGACGGATAGATGTCACTAATGGGGACCCTGGTATTGGTAAACCTAACATATTAATTTCAACAGCATGTCCTTGGTATGAGTAAGCCTGGCATTTTGTTTAGTGCAGATTCCGCATGCTTCCGTTTAGTGATTGAGAGTACTTTGCCTAGTAGACAATATGCTTCACTGTTGCTGAGTACGGTGAATACGCAAGGCCAAACCGTGTTGCTGCAAATGTCCCTTTTTCGCTCACGGGAAATATGTGGGGCATCCGTGTCAGGAACTTGTCTTTTCTTGCTTGCGTTTTCGACGGTGCAGAATCTTCGTCACGCTATGGTTGCTGTTCCTCGGCATGGATTCGGAGTTCTGTCGTGTTCTGTTTTGCCACTCTTTTGGTTAACATGTCGAGCGTTGCAATGGTCCGGGGTTTTGGAGGTTGGGGAGGACATGCTGTAGCCCATGCTATTGACATGGGGCCTGCTTTTCCCCCCAGAGATGGTCATTTTCAGCCCCATACCTCGATATGATACCAGATGAGAAGGCAATTGATGCTGGCCGTTTGATTGGCCCGGCCAGCGGTTACAACTGATTTCGTCTTGCTTCATCGCACATCCCATCAACTTTAGATGGTGATAAGAAGATAAGGAATGGCTCTTTCCTGCCTCTTTCCCCCAACCTTCATGACACCTTAGGAAATGGAATCAAAGACTAAAGCCTGCGTAGCCCCGGCTGTTTAATTTTGAGCCACTCCCACATATATATCATATATCATACATATATATATATATATCTATCTAATCGTGAAACCTTGAAAGATAGACGGGTACGAGGTTTGAAAGCTGAGCCTCTTCCTCGGCCATCCCCAATTACTGTACTCACTTCCTGAGTTCCCGGACTTTAACCTTCGTGGGAAGACCATTTGGCTGTGGGTCAACACCACTGGTACCATTTTGGGGTAGGTGAATTCACCACCCATTTTAGAACCTATTTTAGTGGAGATTGGGATGTTCACTGGGGGTACGGGATTTTGACCCATGGCCATTTTGCTGGTAAACAAACAGTTCAGACTTTTTTTGGGGCAGTCCACTCAGGAAGTGAAGATTCTGCAATAGAAAAAGAGAGACTTTGGGATGGAGGGTGGAGAGGTCTCCGGTTAGCTCGCTCTACAAACCGTTGCAAACCAACCAAAGCTGAGAGGAATGATGGAGCATCTTTCAACATCCCAATCCTATCAACAATCCAAGAAAAAAAATCGAGTGAGAGGAAATGGCATACAAAAAAAACAGAGTTAGTGTGTTCGAGCAGAAAGGAAGGTGAGTGAGAGAGATATGGACTGGATATGACTGGGAATGGCTTACAGGCGGTGACCAAGGGAAGAGAGGTGACGCAGTCCATTCCTTCCAGTCCATCCCTTTCCTATCTCTTGGTATCTTCGCCCGGGTAAGCCTCAAATAGGAGCGTAGGAAAACTTACCGCTCATTCAAAGTCAAGATGCCCATGCTATTCCACACCAGTCGACATGTTGCGGGCGGGTCAAATGCAGAAAGGTCTATCAACTTTCTCAGTTGCCCAATGGGAGTCAACTGTTGACCTTTTGGTGTAGCACTATTGATCCTTCTTGATTCATGGCACGAGGAGGCGAACCTTTTGGTTTTGGAGACAGACTAAATACACCTTCTGGTCAGATCAGCAACAAGGAGGGTTCTTTTCTTGGGGGAAGCTCGTATTTTGAGTTGGTGATATACCCTGAGGGTCCTGCAAAGCAAATGGACGGAGCAATTCGGGCCGAAAAACGGGGCACGGGTCATCCATGCCAAAGGAGTACAGGAGCTGGATATCGAAAAAGATGCAATGAGGATGAACCTTGACTGCTATTGGGTTGGATCTTTAGACTTTAACTTTTTGGTTGAAATCAAGTTGGGTTTTCCACTAAACCCCCCCAAAAAGTTATTCACTTTTTGCAGGGGGGTCGTTGCAGCAACCAAGGAACCAAATCCACTTCGCGGCAGTTGGGAGGGATGACAAAGACTGGGACAATCCACCCACTAACTTATCTTTCGTGCATTTTGCCAAGGGATGTCAGGACTTTAACTTTTTGCCAACCAAGGGGGTTTCCGTATTAAACCACTAAAAGTTAAACTTTTAGCAGGGGAGCAGAAAGCAACCGAGTTATGCATGTTTTTGTCTAGTCAGGGCTCAAACTCATCGCCGCATGTATCGTGAACACCCGCCTTTCTCTCAGGTGGCCACTACTATGCCTACATCAGGCAGCTGATCTTCGGTGCGACTCACTTTGGCAGCCTATAGTCTAGCTCCTGCTCTTACTGAAGCAAGCCAAAGTTTCAGTCAGCCTGCACAGGCCATTTAAACAGTCTATGCATGTCACAGTGGTTGCTTGTTACACCCAGCGTGGTAAATCGTCTGTGAAGATTTGGTGAACATGTGGATTGAACCCAAGCTTCATGCGTTTTGTGACATCGCAGGTGGGTTCAATCCGCGCCCGTTGGTTGCCAATTCAGAGTGAACATCCTTTTGGCACGAGTTCTGTGTGTGGGTGTTTTGGTGCTAGAAATTAGGTTGTCCTTCCTGTACGTCGTGCTTGGTTCCCATGCAACATATGTATTTTGCATTGCACACCCCCGGTGCATCGATGCGTCAGAGACATGTGCTCAGAGACATGTCAATTTCTCAGACCAAAAGAATGGTTGGTAACTTGTCGTTCTTTCCAGACAACTTAGGGTGGTTCCCAGCCATCCACTTAGGTTTTGAGTTGTTTATATTTGGTTGAGTGATGAGTGGTTGTTTTTTCCACTTAACCCACTCAAAGATAGACTTTTAGCAGGGGATCTGAGGACAGCCCAGTAGAACTATAGTTTGGACTTGTGTTGACGCCGAGGGGTGAGCTTTTTTTAAGGCAAGAATTGGCCCTTTGAGTGGCCACTAGCGCCCGCCTCTCGCACGTTGCCTCCGTGTTTAGTCCTTTGAGGTCCCGTTTCTGTTTTTGTTTATGTTTGAGAAGAGCATTGAACTGGGAATCACACCACACACCTGGACATGTTTGACCACCTGTGCCAATCTGGAAGTGGGTCCTTTCCAACACAGAGGGGCAGGCTGTGTTTGTGAAGAATGATATTTGCCCTCGCAACTAAGCTGGTTTAGCGCACGTGGAAAGAGAGCCTGGCATGCCGTTAGTCATGGACCCATCAAGGAGGCTATGGGCGTTGCAAAGAAAGACCTGGGAAGAGCCTTGAGGCTGGATTTTGGTTTTGAACAGCCTTGGGCGCAATGTGTTGACAGGCCAAACCTGGATGAGCGGTGGGTGAAGTTCGACGATGACAATGCAGCCTGGACTTATCCGATGCCTGGAAATGGAGGTCCCAAGATCTACTCTTATTGCTGGCCAGATGGGACTACTGTTTGTGACCTGTGCACCAAATTCTGGTTTTTCAAGACACCTCACCTACGCCAGATTGAGGGCGGTCCTTGCAAGGCTACCTTTCAACACATCCACACCACCAGGTGATGAATGTATAGAAGTGGGGAACCGGGGCGAAATAAACGGACCCCTAAGGGGAACTTTTTCAGGGGATCTTGTGAAAGCAGGGGCGCTAAGCGGGGCAAAGCTGAGATGAACCTTGGTCGATGGTTCAACCACCATTCAGTACCAGCCATCCTGTTCCTTAGGATTTTAGTGTTTTTTTTGGTTAGTTGGCTTAGTGGTGGTGGTTTCTCCGTCAGATCCCAGCTGTGCCAGTGGGATTGCGACGGCTTCCAGGATCCAAACGCTTTACGAGTTGAACAGGGAATCAGCGTGAAGCTTGATCCGGGATTGATTTTGAAAGCCCAGAGGCGCATCGATCTCAATGCCCAATGGTCTTGATACCAAATCGCCCATTTGTTCAATGGAAATCGACAAATCAAACAGGCTTGGGTGTTCGGCCAAGTTAGAAAGTTGCTGGTAACCTAGGTTACCCACTTACAAGTACTGGGGTCAACCTTGGGGAGCAAAAAACCCGTGTCTAACCACTTACCAACGCGAATCGAAGACTCAAGTGGGGAACAAGCCGTTGATTGATGGCTTCCTTTGGGAATGTCCGGCACCGCGAGAATCCGATGCACCAATGCAAATCGATCGCCCCCAATCTGCAAAGCTTCGAGATATGCACAGGCAATACTCCAGTTGCGTCAGCTGCTCCCAAAAACGTCGAATTGCCAAGATGCAGTTTCCTGCACCGAGAGGGGCCATCCAGCATCATCCAGCCTCTTTTTGTGAACCTCAACATTTATCCTTCCGGCTAAACGTGCAAGAAATCCACCAAATTGGGAGGAGGGGGGAACCCAAGGGAGCACCCTTGAAAAGTTGCGGAGTTTCAAGGGCCCTCGGGTCGTCCCAGATTTTACTGGGAGCGCAAAACCGACTATTTCTGACTAAGCATGGATCACTACCCGGGCACATAGTGCTTGAGAGCCTAACGTTCACCCAGAATTCCACCAGGCAGGTTGATACTGTTGTCACGAAAAGGGAGGATCCCCTCTCAAATAGAACACCCTGTTGATTGACGTTGGGCGGGTTGGGGCAGAGGTGGTATTTTATACAATGAATAATTAAGCCGGTTTTCTTCCTGCATGTGTTTACAGACATGTAACCCAAAGGGAAGCTTCATTTCGCAAAAGGAGATTCCTCTACCAAAAGATTGTTGGGTGCATTTGGGTGCCATAGTACAGTTAGATGTGGTTTCGAAATAAGCTCAGGTGATATCCCCAACAGCATGCGGTGCTCTTTTTGGTGCTCGCACCACCCCGCAGCACTCGCAGAACCTCGTGGATCCCTGGTGGAACCCTGGTGGAACCGTGGTGGAACTCTGGTGGAACGCTGGTGGAACCCTCGTGGAACCCTCGTGGAACCTTCATGGAACCTTACCTCAGGGCCGCCCCGGACCATCCCGGAGCCTATCTGGGCTGAGACCCCAAAGCTTTCAGCTGTTGGGGGAAAAAGGAAAAAAAGGCAGAAAGCAAAAAACAGTTCTCGTCGATTCGGCCAAGGTGACCTTTTGTAGCGACTTCGCCGCGGTGGAGGACAACTTTGGAGGCCGTGGCAACCCACGGGTGTCGTACTTTTGAACAAACACGCCAAGATGTGTATACCACCTGCTTGTGACAAGTAATACCATCTTCAATTTTTGGTTTTGGACATATACAGTCCCCTTTCCACTTGAGGTTTGTTAGAACGCCTGTGGTTTATTGGGGTTCCCCAAGCCTTATGTTTCTGGGAGCCGTTGCCATCCCTCGTGTTTTGGGATTGAGGTGTTGATCTTACCAGCCCAGAGGCTCCTGGGGCTTATGGAAGACCCGACCCCTCCATGAGACACCCCACCAGGTTGTTTGAAGGCCCTACATCAATCGGGAGCCTCGGGGAGTGACACAAGGCAGGAAGGCCATTGGCATGGCTTCGGACAAAACAGGCAATAGTCTATTTGTGTATTCTAATGTCACCTTGCCCATTTCGCATGGTTGTTGTTGGGAAACATTTTACATGTTTGCTTATTGTGGTTTAGTGGTTGAAATCCAAATCCACTTTGCTAAAATTTAATTTGCTGCTCCCCGCCCAACGTCTACTAAGTTCGAGTACTGATTGGGCACTGCAAGGTTTACGGAATGGGGTTCCTCACATGGGGACACGAAATTTTTCGAGCAACGCCATGCCCGACTCGCTAGAATTCCCATATGGCTATGGGTCAAAATTAGACCACCAGGGCACCGCAATTTTTAGTCCTTGGTTCCAGTACCCCGGGTAACCCATTTTGGGCCTTTTGCGTATCCATTTTTGACCCACACCCATATCCCCCCCCCCTTCAGGGGGCCGCATTTGGGTGAAGGTCGTGCTTCGGCGAATCCATCCTTGGGGTCCCGTCCAAGTTTCCACAAGCGGTGTCTAGGGACGCAGGCAACCCCGAAATTCGCTCAATGTGTTGCAGGCCAATAGTTCCTTCGAGTTTTAAATGGCGGAACCTTTGAAAGGCCCTCAGAAAAATCTACAGGGTCCAAGAAGTTTTCATGGGTGTTTCAACTGAGGGGATAGATTCTAATGGTGCCTATTGCCGTGGCCTTGCCTTTTTCCTTCTTCTTTGTAGGGTTGCAGGTGAGCGACTGACAATATCGCTGGTAGGATATCATTGGTTTGGGGAGGACGAGAAGGGTGGACGACTCAAGGAACCCACATAAGTCAGGGGGTGGGCCCAACATTTGCCACATCCTTGGGTAGAAACATTCGTAGCGGTGTCCCCATGGAGTAGGGTACTTGGGTGTTCGGCCAAGTTGGTAAGTTGTTGGCAATCTGGGGTATAACCCACTTTCAAATAATCCCACGGGGGGTTAACCTTGTTATTACAGGGGGAAAAAACCCAACTGGCTCACCGCTTCCTAGCTTGGTGAATCGAACACCCAAGCACCCTTTCCAAAGGGCAGCCACGGGAGGCCACTGTACATTGGTTTCACTTCACGACAACTTTGGTATCCCAAGGTTAATGTTCAACATATCAGCAGACACGCGCAATTCAGGGAACAGAAAGGAGTTCTCCCTACCTGAATTTCTGGACTTGAAACCTTTTCGAAAAACCAGCTTGGCAACTAGAAAGCTCAGACTTGTTGTGGCCAGTCCATCGGCTGGTTTTGCATTTGAGCAAATCCACTAGCCATCTTCGGAACGCTTGTTTTGCATGCTTCGAGGCTTGGAAGTTTGTCGCAGCCATTTGGCTTGGCCAATAGTATTGGTGCTGTTTCCAACTTTTTGGCATGATGGAGACAGACTCGGACACCCAGACGCATGAGTCCAGCCTTCTGCCCGGCGATTTGAGAGAGGTGCAGAGGGACATTGCGGTGACGGTGCAATCTGAGATGATGCTCTTCGAGTCGCTGCTGGGCACATCCATTGACGCCTCTAGCTTCCGTGAGCGGATACAAGGGGCATGGAGCATGGTCGGGGTGGTTTCAGCACTGATTCTCACCATGGATCAGTACAATGAGGTTGTGACCTGCCCAGAAGAGGTGTCATCCCATGTCTCCTTTTGTCAGGATGTGCATCCTTTGCTCTCGGCGTGTTCGACCGTTTTTGCTGCCTGTTCGGTCTTGCTGTCGATGATGCTTTACGTGGAGATGAGCTTCGTGCCAGATGAGTTTTTGGGCCCCTGGATGCAGAAGCTGTCCTGGGCTGTGGAGGCGCCCGTACATGCCTTCATCATCTCCATGTCTGCCTGGGTCGCGGATTTTCTCTGGCGAGGAGTGCTGAACTATGGCCATCTCGGCTGGGTGGTGGCAGCAATCCTCTTCCTCGCCAGTTTTGGGGTTCTGTATCTGCGGCTGAAGCTGAAAGCGATGACCAACAAGTTCTTGCTTCAAGCAGCTGCTGCGGAGAAGGGCAGATGATCAGCGCCTAAATCGCAATGACGATCTGTGGCACAAGAGCCTAGATGTGCAATGTTCCCCGAGCAGCATGCGTGAAAAAAGATAATGTTTGAGTGAGCTTAGCTCCAACACAACTCAAGAGGGAATGCATGGGATTAATCCACGACTCAAGGAAACATCGCAATTTTAGGCTTTTAGCTTAGATGGTGGCAAATTTTCCGGGAGGATAATGTTTACACCCATGTGTTACATGTTTCTGTGAGCGTCAGAGAAGTTGATACCTTACTGGATTGGGCAACTCCAGTGCGCTCCGCGCCCTTGCCCGCTTGTTGCATCTTTCAACTCTGCTGATTCATATGCTCTTTCAACCAGTGCAAACCCACACACAAGCAAGCAAGCCAGCAAACGAAGCCAGCACACACATGCAAAACAACAAACAAACAAACAAACAAACAAACAAACAAACAAACAAATAATCGAACGAACAAACAAGCAAGCAAACAAACAAACCATCACACACACACAAACGCATAAGCTATATAGCAAGCGAGCAAGCAAGCAAGCAAGCAAGCAAGCAAGCAAGCAAGCAAGCAAGCAACCAAACAGGCAGGCAGGCAGGCAGGCAGGCAGGCAGGCAGGCAGGGAAGCAAGAAAACCATCAACGAAAACAAACATAGTTGCAACTTAATAATACTACATGCAAACGATCAAACAACGAACCAACACAAAGACAGTGCAAACACACACACACACACGCGCACACGGCAGAGCCACACACAGGTGTAACATAATATGACTCACAGACACATGTTTGTTTGTTTTTGTTTTGTTTTTATTATTATTTTATTTAAAAATAAAAAAAGAAAAAAAATGTGCCTTTGGTTTGCACTTCAGGCTGCGATCTCAATACCTGCAACTACTTTGATCGCAGTCCCGGAGAGCTGAGACATGCCCGGGCCCTCGAGCGGCAAATCGGTTCGGAGAGGTCACTCCCCGAGTTCCGTTTCGGACTTTCGAGTCGATTTTTTTGGGGGTTTGGACGAGTTTAGTGAGTTTAGTGAGTTTAGTTGTTTGTTTGGTTACTTTTGTGGGTGATCCACTCGATCGGAAGTGATATTAATGTGTGGCACAGACAACATGGTACAAACCACCGTGCATTTTGTCACAACCAAAACTGGCACAACATTGGATGCCACAAACAAACTGGCACCTTGACAAAGAAATACTTCGCGGCATGTTGCGATCGAGTTCCCCACTTCCGAGGCGCAAGAGACAGATCGCAGTGTTGGGCGGATCGAAATTGGATCCATCTTGGTAAATGGATCCCACCACGAACGACTCAAACATAGCTGTTTAATTTGGAGCCACACCCATATGGCTGGCTCGTCTGCTTTAGAGAACCCATACGGTGTGGCTCTTTAAAACCTATCAGAAAAGAGTACCCTCAAAAAGCGACACACCCACGGTCACCCACATATGGTTGTCAAAAGAAGCCGCCGGAGCGCAGGTGACTGTCCGAATTTGGCGTCTCAACGGGACTTGTCATGCCAGACAGGGTTTATCATAAGGCCCCCAAAAACGGGGTGGTTTCACCAGGTTGGTGTCCTTGACACAGGAAGTGATCAGTTGACATGCAAGAAGCACGAAAGGAACATCCAATGAAGGCTCGGTGTCCTTTTTACAGATGTGTGTTGATATCGTCTTTATCATCTTTTCGGTTTTTTGGGGCGCTTGACCCGGCAAAAAGCAAAAACCGTCCTGAACTGTCGGTGCAACTGGTGGGCCTAAGAGCTTTGCCTGCATCCCTTGTCCCTTGCGCTAAAAGTGGGGGATCGCCACCTAAGGTGAACCCCACTTGGGGTTGTGTGCAAGTGGCTCAGAACTTAGGTAAACCAAAGTTGTGTGTAAGTGGCTTAGAACTTAGGCAAACCAAAAAGCTTGCTAACTTGGCAAATCGACCCAAGTTCCATGCGGGTTGTTTTGCGAGCTCCGATGGGCCGCGCGGATCGGACTCCGGAGATCTGTTGAAATGGTTGTGTTTTCAGCGAGCCTGGCAGCGAAGTCCCACTCAGGTTTGGGCGGAACTTGAGTGTCCAAGTGTAGGCCCGGAGGCGGAGGCTTTCCCCAACCTCAAGGGCCCTATCCTTATTGGTTTTTTGGTTTGGGCATCTGACATAGTAGGGGGGATCTGATTTTGACTTGTATCGTGACTGGCTCAGCCTTTTGGGGGCAAAATGGCTCGAGTTCAACTTGTCTGCAAGGAGGGCTGAAGGGCCCTGAAAAGCTGAGACTGCGACGTTTTGTGCCGCCCTTACTGGGATCGCCCCCATGATTCCTGGCGAATTGGTTAGAGCTTTGGAACTTATTTTTTGGGTTGAAAAAGTGGGACTCTCCATGGGACCCACAACTACGTTTTTTCCCCACATCTTTGTGTGGGGTTGTCACTTTTACCGCTGCGCGCCCGCCGTCCGCCCCCACCCCGCCGCCCACCCACTCACTCACTCACTCACTCCCTCACTCACTCACTCACTCACTCACTCACTCACTCACTCACTCACTCACTCACTCACTCACTCACTCACTCACTCACTCACTCACTCACTCACTCACTCACTCACTCCTTCACTCCTTCACTCCTTCACTCCTTCACTCCTTCACTCCTTCACTCCTTCACTCCTTCACTCCTTCACTCCTTCACTCCTTCACTCCTTCACTCCTTCACTCCTTCACTACTTCACTCCTTCACTCCTTCACTCCTTCACTCCTTCACTCCTTCACTCCTTCACTCCTTCACTCCTTCACTCCTTCACTCCTTCACTCCTTCACTCCTTCACTCCTTCACTCCTTCACTCCTTCACTCCTTCACTCCTTCACTCCTTCACTCCTTCACTCCTTCACTCCTTCACTCCTTCATTCCTTCACTCCTTCTCTTCTTCACTCCTTCACTCCTTCACTCCTTCACTCCTTCACTCCTTCACTCCTTCATTCCTTCACTCCTTCACTCCTTCAGTCCTTCACTCCTTCACTCCTTCACTCCTTCACTCCTTCACTCCTTCATTCCTTCACTCCTTCTCTTCTTCACTCCTTCACTCCTTCACTCCTTCACTCCTTCACTCCTTCACCCCTTCACCCCTTCACTCCTTCACTCCTTCACTCCTTCACTCCTTCACTCCTTCACTCCTTCACTCCTTCACTCCTTCTCTTCTTCACTCCTTCACTCCTTCACTCCTTCACTCCTTCACTCCTTCACTCCTTCACCCCTTCACCCCTTCACCCCTTCACCCCTTCACTCCTTCACTCCTTCACTCCTTCACTCCTTCACTCCTTCACTCCTTCACTCCTTCACTCCTTCACTCCTTCACTCCTTCACTCCTTCACTCCTTCACTCCTTCACTCCTTCACTCCTTCACTCCTTCACTCCTTCACTCCTTCACTCCTTCACTCACTCACTCACTCACTCACTCACTCACTCACTCACTCACTCACTCACTCACTCACTCACTCACTCACTCACTCACTCACTCACTCACTCACTCACTCACTCACTCACTCACTCACTCACTCACTCACTCACTCACTCACTCACTCACTCACTCACTCACTCACTCACTCACTCACTCACTCACTCACTCACTCTCTCCACTCACTCACTCACTCACTCACTCACTCACTCACTCACTCACTCACTCACTCACTCACTCACTCACTCACTCACTCACTCACTCACTCACTCACTCACTCACTCACTCACTCACTCACTCACTCACTCACTCACTCACTCACTCACTCACTCACTCACTCACCTCGCTCGCTCGCTCGCTCGCTCGCTCACTCACTCACTCACTCACCTCGCTCGCTCGCTCGCTCGCTCGCTCACTCACTCACTCACTCACTCACTCACTCACTCACGCACACCCACACACACTCACTCACCCACTCACTCACTCACGCACTCACTCGTTCACTCACTCAGTGTGTTTGTGCGGCCGGGGCAGCATTTGGCAGCTGTCTAAAGGGACAGAATGTTGTCGCGCGCGCGGCTCGGGGCGCGCGTAACCGTGGCAGGCGTTGCACTTTGGAGATGCCATTGCCGAAATCGTGGCAGGCGCAGCATTCTGTGCATGTGGGCGTATTTTCTGTGGCAGGGGCAGCATTTGGCAGCTGTCTAAAGGGACAGGATGTTGTCGCGCGCGTGGCTCGGGGCGCGCGAAATCGGGGCTGGCGCAGCACTTTGGAGATGCCGTTGCCGAAGCTGTGGCAGGCGTTGGGCGTGTGCTTGTGCGCCCGCTCACTCATTGACTCAGTCAGCCACGCTCACTCACTCACTCACTCACTCCACTCCACTCACTCCACTCCACTCCACTCCACTCCACTCCACTCCACTCCACTCCACTCCACTCCACTCCACTCCACTCCACTCCACTCCACTCCACTCCACTCCACTCCACTCCACTCCACTCCACTCCACTCCACTCCACTCCACTCCACTCCACTCCACTCCACTCCACTCCACTCCACTCCACTCCACTCCACTCCACTCCACTCCACTCCACTCCACTCCACTCCACTCCACTCCACTCCACTCCACTCCACTCCACTCCACTCCACTCCACTCCACTCCACTCCACTCCACTCCACTCCACTCCACTCCACTCCACTCCACTCCACTCCACTCCACTCCACTCCACTCACTCCACTCCACTCCACTCACTCCACTCACTCACTCACTCCACTCACTCACTCTCACTCACTCACACTCACTCACTCACTCACTCACTCACTCACTCACTCACTCACTCACTCACTCACTCACTCACTCACTCACTCACTCACTCACTCACTCACTCACTCACTCACTCACTCACTCACTCACTCACGCACACCCACACACTCACTCACCCACTCACTCACTCACGCACTCACTCGTTCACTCACTCAGTGTGTTTGTGCGGCCGGGGCAGCATTTGGCAGCTGTCTAAAAGGACAGAATGTTGTCGCGCGCGCGGCTCGGGGCGCGCGTAACCGTGGCAGGCGTTGCGCTTTGGAGATGCCATTGCCGAAATCGTGGCAGGCGCAGCATTCTGTGCATGTGGGCGTATTTTCTGTGGCAGGGGCAGCATTTGGCAGCTGTCCAAAGGGACAGGATGTTGTCGCGCGCGCGGCTCGGGGCGCACGAAATCGTGGCAGGCGCAGCACTTTGGAGATGCCGTTGCCGAAGCCGTGGCAGGCGCAGCATTTTGTGCAAACCACTCATTCACTCACACACTCACTCACTCACTCACTCACTCACTCACTCACTCACTCACTCACTCACTCACTCACTCACTCACTCACTCACTCACTCACTCACTCACTCACTCACTCACACACTCACTCACCCACTCACGCGTTTCTAAACAAGCACAGACAGGTGGGGAAATCCGGTCCTTTATTTTTTGGAAGGGTCGTTGCAGCACCCAAGCATGCAGGCTCCTTTTGCATTGCCAGACCTTGTTTACTTGTTGCTTGGGTTGTCCTTCATGTTCCCTTCCAAGCAGGAACTTGACTTTTTGCAGGGGTCGAAGTCTAGCACGGCTCATAGCGCGAATGGTTTTTATGTGGGGTTGGAACACACACAAGTTGCAGGCCAAGGCAAACCCAAGGCATACAGTCAATATTTTGCTTAGATCCCTACATAAAACCTCTCGGGGTCCTTGTTACCCTTTGCGGTACCCTCGAGAAAAAATGAAAAAAAAACGGGTTTCCATGCTTGGGCCACCTCTCGCTCGCTGAGTTTCAGTGGCCCACGCGCGCGCGGATCCACAATGCGTGCGCTGGGCCGGTGCTGGCTGGCTGGCTGGCTGGCTGGGTGGCTGGGGGAGGGCTGGGGCGCCAAGCGGGGGGAAAGGTCTTCATGGGGCGAAGTTGCGGAATTTTGGTTGTTTTCCTTTCGATGTGAAGGGGACATGGTGATTGTGAAAGCCTCTTGCTTTCGGGGTTCGGAGTTTCCAGTTTGTGATCGTGTTTGAGAAACATTGGCAGTTGGGATATCTTGGGAACCACGGTCATTGGGAGGAGGGGGAGCACAAGAGCAACCAGCATGTATACTTGGTTATTTCCAACTTGCAGATGGCCGCACAACACAAAACAAACAACACATACAAAGGCCATAATTTCTCTCTGAATCACCTTACTTGGACCAAAAGCAGACAGGGGGTGGTGCTCCGCTCACGTCGTTTCTGTTCACCGGATCCAATTGTTGCACCCAACCCTGAGGGTTCCTGAATGGTTAGTAAATCCAGATGCAAATTCCACCGGAGATGCAGAAAAAAAAGGATTGACAGGTCCAGATGAAAGGGGGCTCAATGACCTTCAATGGACGGTTTCTTCCTACGGAGGGTTCTTTGGAGGCTCGCATCTGAGTTCATTACCCCACTTGGTGTACAGAGGGCGCTTCTTCCTTCAGGGCGGTGGTTGGGGCGTCCGTTCAGCACCTTGCCATGGCCATCTTTGGGAGATGGCCCAGTTTGAGCCACGGAGGCATCAGAAGCCACGCCTTAGGAATGCAATCTCGAATCGGGTGAAGATGGTGAAGCCAAGGCGAATCACTGCGTGGTTTTCATCTCCCTCAGGTCTTCAATTGACAATTCGTTGCGAAGGAAAGGTGTGCAGTGGTAAGGAATGCGCCGGAATTCAAGGTCAAGGTGTGTCTGTGCAAAACGCTAAAGCTCAGCCGCTTCGGTTTAAACATCAAGTTGTACCTGACCAAGTCAAACACGGGGCAACACTATGAGGGTAAGCTGTCTGCATGTGCAAATCATTTGTAGCCGGCGTGGCCTCCCAAACCTAGCTTTCAAGGCAGAACTGCGCGAAGCAAGGACTGTGCATGTCAAAGAAGCCTACATCGTCCTGACGCACTCCCTACATCGGTGCAAGGAAATGGTGGTCATAGGGTAATTCCAAGCGAAGTGGGTTTGAAAGCGTGAATTAAAGCTTGCTGGTTCTCAGTAGGAAATCAGGAATGACCCCCATAATCTTGGTGGCTACCAGCCATCCCCTTAGCTTTTTAGCTTTTTAGTGTTTAGTGGGGTTTTCCATTTAGCCCACTAAAAGTTAAGCTTTTAGCGGGGGATCTGAGGACAGCTCAGTTTTGATATCAGGTTGGGCCAACCCTTTCGGTTTCCCTGAGGCGAGGAAACAAGTGGCCGCGTCGCTGCATCGATGTGTTCCTGAGCCGGAATCTAAACGGTCGCTGTGGCGAAAGCCGGATGAAGAGATAAGACCTCAGAAAGTAGATGCAACCAACTCGTAGCTGGCACAAGTAAACAACCAAAACCTTCACGCGGCTTGTAGTCGGTCCCGTTCTTCAGGTGTTTTCTCCGTGCCCTTTAGAAGTGATCAAGCAACTAGACCATGGAGACCCTGTAAAAAGAGGACACCAACCAACTTGGGTGTTCCCAGCCATCCCCCTAGGTGTTTCGCTCTTTAGGGGTCTAGTGGTTGGTTTTCCATTCAGCCCACAAGTTATATATATATATACAAGTTATGTCATAGATATAATATATATATATATATATATCATAGATATAATATATATATATATATAAGCAAGTTATGTGTGTATATATATATAATATAAACAACTTTTGGTAGGGGATCAGAACATGGACAGCCGTGTTAAAAGTATCAGGTGGCCTGAGGCCTGCTTCTGACAGGTACATGCTCGTGTACATCCGCGAGGATTGCGCGGAAGATGTCTTGAAGGTCCCAGACCCCCTTCAGGCCATGGATCGAGACGGCCAGAAATCGAAAAGCCCATCACCTATGGAACTTGCAAAGCATTGATGGTGAAACCAGGGAGTGAGTTGAAATTCCAAACCTACGGAGCACCAGCAAGAATCTGGATCTGTCAGGAAAACCGAAGCCACTTTGGGGGATATGCCACAATCCAGACGGTCGGGAAAAGAGGTATTGCGGTGCGGGCCGATCCAAACCCCTTGTTTCGGCCGTGGAAGGGCCTGTTTCCTGACAAGTGGTGGAAAGGCAAGCAGACTGGAATGAGGTTGGAACAGTCAATTCTGTGATGCGCATGTACTTAGAGACAAAATCAGTTATCAGCACTTGCCTTTTTGGTGTTTCTGCATCTAAGCCAGCAACAAGTTATTTGTGCATTAGTCTAGTCATATCACCAGGATGGCGTGCCAGCGGAAGGTTCCCGCCCGAGTCTAGTTGGGCTTGCCACTTGAGGTCCGCAAAGACCCAGGGGCCGGTGGAGATCCGCCTCCCTGTAGTGGAGCACCAAATAGACCTGAGGCTGTTTACAGCCTTAGCCAACCGCTGACTTTTGTGGAGAGCAACCGTTTTCGTCGATTGGTCTGTCATTTGCCACCAGCCAAGCCCTTGAAGCCCAGGATCATGGCCTCGGCAAGTTCGCTTTGAAGATTGGGCCGAGTTGATGAGACGGGGCGGCATGGGGTGCCAAGATATACTGTAAAAAGAAACACATCAACATGTAAACACTTGGAAGCTGGCTTGGTCAGAAAGAAATGTTCAACTCCGGACGAATTCTAGACTAAAGCCAAAGAACTCTCGTCTTATTTTGTGTTTTTCCCTCTTTGGCTGGGGAGCGGATTTGAGACATTTCAAAGACTGGGGACAGAGTGCATGGCTCCGAAGCTGAGTCAAGAACCACTGGTCTTGAGCGACCTCATGTTTTTGAGGCAGAAATGCCGTGGATGGACGAAATCCATTTCGCACCACCTAAGGAGCCCTTGTTTCTGATGATTCCCCAGTACATACCAACAAGCAGTGGTTTCAACCATGGTTTCAAAGCGGTGTAGGATTTTGTCCATCAGGATCAACGTCAGGGTGGTGTCCCTTTCCATCTCTGGGCTTGACATTGGCAAAAAGAAAAAATGGGGCGCCAGTTACCCCGAGACTCGCCAGCTTTTCCACTTGCCAAGGAGCCCGTTGCCACGGAGGGTCTCTCGCTTTTTCACTTTCCTCAAAGGAAACTGCACCGACCAAATGCCCTCGGAAGGGATGAGTTCCTTTCAGGGGAACGTTCTCTTAAAGAACTCGTCACCAAGGCCTAGCGGCATAGAACAGGTTGACATTTGGGTGGCATTTTTTGCGGGTACCTTTATCTTGGGGATATTGAAGGGAGACCAAGAAAAACCCTCCATACTTGTTTGCTTTTGTATTTGTTCCTTTTTGTTTTTTTTGCCTGGCGGGTGGGTGGGTGGGGGTCCCCCAAAAATGCCATACGCATTTGTTCAATGCTAGTTCCTGGCGTTTCCTTTGTCCGAAGAACCCGCAAGAACTGCTGCCGACCTTGCACGGTCGGTGGGTTCCGGTCAGGTGAACCGAAGAATGGTGGACAGGTGCAACGCGGAGGCGCGCGCAGAATTTCCGGCAAGCGGCGAGAGAAGAACGTGAGTGGCGAGAGAAGAACGTGCTTTGGTGCTTGAGTTTTGTTTCCATGGGCAGTTATTTTTCAATCACGAATTGTATTTGGACGAAGCGCATTTGACTCAAGGTGTTTGGATCCTCCTTGCTTGCGTTTGTATAAGATGACCATGCGCTACATTTGCAAGTGCATCGTTTGTTTTTCAAATGCATTTTGATAAACTGGCCCTACATTTGGCAACTTTCTCAATGTAACGTCATTTTTCTACAAACCATGTCATGGACCTGCACAAAACGGGGCTACATTGGATCAAATGTCAAATTCGTTGTTTTGTCGCATTTCTTCTTTTTTGTGTAGGGGTCCAGGCTACATTGGTCAGGGGCAGACCCTGTTTTCCTTCCCATTTTCATTCCTTACTTGAAAACTCAGCTGTTTCATTAGTTGTTTTAAGCCCTAAAAGGGGGGGGGGCATGTCCACTTGTAAACCAACACTAAACTCAAGAAACTCAAGCCAAAAAATCATCCCATAGGTACGCAAAACACAACTGGGGCCACCTAGTAACATGCTTTTTCTGGCAAGACTGATTATCGTTAGGGGGAGGGGGGGGGGGATTGTTACAATTTTGGGGGGAAGCGACTGCCCTTTACGACCAGACAAAAGCGTGGCTGGAAAAGGGGGGGATTGTGCTTTGCCAGGAGATGGCAGCGACATGCAAAATTCTGTCTGAATGAAAGGCTCAGACTGATGCGGAAGCCTTTGTATGAGATGGCCAGCCATTCACCTGGACAGAACCTGGTCTGAACCTGCCTGCCTGAACAGGTAGGTTTCTTTCTCTCTTTGTCTCTGTCCATCTCCAAAAAGTAGCCTGTCGCAGCTCCGGCTCGGAAAGAACACTTTTGGCCAGAGCCAGGTCTGAACCAGGTCTGGGGCAGGTCTCAGGCTACATTGCTGTTTGGTCATGGAAATTCAAGGGCTACATTGAGCAAATTTGGCATATTTGTAGACATGGGGTTACACTTTGACGGTACTAGAAAAGAACCATGTAACGTCCAGATTTCGAAAAGCGGACGCTACATTGGCTGAAATGCAGCAAAGGGGGCTACATTGGCCCATTTTGTAGAGAACTTGGAAATCGTGGGGCAAGCAACGGGGATGTTTGCGACACCCATGAAGGTGTCCCTTTGAACAGAAGTCCGGCAGACCCTCTAATTGGGGGCTTAGGGCTTAGATAGGGATCGCAAGTAGAGAAGTGCGCATAGCACTCTGAACCCTTGGCATACACGCCTAGTTTACGGAATAGGCTCTGAACTATTGTAAAGAAACCCATAGCTCATGGAGAACATCACCACTGAATATGTCTTACTTGTGGGAAGCCAGCCAAAAAGGGGGCCCAACACGACATTGCTGTTTCGCAATGGGTCCATACAATCAACAGGTCAAATTTGTTTTTCAGCAGCCTCGGGCTTTTCTTGAATGTGAGCAAGGAGGTTATGGGGCTTAGGTCCGCCAAGGAGGATCCAATTTGAACAAAAACAAGCCACTGATTGCGTTCCGATTCACCGATTGTCTTTCCTTCAGGTCCAGGTGGAACTACGAGTAACTCTGTGAACAACAGCACACCAGGCAAGGAGTAAACCCTGCAGTCCAACAACAAAACAAGGAGTTGATTTGGAAACAACTTGCTTGGACAGTCTTGGGGTTGCATCTGAAGGATGCATTGCTTCTCTCATGACTGACCATACGAAGCAGACAAAATGGAGTTTCCCCTTCGGAGTCAAGGCAAATCGGACCTTTCGACCAGCTGGTTTTTTCATTTTTGTGCAACCACTCCAGAGGTCCCAAAAGTTGGACCTTGAATTTGCTCTCTTTTTTTTTGTTTATCGGGTGGAGAGTACCTCTAAGGTTGTTTCTTACCATCCTCTTCCACAGAGCCTTCGCGGAAGGTGAGAATGTTGGAGCAGCGCCGGCGAGAGAAGCTGGAGCTACAGACAAAGATCAGGACACGGTTTCCCGGGTCGCCATGTTGGTGTTGTCGAGGTTCGACTTGATTGTTGTCGCCGTGTGTTTTGGTTTTTGTTATCCTCATTTGGTTGGATTGTTTTTTTTTTTTTTTTTTTTTTTTTTTCGCCCTTGGTTGTTGCGTTCACTCCGTTTAGGCGTTTGTTGGGTTGAAAGGGCCTCCTTGTTTCAGACTTGGGATCTCATTAGACCGCCTATTGGAAGGGTTTAGCCTGCGTCATGCGAGGCGCCAATAAACTATCCTTTTCGCGTTTTCTGGTTGCATCTTTCCCGGTAGGAGACAGGGTGCCTCAAAATTAGGTGACGCACAACAATACCTGCTTTCCTGTTTGTTGTCTTCTAGACCCACAAGACCAAAAATATCGTTCTGTGACAGTGTTCGGAAATTCCAACAGCGGACACATGGCAACCCCAAGGCAAGCAAAGAAAGCGAAACCTATTTGGGTGTTTCTTTTTTTTAGGGGACCTACAAAATGGCTGCTTATCCTTTTGGTTTCGCTTTAGAACCCACAAACAAGATGGGTACCGTCAGAAAATGGGAGACCCACTTGCTACCGCACATTCGGGATGGTCCCTTGAACTCAAGCATGGGACTGGGAGGGATCTTCGGAACTTGGGACCTCAAAAAGCACTGCAAGTTTGTGTAGGGTGTAGGGTTTTCGTTGCTTTCCTAGGTCCCCCAGTAGTGCCCTTTTACTAGTACCCTTTTGGGGAGGGTTCCCCTACTAAAATAGACTACAGAACCTAGTTTCTCGGCGATGTGTTGCTCGTTGATTTGGTTGTCCTGTCCGGAGGTCCGGCCTTCGCCAGTCTGCGGATCGGATGCATTGGTTGGGGCTTTGTGTTGACACAGGGCCATGCTGGGGCCAAGCCATGGCCAGTGCGAAGCCCCAATCCATGAGATGTCCGCCAAAGGGTCCCGAATTCATATTCATATCCTTCAGCCCCGCATGGTTTGAGTTGACCTCAAGGGTAATTTCTGCCATGGATTCGTAGACCCTCAAAATGTGCGGACGTGCCAAAACGAAGGACCATCCACTTCCGACGAACTCACGGGCCCTTTGTGAACCCTGGTGTCTTGAATTATTTTCCGAAGGCAAGAGGTCCGAAAAGGCCTCCAGTTGGAACAGGGCTGTTATTGTGGTTTCCCTATGGGGATTTTGGATTAGGCTTGGATCCAGAAAATATTGAACAGCCTTGGCGGACGAGTTCGTTTGTTCAACTTGCCAAGAACTGACTGCGAGCAAGCCCCAAAGAGCACAAAGGAACCTCAAGCACGCCAGGAGTTTTGCTGCACAAACTGAAACAAGAATGCTGCCCAGTAGCACCCTTCTCGCCAAATATAAGAAGGATACCTGCTGGTAGTTCTTGTTTTTTCCCAGTAGGCCGCCTTTGAGTTGTCAGGATCAATTTGGTGCTGGAGCACGACTTGTCGGCGTCTTATGATCTTAGGGGCTTGGGCTCCAATGCCTGGCAGATCTTTGGTGGTTTTTTGACCTCTGAACAGGTTCGGTTGGTTCGGTTGGTTTGGTTGGTTTGGTTGGTTTGGTTGGTTTGGTTGGTGTGGTTGGGTTTGGATGTTTGGTCAGTTGGTTGGTTGGGTTGGTTTGTTTTGTTTGGTTGGTTGGTTTCGTTGGTTTGGTTGGGTTGGTTGGGTTGGTTGGGTTGGGTTGGTTGGGTTGGTTGGCCGGTTTTGGGTTGGTTTGTTGTTGTTGTTTTTTGCTGGGTTGGTTGGTTTGTTGTTGTTGTTTTTTGCTGGTTTGGTTGGTTGGGTTGGTTGGCCGGTTGGGTTGGTTTGTTGTTGTTGTTGTTTTTGCTGGTTTGGTTGGTTGGTTGGGTTGGTTGGCCCCGCTGGGTTGGTTTGTTGTTGTTGTGTTTTGGCTGGTTTGGTTGGTTGGTTGGTTGGGTTGGGTTTGGTTTGGTTTGGTTTGGTTTGGTTTGGTCGGTCGGGTTTGCTTGGTTTGCTTGGTTGGTTT
Source organism: Effrenium voratum (assembly GCA_963377175.1). Classification (NCBI taxonomy): domain Eukaryota; class Dinophyceae; order Suessiales; family Symbiodiniaceae; genus Effrenium; species Effrenium voratum. Next base: position 166,335 of record CAUJNA010003486.1, read on the forward strand.
GGTTTGGTTGGTTGGAGTGGTTGGTTTCGTTGTTTTCGTTGGTTTGGCTGGTTTGGTTTTGTTGGTTGGTTTAGTTGGTTTGGTTTGTTTGGTTTGGTTGCTTTGGTTTGATTGGTTGGTTTGGTTGGTTTGGTTGGTTGGTCGGTTGGTTGGTTGGTTGGTTGTCCGGTTGGTTGGCTGGTTGGCTGGTTGGCTGGTTGGCGGGCTGTTGGTTGCTGGGTCGGTCGGTCGGTCAGTCGCTCGGTCGGATTGCTTGGTTGATATCACAGAGGTTATCCAGGGCTTCTTAAAAGATATATTTTGCAACCATTTGAGACATGTTGTTTTTTCCACCAAAAAATCAACGGAAACCTTGCCATTTACAAGTTGCAATGTTCAGGTGTTTTTCATGCATCCGGATCCCTGTTACTCAGGTGCTCCATGATTGGCTTCTGGGATTACAACATCCCCAGCAGGTGCGGAACCCCAAGTCGAAGGGAAGAAGGGAAGACACTCCGAAGGGCCATCACCTTCTTGGCATTCCACTATTTTAAGACCCACATGTTGCTTTGGGGGTGAGTCATGCTTAGGGCTTGCGACGGATTTGGAGCTCTCAGGTTTACAATCCTGGAACCAACGGCTTGAAGCTGAAGTTTTTGTGAGCAGGGAACGAGCAGTTCTAGAATTCTAGCTGAAAAGTCCAACGAGTGGAGAGGTATATGTCAGAATTAATTGGGTACGGGGTTCCAGCGTTTGCGTTGGAGTTCTTAACTTACTTGCTTTGAGGAGGAGTCCTACCTTTGCCTCATGAAGAACTGGTCATACACCCAGCAGAACATACCCCCACCAACTATGCTAGCTTATTCACAATGTTTGTCATCATCATGCAAGCTCTCTCTCATGGCAAGTTTATATTCTTCTTACCTTCTTCCCAATGCATTTCTGAGGATTTAATGTGATGCCAAGAAGGGGTAGTGCACTTGGAGGTTCCTCAAAAGGCTTCACCTTGAAGTTGAACAGGCTCCCGTCTGTTGATGGCAAGTTGCACAAGGTAGCTTTGCCTCTCTTGCAACCGTCAGACGTAGGTTTCGCTGCTTTTGGGACTTGTTGCGCTGTGTGCCGCCTCCCCACGACAATTCCAAAGTGGCTGTTGAACCAAGCAGGTTCACGGATTGCCTTCAACCGTGCTAGGTCAAGACGCTGGAGAAGCTAGAAAAACGCTTCCCTCAAGTGGCTGGAAGAAACGGGACGATCAAGGTGTCAATGTTACTTGCTGGTGCGATTGGTAGGGAATGTGGGAATGAACCCAGGGGTCCCCTTAAAGGAAACCACCAGTTGGATGGTTTAGAGGGGTTATTCCTTCATTCCCTGCTGAGAACCAGCAAGGTTACCTAACCATTCTCTAGCCACGGAATGCAGGTGGTATGCCCGATGTTGCCAGGCAAAGTGACGCTCAATGATTTTTGTCAGCGGACTTTCGGTTGAAAGAACTGGCAATGCCTGTATTCAAGCTTTCATCACTGTCCCATGGTGTTTCCTTTGATTGGCATGCTGTGTTGTGAGCAGCCCAGCATTTGTTGGGGGGGCGGAAGAAGCACGCCTATTGGAGATGAATCTCGGTAAGGAACTGGTTTCTGCGAAACGTCCGGCAGATCCTTAGTGAACTCCAAACGGGGCTCCTTGACTGCGCTTTGGTCGAGTCACCCAAAAGGGTCCCAACCCTTTGAATGGCTGTGGTTGTCAAAACCAATGGGATCCCATTTTTTTTGGGGTAGGTGAATTCACCACCCATTTTAGAACCAATTAATTTAAGAATTGGCATGTTCAGTGGGGCTACGATTTGGATTTTGACCCATGGCCAAATGGGCCATTCGCAACGTGTCAGCCTTTCATTCGGCCTGTCGGCAACCTACCGCGAATTCTCCACGGGGTAGCGTACCCTGAGGCAGTGAAGCAAGAGCAACTGCAGCTCGCACACCCAAGCTGTTCATCGAACCATCCCTCGGGGGGGGATTAAAAAAAAAGAAACGCAACTTAGCTGTTCATCAAGACACTTTTCTCGGGAGAAAAACCGAAAAACAACACGCAAGTTTTTGCGGGCGGCAAATCCAATCTGTACTGGGCTTAGATCAAACTCGGTTTCCCGGGGCTTTTGAACAGCTCCCGATTGCAACTTGCCCACTGCAAGCTGTGTCGACGCGTACATCGCTTAGGGAACCACCTCAACAGTGATTGGTGGACATGAATCCCCACCTAAGTGATGTCCACAGGGCCCCTTATTCAAATTCATGCCCGCAAATCTGAATGTGGAGTATGAGGACTGCAAGTCGACCTTTGACCAAATCAGTTCCAAGATGCCCTTCTCACCATGTCGCCATGGTACCTGTGGACTTTTTCACCTGGGAAGGTAATGCAAGGGGTCGGAGCAAACCACCAACCCGAGGGAAACGGATGGCAGCCAAACGGGCTGGCCTGGCTTTAGAACACAAGCTGTAAGGGAAACTATCCTTGGGACCTTTAAAGCAAGCATGCTCGTTTCATTTCAAGGTCCAATAATTATGTATAGTTGGGACACACTCTTATTTGAGGCTCGGCCAGAATATCCACTACTCTGTAAGCATGTGCAGGGAACATGGGCCACTTCGTATTTTTTCTTGAAAACTCAGCGGGGGCATGGGACATGTCCACTATCCACGAATGTTCTGTTTGTGGCTCCTGCTTCGCTCGTCAATATGAAAGCTAATCATTTTGAGGGGTTCTTGGGGTGGTTTCCCAAGAGCACCCATTTGGAGACAACTTTGAGGATGCCACTGTTGTGGAGCCAGTTTATCCCAATATGGCTCTGTCATTTTTGTGGGTACCCCTATGTGGATTTCCCAATATTTGTTGATTCCCCAAAGGACACCTGGCATTTTGTGGGGCCCCAAAACAAAAGAGAAGCGCATGTGGTGTGTTTTTTATCTATCCGAATGTGGATTTTGTTTATCAAGCAACCACACGCTGCTGCCGTTTTTGTTGCAGGCGCTCCTTTGAGATGAATCGGGACCAGTTGGTGAAGGATCGGGTTGGGTCAAAAAGGTCAATCGAGCCGCGATCGACACCCGGCTAGATGAAGGTTCGCAAGGAAGAGTTCTGACTTTTAACCATATTTTGTACCGCCCTTTGAGTTCTTTGCATGGCTTGGGTCATTTGAGTGACAGGTTTGGACTTCAATGGCTTGGTCCCCAGAAGTGCGGGAGGGTTGCCCTACTAAAATAGACAGCAGAACAAAGAGTACCCTTATTCTAACCTCTCTACTGGAGGACCTAGAATGGGTTGGTCTCCAAATTCAGAACCACCGCCCTATCACCGCCTTATCACCGGCCCTCGTTTCCTGGTGGGTACGGGCGCCGCTCAAATGGTAGACCTCCCAACATGGGTGATTTCCCTTAGGTTCAAACCGAAGAAAAGCGGCGTTTCGAGTTCCGCAAACACCATGTTGGCGCTATGTCCTGCGTTGTGCTAGGACGGCGCATAACTTTATAGGTGACAAGAAGTGAAGCAACCATCATTACCTTGTGTGCTTGTTTTTTGTTTTTCTAGCAGAGATGAAACAGGGATTCAATCATGATGTGACCGAACCCATTGCAGGTAGTCAATGACAAAGGAGTTTCTGGGTTCGTCGGAGACGAAGAGCTCGAAAGGCCTGTCGGCGAGATAGACATAGAGTCATGCGCCTACTTGCATGGAGACTGATCAATCCTATGTCCAAATATGAAATTTAATGAGATTGACATGAAACCCTTCCTGCCGGGCAACACACGCCCAACGCGCAGTTTTCCGAAGCATGATGCCTTCATTGGCAGGCTTTGGGCTCGAACAGCAAAAGCCAATGGTGAAGTGTTGAATTGGGCTGCAGGTGTTTGATGCATTTGCCTGTGATCTAAGCGCGGAAACCTGGGAACGCCCTCGAAAACGGTTGGTGGACATCGATCCCCATGTTTTGTTTTGGTGATTCCCACCACATCGCACAACGCTATCCCCAATCGAAATTAATCTCATTTGTTGCTTGGTTCCAGACATCATCTTTGGTAAGGCGGGACTTTAAGGGAGGACAATTTGGAGGAACTCCCCCTGGGTTTAAGTCACATCAAATCTATCCTGTAGTCAAACAGTGGAGCCCTGCGCATGTCCGCTGCAAGTGACCCAGTCAGATTCGCTTCGGATTCAGAACAACTGAACCAACCCACAAAATTCCGTACCGTATCACTGGCTGGCACACGCGATTATGGTGGCTGCCAGTGGCTGCCAATACTCCCTCCCCCACGTGCATTTTCTGAATTTATAAGGTCCGCCCATTTGAGCAGCCCGCGACCCATCTGTTGGTTCTCCCTGGTGGCTTTGGCACGAGGCACCAACTCCCATCCGGCGTCAGGACTTATCGGCCCAGGCGAGCGCTTACCTACAGGCCCGGAGTCACACCGATTTGCCAGAGCCACAATCAAAACCGATTCGGGTGGATGAAGGTTAGTAATAAGTAAGGGGCAGTCCCAGCCGGAAATAGTTGCGACCGCCTTTCTAATTCTTTGCAGGGTTCTGTGTTCACCATTTTTGTACCGATCGGTTTTGATTGTGACTCAGTTGAGCTGACCCAAGGCTCGTGGGTTCGGCCACGGGGAATTCCATTCGTGAACACGTGGCTATGGCATTGCGAAGGCCCACATGGGTATCACAGGGACTTGTCCCACCAGAGGATCAATGGACTGGCAGAGCTAAGTTATCTTCCAGACATCCCATCACCATGTCACATGTTTGAAATCCTACTCATGGATTTGGGTATCCAGGGGAACCTGCCAGATGGGCTTTGGTCTTCCTTTGGTCTTCCTTTGGTCTCCATTTTTCCTGAACTTAAGCAAGGGGTCCATATCCCATTTGGAGATGAGTATGGGTGTTACTTGTTTGTTTGTTTTTAGTACCTGTTTTTGGTGGCTTTAAAGGGGAAGCCGCTTGGAAAACCGAAGCCATCCTATTCACTAAATCAAGACGAGCCATCCATATCAGCCTTTCCGAGACGTCTGGCGGGGGGGGTGCGGGGGACTTGGCAGGTTGATGCAAACCATGTGGCCCTCTTCAGCCTGCACATGCGGTCCACGGCAAGACAGGCGGAAGTCTCGAGGGCTTACCTGTTGGGTATCTTCAGATGCGAAAGGTAGGGAATGCCTTAGCGAGTCCAGGAGTTGGGAATGAAAAGGTTTCGGGGTCATGCCATGTCTCATTCCCTGCTGAGCACCAAGTCAGACATGGAATTGGAGGGCGAGCTGTTGAGTTCGAAACCTCCCCAACCCCCAACAAGGCAGGGATCCCAAAGCAGACCTAGACCCCTCTCCCCAAATTGCATGTGTTTGTATCGTTTGCTGTCCGCTTAGCCGTATGCGCCACAGGCTCAGAGCAAGCCTGGCATGTCGGTTTTTCAAGCTCGTTTTGCGGCATCCAGACATTTGCTTGGGATTTCATGGGAGAACTTTTGGGAAACGTCAGAGTTTTTTGGCCGAAGATTTGGGCATCAGAGTTGTGGTTTGGGCCGAAGGTTGACTTAACATCTTTTTGTTGTGTTGGTTTCCTGCCAGAACATCCCTTGTTGGGATGGCTTGAACGGCCCCCAAGAATCATTGTAATTACTCACATGTGGAGGGGTCGGGATATTGATGTTTTGAGGTCCCAAGATGGTTAGGAGAAAGGTAATAATAAGGGAGCCGATGCATGTTGGGGCGTTCCCCTGTCCGCGTGGCAAGGTCATATTGTTGAGAAAGCAGATTTGAATCCCCAGCCTGAGTTTTGGGAAATCAAGACAACCACCCCTGAGTCCAAGTCTGCTTTGGGTGAAATTGGGTCAACCAAAAACAAACAAAAAGGATCCTAGCTCAGCTCTGTGATGGCTTTTCAATTGTCGGAGAGGGGGGAAACTCCGAGAGCAGCCCGCAGAGAACCCAATTGGCATTAATTCTTCAGAAGTGCGCTGAAGACCCTAGCACAATTTCCCCCAAGATGATTAGAACGCAGCAGAGAAAGAGCATGTGTGCTTACAACGCGACGAATAAACAACGCCATTGCAACATGTGAGACTAGAGATTATTCATCCGGAGTGGGCATGAGATCAAGAGGGCATCCTGTCTATCAAGAGCTCGGCTTGCTGACTCACGTTGGCAGCCTGTCAAAAAGCCGTCTCCAAACAAGGCTTGGTGCACTGAGTTCATTGCCAAACTTACTTCCAAGTTCCGGGCTTCATACTTTCGGAGATCATTTTAGCAGTCGGAACATGTTTGGTTGCTCTTTTTGGGCGCCGATTTAGTCCTAAAATTGGGGGCATGGGAAAATCGCCCAGCAACATAGCTTTCCAATTTTCGGACACAGGCTGATGAGGACTGCCATGTTGGCCCATATAGTCTTAGACGTTATGCTCTGCTGCAGAATTGGTTTTAGTCAGGGCCGATATTCCCCTTTGTTGCCAACTTAGAACCAAACGCCTGGGTGTTTGGACCATGTCTCTCAAGGTGTAGGTGCCGAGGAATCTGTGGAGACATCATTTACATGGGGGATTCATGCAACCAGCGACCATTTGAATGGGTGCTTTTAGAGGGCAAAGGTTATGGGGGGGGGGAGTGTTGTGCTTGTGAAGGAATTACATGAGCAGCGCCATAAACCTTGACAATACAAAGTAGTAAAGGGGTGTCCTATAGAATCCCCGCGAAAGCCAAAACGCAGGCCGCGAAAGCTTGCGAAAGCTTATTGCGAAAGTAACTGAAGAAGGTCCCGCCGCGAAAGACGCGCGAAAGCCTGCAGGCTAGTGATGATGCGGTGTGACAGTCCGCCGCGAAAGCAATTCTAAAGAAAACGAAGCCCGCGAAAGCAAAACATGGGGTCGCGAAAGCATCGCGAAAGCGTTCAACGAAAGCAAGTTCATAGTACTGTACCGCTTTTTACTCGGCACGGCTCACATGTACATTTTTTTCGTGCTTTGGAACTGGTGGGGCCCTTCTGTTACCTTTTCACCACCGAGACACCACCAAACCACAATTTTACCTCGCTTCGAGCTGGAAAAAGGGACCAGAACCGTCAACCCCTGGATGGCTGGAGGGGGTTTACTCCTTACGGGACTCAGGTTTTGGGACTTCCGCTTACCCATAGCCAATCCATCGACCTAAGTTTTCTATGCTTGGTTTCGGAGTGGATGTGGGGGCCGTCCGAAATTGCAGGTCTAAAGCTTATGAAGAGCTGCAACTTGTTGAACCGCGCGATTGGTAAAACTCGAGCCGCGAAATGCCGGCGATTGGACCGCGAAAGGGCAACGCAATTATTCTGAATTTAGATGGTGCCCGTCATTTTGACAGCGCGGGCTCGCGCAAAAGTTCCCTCTGAAATCCTGAATGTGATTTCGTCTGCGCCAGCGCTTGACACAAGACGGCGGAAAGCGAACCAGAAGCAGCAGCGATGCCCACTGTTGCTCAGCGATTGGACCCTGTGCAGTCGCGATTGGCTGGCGATTGGGGGGCCCCCAGGCAAAGTATTTTTGTACCACCCCGATGCGCACACTGAACATGATCTGTACTGGAATGAATGTGCACTGTACGTGATGGCGGCATCGGTGAGGCCTTGCCAGAGCCGGAGCTACGCTGTAGTGCGTTGCACTTGAGCCCAATTGCCGTGCCACTTTGACCGGCTGGTTCCAGTTGATGGACCCACCATTAAAAAGTGAATGTGGGCGAGTGCAGAAAAGTTGCACAATCATCAACCCCGTAGCGGGCCTGGGTGGCAGAGATGCACATGCAACTATGAGATCATTGCACACGACCTTCAAGATGCAGAAACAAGAGGTGATGTCAGGCCTTTTATTTCCGGGTCTTTGGGCAAGTCAGTTGACAACCCCCCCCCCCCTGCGATTTTCTTCATTTAGCTCGGTCGTGTTTTTTTCTTCTGGGCTTCTCTCTGAACATTTCCCGCCCTCAAAGACCCAGATTGCAGGTGAGGTTCGAGTTCATGCCGTTGGACAAGACGTTGAGGCATCACTCGGTCCAAGTTCATCGCTTCCTTCAATTTGAAGGGACACTTGTCATTGGTGTACATGTTTCATGTTGAAGTGCGGCACGCATACGTTAATGTGGGGCTGTCTCAACATAGGGATGCCACCAAAATGGGTGGGTTCCCTTTTTGTTTCCCTTGAAAACCGACCCTCAAAAAGCGGCCCTCCAAAACAGCACACACATGTTGAACCCCATTGCTAGAGCGGGGTCGCAGGTTTCGCATTGCAAAGGGTCCGGTTGTTAGTTTGTGGGTCACAAGACGACTCGGCGGCTCCAAAGAGACGGCCGGTTCAGAAGTTTGTTGGGTTGCACTTGGATGTTCAACCCACTTAGGCTTTAAGCATGGTAAGGGAATTAACCCCGGTTGCCCTACTTACAACCACGGTTACAACCTACACTTACTAAGTGGGTTGAACATCCAAGCAAACCCTAGGTCGAGTAAAGAAGGAAGCTTGGTGCTTGGTCAACGAGTCGAAAGCCAGCTGGCATGTTTGAAATGCTATTTGTCAGAACCGTGAACATGGGTGTGGTTTGCTTGAACAAATAGAGGGCCCTGATTTTGGGGGTCCTTCATCTACCAGGACCATCTATTTGCCCAAAAGGACACCTATGACTATGCAAGTCTTGAATTTGCAACGACTCCAGAGTTTTGGACCAGGTCCAGTTTCGGACCTGCAGATGATAACCCCGGCATACCTTTCCTGCCAACCTGGAATATGTCAAAGCTTCCAGAGACAGTTTTTCTTGTAACCCCGCTCACAGATTCTATGTTTCTTCGTCATTTTATTCCATTTGCTTAACATGTTGTTGTTATTTCCCCAGTTGGGCAATAAGCCAAAGCTGGAAACCCAGAATAGGTTGGTTTGGATAGAAATGGGATCTTCTTGCCAACAATCACCCATGGGAAGAGCTTTGGCAATGAAAACTCTGATTTTGCCCCTTGGCTTCTGACAGCGTTTTGCATGACATAGATCCAATTTGAGTTGTGCTTGCTTGCAAAGCGTAGAATGATTCTTGGAAGAAGTGCACGCTCCCAATCACAATCATGGAACCAGGTCGCCTTGTGCTTTTCCAGGGTCAATCTAAACCGGAGGGTACTTTGTTTTTCGAGCCCTACCCTCCCTCCCATGCTGCCATGGCACCTGACCAGGGATCCCTTGAAGAGGAGATTGATCTTCCAGGTACCCTCCCACCAACGCCATGCTGGCGGGAGGAAGGGTATCCTCAAACAGTACACTGTCGCAAGTCGGCAGTTCATTTTTCGGATAAACACTGCATACGTTTCATCATGGAACCAGCAAAACCCTGGCTTTTGGGTCCCAGATTCCCGCAACTTACTGCTCGCAAACCGCGAGCAATGATTTGACTTTCGGCGCCAGGGGGATTCTAACCATGGGATGAGATTCTGCGACAAAGCAAATCCAAGTCCTTTTAGCACCTAACTTCACAAGCGTCTTGTGCATCGTTCGCAGATTCCGATGCTTGGCTTTGACTCCAACTTGATGTCATTGAAGTGGCATGCCACTGGTGGAAGACAATACCTAAGCGGGCGAATTTTGGGGAAGCTGATTTGCTTTCTCTGGTTTCAACATCATCGCCAGAGGCCAGATTGAAGTGAGGTTTGTCTTGGCGTGTGTGTATTGCATAAACCTGTCCGGTTCTCGCGTTCAACTGTCTAACACTCTTGGAGCTGCCAAGCAGATTGATACCAAACCCCTCATCACTTTCCCTCCACCAAAAACGATCTGTCTTTTGTGGGTTTCGACCATGAATTTGAGGCAGCCATTCAGTGCTGAAGCTGATGACTTTCGAAGGTGCCAGAACGGCTTGCGCATTCATCTTTTGGGAAAGCCCCAACAAAACTCGCTGGCACTCAGTAGGGAGTGAGGAATGGAATGACCCTTGTAAGCCATCCAACTGGTGGTTTGCTTGGAGACCGCCTGGGTGCCTTCCCTCTTTCCCTAGATTTGGCGACGGCCTGGCGACGGCTTCTTCAGGTCGCAGATCCCGCAGGTCACCTCACCTCACTACGCCCGCGCGCTCGGCGCCGGGGTTGTGAGAAATGGGGCCTTGGTACATACAAGCTGTGTTTTTTGGTGTACCAATTGTTTGTATACATCATATCATACTTAGAGAACAAAGAAGAAAATATGGAGGACAACATGTGTTTACCAACGAAGCTTTCGTAGAACGACTCCTTTGTCGGGCCATTGCAACAGATCACACTGTCGCTCGCCGTGTTTGTTGGGTAATGCTGGTTCTCAGTCGGGAATGACCCAGGGTGTTGGGAATGAACCGTTTGGGATCCCAACGAAAGGAAACCAACTCGGAGGATGGTTTCTTCTTGGGTCATTCCATTTCTCATTGCCCATCGAACCAGCAAGTAGTTCAGGTAACCCTTAGATGGCGGTTTGGATGGTAGGGGATTTGAGCCCAAGAAAAGCCTGGCCCAACAAGGGAAACCTGTGTTGAACTCACTAACATTTTGGGTTTGGACCATTTGGGTGGTGAATCACATGTTCAGACCTTTTGTGGTCCACTCAGGAAGTGAGAAATACCTCCCCCCCCCCCCACAAAAAGAAAAAGAACGAGTACAAAACAAAGAACAAAACAACAAACAAAACAAATTCAAATCCCCCCCAAAAGCAAAAACAAATAGAAAACAAAACAAACCAAATCGGACGTCGTATGACACCGAGGACTCCTCCAATCCCAGCTTGACGGTCCTTTGCGTGGCCACCTCAGAGCGCCGAATTGCGTTGGAGCTCGGATGCGTTGACCGTTGGCGGTGGCGAAATGAAAAATGCGCCGAAATGGCATCTTGGTAAATGGAACCAAAGAGTAAAACCTGCGTAACCCCTGCTGTTTGATTTTGAGCCACACCCATATATATATATGTATTCAAGGTCCTCCAGTAGTGCCCTTTCACGCTGTTTTGGGGGAGGGTTCCCCTTACTAAAATAGACTTCAGAAAAAGGGTGCCCGAATTCTAGCCCGTCCGCTGGAGGACCTAGTATATGTATGGGTGTGTCGTTTTTGAGGGTACCCCTTCTGAGGGAAGACAACAGGGAAGCCAAAGGGAAAATAGAAAGAATGTGCTTTGAGGGTCTTGAGACCCGGGCTGGTGAAAAGGCAGGCCAGAAGCAACAGCACCCATCCGAGGGAAGTTTGAGGCAGACTCCTATTGAAGAATAGTCACCCCCCAAGCATCATTTGGACCTGTGATGGAGAGGTCAGGATGGGTCCTCAAAAACGTCTTTGGAGGTCCCAAAATGTCTAGGGCATACAAGACTGGACACAATTGCTTGTTCCCCAAGAAAAGATGCAATGGGCCGATCGCAATTTCAGTAGACTGATCGCACCTGGGCAAGCTAGTTTCACTCACGGGAACTAAGGAATCCCCTAACACGTGGTCTTGTCTTACCCCGTCAATTCCTTATATGTTCTTTTGTCAAATCCATATATATATATATATATGCACACATACATAGATGCTGACTAACGACTACCACGACCAAGATGACAGGTGTAGAGTTGGATGACGAAAGATCCATTTTGCTGGGCACCGCAGCTGGTGCAGCAACTGCTTGCGCTTCGCACCTCTGCTTCCCCTTGAGCTGCGGTTCCCCACGCACTGGAAAACTCGGACACGGTCCTGAGGGGCACCATGGGGGATGGAAAATGGAGGCTGTCCTGTCCTTTGGAGGAACCCCTGTTGTTCCAAGTTGGGCACCAAGTTTTGGTAACCCTTCTTTCGCCGTAGCCTTTCGGTGCGGAGGAGATGATCTTGCTGTTTGATGTGACCTTCAATCTTTCAACTTTTGGACAAGCGCAGTCCTGGACAGGATGCTTCCCAATGAGTCTTCCAAGTTCTCTCAGCTTCCATGTTGGATGGTTGGTTGGTTGGTTGGTTGGTTGGTTGGTTGGTGGGTGGGTGGGTGGGTGGGTGGGTGGGTGGGTTGGTGGGTTGGTGGGTGGGTGGGTGGGTGGGTGGGTTGCGTTGGGTTGGGTTGGGTTGGGTTGGGTTGGGTTGGGTTGGGTTGGGTGGGGTTGGGTTGGGTTGGGTGGGGTTGGGTTGGTGGGTTGGGTTGGTGGGTTGGGTTGGTGGGTTGGTGGGTTGGGTTGGGGTTGGGTTGGGTTGGGTTGGGTTTGGGTTGGGTTGGGGTTGGGGTTGGGGTTGGCTTGCGTTGGTTGGCTGGCTGCCTGCTTGGTTGCTGGCCTTTGGGAAACGACCAAAGGTGACAAGAGGTCAGCCCTTCAGGTGGCTGCCAATGGCTACGAGGTGTCACCTGCACCTCTGAGGCACACGAGAATCGATCGATCGGATTTTGCCGAATCGGCCTGCGATTCGGTTTATGGCGAGCTCTCCGGTTTTTGGGGCCAGACGCTGCTTTTGAGGACTCGAAGTCAAGCGAAGAAGACATGTGGCCGTGGGTCAAAACCAATGGGATCCCATTTGGGGTATATAGGTGAATTCGCCACCCATTTGAGTCTATTTTGTCGGGATTGGGATGTTCACTGGGGGTACAGGGTTTTGACCCACAGCCATGTGTTAAAATTTGAAGACCCCCCCCCTTCCGAGTAGGAGTAGAGGATCAGACCCCAGGTCATGGGGGTAAACGAAAGGGTGAAGCTACGGAGGCGCATGTGGTTGCATCTGAGGGGTCTATGAGTCAAATCCGTTTTCAGGTGGGTTCTTTGGAGCCGAGATTGCATTCCAGTTTTACCAGGGATTTTTCGCAGTTAAGTGGTTGGTCTCAGATTCCATTTCACAAACCGACACGAGTTTTCTTGTTTTTTTTGCCACTTGCGCCCGGTGCTCTTTTCATTTATAGTGTTTTTCACTACTGATTTTCATCCCTTGCCAAGTCCTCGGCCACTAAAGCGGAGGGCTATTAACAAACTGGGGATTTCGGGGGATGAACGCCAGCCCCAAATGGAGAAGGTTTCCCTTGACTAGGTCTCCCAGTAGTGCCCTTTTGCCATGTCTTTTTTGGGGGGAGGTTTCCCCTACTAAAATAGACTTCTAGCCTCTCTACCGGAGGACTTAGCTAACGACTCAAACATAGCTCTGGAGAAATTTGGAGCCACACCCATATGGGTGGCGCGTCTTTCGGGAGCCCAAGTATTTCCGAACCTAGTTAGCTGGGACCAACTTATGGAGACGTAGTTAACTGGGAGACCCTCTTCTGGTTGCTACTGGAGGACCAAACCGTGAACGTCGAAGCCAAAGCGTCACCTTCGTTGCGACCAGGTGGAACCCACCAGCGCCCAGCGACCGCCCGGAGGAGCTCTCAAGGCTGGCGTGACGCTACGTGGGAGTTGGGTCTTTGGAAGCCAAAGGAACGTCACCATTTTTGGGTAGACTTAGGATACATTTTGCATTTTACCCTGGTGACTTAAACTGAAGCAAACAATATAATATACATTCTACTGGTTCCCACTCTAATCATGATCCTTTTTGTTCTGAGGGGGTCCCTAGTTGGGTGTTTCTTTGTTTGGAGCTGGTACCTGTCTTGTCTTGCTGGTTCTCAGCAGGGAATGAGACATGAATGACTCCGATTCAAACCATACAACTGGTGGTTTCCTTTAAGTGAATCCCTGGGTTTATTCCCACATTCCCTACTGAGCACCAGCAAGTTGTTGGTGGTTTCAAAGGAGCACCAACAGGAGCACCAACAGGAACACCGTTTTGTCATTTTGCGGGTCCCCCTCCGAAAAAGGGGACACAGCTGAATGGGCGTGGCCCAGTCAAGGTAGGGCTGCATATTGCCCCGCCCCCCCCCCCCCCTTTGAGCCACGCCCAGATAGGCGAAAAGACAACTGGTGGTGTCCCTTAGCTCTCTTTTTTTTGTTTCTAGAACCTCCAGGGAAAGGCTCTCTAGGGCTCCTCACACCACGGCTTTCCAGTGCCCACGGACTGTCCGACATTTGGCGTGCTGAAAGGGCAATAGTGCCCTTTTGCCATGTCTTTTTTGGGGGAGGGTTCCCCCACTAAAATAGACAAAACCGAAAAAAGAATCGGTGCCCTTTTCTTCACCTCTTTACTGGAGGAGCTAGTTGAGCTGGACTTGATCTTTGGGATACGTCAGGCTATGTAGGAGCACAGGGGACGGCCATACACACGAGCAAATGAGCTGGGGGGCATTTTTTGAAGAGGAAGTTGGTCCAAGCATGTCTCCAGATGCTTCAGGGTTGCTCCCCCGGAAGTAGAAACCGCCCGAAACATCGGTGCTTGCTTGCATTTCAGCGATGTTCCCTCCCCTCATTCTTCCCCGAGTTCCTGGACTTTACACCAAGAAGTTTGGTTCCTTTTTTGGTTGCCAATCCACTCAATCGGAAGTGAGCTCCCCAACTGCACGGTTTGGGACGCAGGGGCTTACTAGGCTGAACCCGCATCGCGAGGTGGGACGAGGAGCAGGTGGTGATGCGCCGGCCTCAGAACACCTGATGCCAAAGCCGCCCTTTGAACATCCAGTGGGCTATAGAGAGTCGGACCTCCAACATGGTGGCAGTTCCTTATGGTTTCCCATTTTTCTGTCGCAATCAGGGTGGCCTCAAAACAACACACTCCCATACGTGGTTGGAGTGTGCAAGCCGCCAATTTTGAGAGGGGCCCCATGTTTGTGGGAGGGGCTCCTAAGTTTCCTCTTCGGACTAAAAATGGCAGCAAATCATTTGAATCCACGAAACGGATCTAGTGAATGGGAAGTCTAAGTGGCATCCAAAGACAGTTGAGGTTCATCAACCCTTGAAGCCACCAACCTTCTCTCGGCGAGCTATAACCATTCTACAAACGGCTTGCAAACTCACCCGTGACCTCCAATTGCTTAAGAACATGCTTTTGATTTCCCCTGATGGCTTTAAAGGTGATCTACCTCTACTGGAAATATGTGTTTTTTTTCTCAGGGGACAGAAGCAAATAGAAGATGATGAAGGTCTGTGCTTCGGGTTCAATTTGTTTGTTTCACGTCGAAGAATCACCATTGACCCACTTCCACCCCCTTGTCAGAGTACTCCAGAGGACCGTGGTCAGAGGATTCCGCCCAAATTGCCTCCAACAAAAAGGGGAACCAAACGGTCCGGATGACTCCGAAGTTGACATTTCACCCCATGGGGTTCCAGTGAGACCTCAAAACCCGCATGCGCATCTCGGTTCAAAGGCTGAAGATATAGCTCCATTCAGACTTCAGCCTTGGCTGAAAGCTGGAAAGCTTCGAGCCCGTGAATTCCCATTGTGGATGCATCTGTGCCTTTGGCGCTCCGAGCCGCATGGATCTTCAGCCAGCGTAAACATGTTTTAACCATGGGTGTGAGGGAACCAAGCCCCGTTACCCTACTAACCATGTTCAGAACCTTAAGTGGGTTGAACCTTTTAGTAAACATATGTCGACCATGCTTATAAGTAGGGTAACTGGGGTTGGTTCCGTTATGGTGAAACAACTTGCCACTAAGTGGGTTGAACATCCAAGTGGGGCAAAAGTGCCTTCCTTGCTCCGACTTGCTTCCAGAACATGTTGTTGCTAGTTTCCTTTTGAAGGTCAAGGACATGTTTAGCCGTGGGCTCGGAGGCACTGGTTCTGGCTTATATACCACCAATATGAGACTGTCCGGCAGTAAATACCCCAAACAACAGTAAAGAACATTCAATTAGAGCGAGAAGACGTCCAGCAGTAAATACCCCAAACAACAGTAAATATCCTTCAAATAGAGCGAGAAGACTACTTTGAGGGCAACACAGAACGCCCCTAAGTAAAGACCACCGCTTTCAGAGATTCTCGAACTCAACAAACCGCGCCATTCTTGGAGTCTCCGATTTTGGGGCTTTAAGGAGACAAAGGCTTCTCCACTTGCATTGGGATATCAACACGAAATATGTCTGCGGGCGCAAGTGGGAAGCAACAAGAAACGGATCATTTGGCAGGATCTTTTTTTGTTGACCACGTGCTCTATATGAATCTGTATATATATATATACATCTGTAGTGTATATATATATATATATATATATATATTTATGTTAATATATACATATTGTTCATATCGTGTGTATACGCATGTGATACATATCGAGAGAGGGAGAGGGGCTGTTTTCAAGCCTACGTGTGGCTGATTTGTAGACTAAGCAGGAACAAAGACATATATGAATACATACTTGCTGAGTTATGTTTGTCTGTCTTTATTAGCCAAGCTTTGGACACTTGGGCAGCACCCTAGTACAATACTATTTGGAGGATTTCTCAATGTGTCACATCCATCCTGTTTGTCTTGCTGGTTGCTCACATGCTCAGTGAGTGGGAGGTTGGGAAGGTCAGAAGCGATCTTTTGACTGAGGCTGGTGGTAAAGTACTTCTGCGTGCAGACGCGGAAGATCATCACTCTCGGCTGCCGCGACCTTACGAGCATGCGCTTGGTCCGCCAAGTACCGGCCATCCGTCCAGAGAGGCTTGGTTTGCAACCAAAGCCAAAACCAACGGTCCCCTTTCCCTCTCGATTTCGAGAGGGGCCAAGGATGTTTGGGGATGCAAGTCTCTTATTTTGGCTCGCCTTCCGGGCGAGCCATATCGAGGCTTCCAAGCGGGGGCCCCTTCATGTGCATTGGCGACATGCAAATGGGTCGGCGATGAAGCCTCACTGTGAACGGACGAAATCCTGCACCACTTGGAAACCATGAAAAACCAGGGGAACCATCATTCCAGGGTTTCTTAGGTGGTGCAGGATTTTGTCCATCCCACAGTATTTCTGTGGGCTTGTCTAAATTTCGGATGAACGAGTCGTACATTTGGGCGGCTACGACTCTCTTCAAGCATGGTTTGGCGTACAAGCTCGCTCCTTTCCCAAAAGGTGTCGTGTTCCGAAAGCGCCCGCGTGGTGAGGTGAGAGGCGTTTAGAGGCAACCAAAACCAACACAAATACAGATCCCTGAAACTCGATCCGCTCGTTTTGCCAGAATCCTCTCTGCTTCAAAGGTGGCGCGAAACACTGGCTTGGAAGCGAGGCTGGATACCCAGTTGACTGGTTGACTGAGGCTTCTACATGCCGACCACTAACACTTTGGTGGAAATGGCTTTGGACCCAAGTGGGCGTGTCGACGGTGAGGGGGCGTGAAGGGCTTTACATGGACAGAGGCGGCACCCTCAGCAAACTTTACAGTGACGATGGGCCTGTTTGTTGTAGTTGGTACCTCCTTCTTTGTGGTTTTGAAGGGAAAGCAGAACAAACACCAAAGAGGTCCCCAAAAAACAGACACACCCATATCAGTTCAGCCATTGATGTTCTGCGATCAGTTGTGTTTAGTGCTGGGACCTGTTGTTTGGAGATTTCTTGCGTTTTTCAAGAGACCTGAATCGCAGGTGTAGGCCACAGGGTGCTGAAAACAACGATGCTGCAGTTTGGTCCTGACCTGACACATGGCAGGCTTCTTTGAAGAGACCTTGGACAAATGTATAGCCCGCAGACCGAATGTGGCAAAAGGATCCCTCCGAAAATAGACCTTGGGATTCTTGTTTTCTGCTTGATGTGGGAGATCGCAAGGAGACCCGAGTTCCTTATCCCCGGCAGCCTCCCATTGTTTCGCGTGAAGCCACCAAACCTCCAGTCTTTGAGCCGTCAGCACCAGGCCTAGTATCGTGTCATTTGCTGACCTACACGTTTCTTCAGAGTTTATACCTTCTTTCCCTTTCGTGAGTAGTGATTTGAGGCAAGCCCTGGTAGAAACCTGCACCGACTGGTATGAATCATGTGGACTCACTGAAGGATCTGGAAAAGTGTTTGGGTGACCTTTTTTGCCAAACATGGAGACATACATTTTGCTTTCTTTTCAGCCGAGCTTGTTGTCAATGGGACATCCCAAACGACATGAGGGTCCACTTCAGGCTTTGCTACATCTAGATGCCGGAATCAAACAATATGGCATTAGAGCGCAAACATCTGAGTAGAGAAGAGCCCAGCATATTTTAAGATGAGTGTTGTTTACAGGTTGGATTCCAATGCCCCCCTTTGTTTCCCTTAGTCTGAGGGTTTTTGTCCCTGGGATACACGGTTTTATTGGGGTCAATACCCATCAGGTGTATTCCCAGGGTGTAATACAAGAACCCGTAGACTTAAAGACTTAGGCCTGCGGGCGTATCATGAGGATTTGCATGGATCTGCGCGCGAGGTAAAGCACAAGTGGGTCCACGAGAGGCTCCAACCCTTTTTGGACACTCAGCAGGCGCGCAGAAGCTCCTTCCAGGGGCCGGCCCAAGCCGAATGTTTGAATCCAGGGCTCCTTACAAGATACATGTTGCCCATTTGAAACATGGCCTTTTCCACCAAAATGAAGGGACACCACCTTTGACAAGTTGCAATGTTCAGGTGTATTTCATGCATCCGGATCCCTGTTGAACTTGTCTGCTACCCCGAAAACGAAAGGCTCCCTGGCTCATGACTTTGAACGTTTGGACTCGCTGGGCCCAAAAGGTGAATCAACTTTCAACCGGTGATTTGGGGAGGGGCTCAACTCGCTTCACTTGCCGAATCCCACATCCAAAGATCCGCCGTTTTCCGCCCATAAATGTTGCAAGGGAACAGATGCAAGACTGAGTACCCCGGAGTTGGCTGATTGCCTGGCAATGGAAGTGTTTGGTGGTGGGAGGTTGGAACGAACCGTGTTCCCCACTTGCCAACAGAATGAGGGCTTGTATGGCTTATTTAGACATGAGGAAATGGCTTCAGACTTGCCGTTGTTTTATCTTTTTTTATGGCTGAACAATAGACAAAGGGTGCCATCACGAACAGTACAATCGAAGAATATGAAAGAGCTAGTTATTCAACTGTGCTTTGTTCACTCTCGAAGTGTGGGGAATCCGCTCGCTCCTTTCGCGGGACTGCACCCCAGAAACTGGGAACAAAAACTCTTCGAGGCGGGACTTGAGTTTTCGGGGATCTTACGTGGTTGCTCTATCGGTTTCACCGGAACGACTCGGAATGACTATGGCATGTAGGGGAATTTCGGCGTCTCTCCACCAGGGACAGTGTATTGTAATGTTGACCCCATATTAATCAACCCCAGTTCATTAGTGGGGTGGTTCCCTTTAAAAGTGGTCTGATTGCCCACATTTCACCCAGTGACACCCCCAATTAATGAATTAGGGTTGAATCATGGGGTCAGCATTATCCTTCCCAAGGTACACAAATCCGGCTCCGGCCACCACGTGGATTGAAACGCAGGCCATGACCCAGAAAACTTTGCCATACTTTGCCCATGCACGTACGTGCATGGCGCGCTTTATGGTGCATCATTGTTGTCATGCTTTGTTTTCGGGGGTGAGCAAATGAGCAAAGGATGTCATTTGTTTCTGAGGATGAAATAAGCAAGATGAAGCTTGAACCAAGAAATGGTCATGTTTGAGTTCATTTGAGATGACGAGAGCCAAACTCGCATGACCTCAGAAGGTGACCAAGCTGCGCAACATCAATTCTTAGTCATTTTCAGTTCCATTCATTGTCAAGGGCCCCTTTTTGGGCCCTTTCCTTTCGGGAAGGCCTGGGGCCCATTGTGGGATTCAAGGGGCGCGGATGCCCCCTGATAGGTCAACGCACCTATTGTGCGCTACGGCTTGCCCTCGATGGTTCGAAAGCTCCATGTAAAGCTTCAAAGCTCCGGGTCATTAACCTCTCTACCGGCTCATCGGTGGCTTCGCCGTTTCTGCCTTTCCCCGGGTTTGTTTGGAGCGTCTGAATCGAAGGTGGCGCCTCTGCCTCCCAACATGAGCTCTGCGGCTAGGGAGGACGCTGGAGGGGAGGGGAGTCGCGAGTCTTCCTCTTGGAAGCCCCTGGCGTGCTCGGCGTTTTTTTGGAATCGCAGGCGACTCTTTGAGAAGCTAAAAACGAACATGTTGGGGGGTCCAACCCTCAAAAATAGACGAGCCGCATCGAGCCCCCGACACTCGGGCTTCTTTCTTTTTGCATCGGGCATGAGGGGTCAAGCACCGTGGCTTGACAACACGAAGGGGAGGTTGTTCCAGGGGCAAGTTCCAAATGAACGTTGCAACGTAAGAAGCCTCTGGCCACAAAGCCAGCGATTCTTCAGGAAACTGAACGGCACGGCACCGCCTGGCAGACAAATACTAGGTCCCCCAGCTAGGTGTCTCTCTCCCCTTTTTTGGTTGGGAGGGTTCCCCTACTAAATTGGACTACAGAAAAAAGACGGTACCCTTATTCCAACCTCTCAAATTTGGAGGACCTAGAATAGTTCTCGCCAGAAAGACGGCAGCGCCCGGGAACGTCAAGATGACGGGAGCGTGCTGACCCAATTGCGGCAGGGAAAGCAGATAATGTTCACCCCGGATTAACAACCCCCTGGTTGATTAATAGGGGGGGGGTCCCCTTTTAGTGGGGATTCAGACCACTGTTGGAGGGAACACCCCCCTAATAATGGGACGGGTTTATTATTCCTGGGTCAACATTATCAAGAATACAGAATCGACTCAGGAGTTTCAAGTCCGTCGTCTTTCCTGGGCCGCAGCTCCCTAAGGGTGACCTCATGATTCCTTTCATCGCCAACCTGGCTTTAAGCGTACTTTAGAGCCTCCGGCTCAGTCCGCCGACATTGTCCTCTCCCTTTTCTCCTTCTTCCTCTCTTCCTTGTCTCCCTTGTGTGTTCTGTCGTCCTCTCTCCCTCCCTCTGCTCCCATCCTCCCCATCCCCCCAAGCCTCTCTCTCCCCAATCTCCCTCTCTCGTATGTATGCATGCATGTACATAAGTATGTATGTATGCATGTATGTATGTATGTATGTATGTATGTATGTATGTATGTATGTATGTATGTAGGAATGTATGTATGTATGTATGTACATAATGTATGTATGCATGTATGTATGTATGTATGTATGAATGTAATGTATGTATGTATGTAATGTATGTATGTATGTAATGTATGTATGTATGTATGGATGTACTTATGTATGTATGTGTGTATGTAATGTAATGTTACGTAATGTAATGTAATGTAATGTAATGTATTGTAATGTAATGTAATGTAATGTATGTATGTATGTATGTACTGTAATGTATGTATGTATGTATGTATGTATGTATGTATGTATGTATGTATGTATGTATGTATGTAATGTATGTATGTATGTAATGTATGTATGTATGTATGTATGTATGTATGTATGTATGTATGTATGTATGTATGTATGTATGTATGTATGTATGTATGTATGTATGTATGTATGTATGTATGTATGTATGTATGTATGTATGTATGTATGTATGTATGTATGTATGTATGTATGTATGTATGTATGTATGTATGTATGTATGTATGTATGTATGTATGTATGTATGTATGTATGTATGTATGTATGTATGTATGTATGTATGTATGTATGTATGTATGTATGTATGTATGTATGTATGTATGTATGTAATGTATGTATGTATGTATGTATGTATGTATGTATGTATGTATGTATGTATGTATGTATGTATGTATGTATGTATGTATGTATGTATGTATGTATGTATGTATGTATGTATGTATGTATGTATGTATGTATGTATGTATGTATGTATGTATGTATGTATGTATGTATGTATGTATGTATGTATGTATGTATGTATGTATGTATGTATGTATGTATGTATGTATGTATGTATGTATGTATGTATGTATGTATGTATGTATGTATGTATGTATGTATGTATGTATGTATGTATGTATGTATGTATGTATGTATGTATGTATGTATGTATGTATGTATGTATGTATGTATGTATGTATGTATGTATGTATGTATGTATGTATGTATGTATGTATGTATGTATGTATGTATGTATGTATGTATGTATGTATGTATGTATGTATGTATGTATGTATGTATGTATGTATGTATGTATGTATGTATGTATGTATGTATGTATGTATGTATGTATGTATGTATGTATGTATGTATGTATGTATGTATGTATGTATGTATGTATGTATGTATGTATGTATGTATGTATGTATGTATGTATGTATGTATGTATGTATGTATGTATGTATGTATGTATGTAATGTATGTATGTATGTATGTATGTATGTATGTATGTATGTATGTATGTATGTATGTATGTATGTATGTATGTATGTATGTATGTATGTATGTATGTACGTATGTATGTATGTATGTATGTATGTATGTATGTATGTATGTATGTATGTATGTATGTATGTATGTATGTATGTATGTATGTATGTATGTATGTATGTATGTATGTATGTATGTATGTATGTATGTATGTATGTATGTATGTATGTATGTATGTATGTATGTATGTATGTATGTATGTATGTATGTATGTATGTATGTATGTATGTATGTATGTATGTATGTATGTATGTATGTATGTATGTATGTATGTATGTATATGTATGTAATGTATGTATGTATGTATGTAATGTATGTATGTATGTATGTATGTATGTATGTATGTATGTATGTATGTATGTATGTATGTATGTATGTATGTATGTATGTATGTATGTATGTATGTATGTATGTAATGTATGTAATGTATGTATGTATGTATGTAGGTATGTATGTATGTAAGTATGTATGTATGTATGTATTGTATGTATATTTCCCGCAAAAACACGGTTTTTCCAGCGTTTTCGCAAAGAGGACGTCCAAAAACATTGAGTTTTTCCAGATTTTCGGCAAAAGGATGCAGGAAGCCCAAGCCAGCAAAAAAGCCGGCAGGGGGAATCGAGCCTGGGACCCCTGTTTTGCGACACCGGCTCCCCGAAGACTACGTTTAGTGGAACGTCATCAAATTGCCGCGCGGTACGTGGGGGACCCCCCCCCCCTCCCCCCCAAAAACCTACGTAATAGACGTCGGGCGGGGGGGGGGGGTTATCCTCTATCCTCTAGTAAGTATCCGACACGCCGAGCAATGTCGGCGGATTACAAGTTCCCAGGAAATTATTTTGCAACCACTTCCCTTGGCGCCTTACCCCTTCATTGCTTCAATCAATCGGTTTCTTTTTCGTCAGCCCCAGAATCATGGGACTCCACGTGTCGAATGTGGGACAGGTTTGATGACTCCATCACTCCGGAGACTTCTAAGGCTAGCTTGCCATTTTGCCAATCGAAAACGCGTCTAAAGGACGCAGAAAGCCGGCAAAGGTGCCCCCCACGAATCGAGTCGTAATTTCAATCCCTTCCCGAGCAGCTCAAAGTCATGCTGAGCTTATGGTTTAGCCATGAAAGCAACCAAGACTTGTGGCGAATGGTTGGAACATTAAACACACCATGACGAAGAGGTCACCGGAACATCAGTTGTGTTGGTGTTTGGTGATTTCAGGGGAATCCCTTGAAAGTAGTCATAGATATGAATGGGCCATGTCAACTCACTGAAAAAAGTGTATAGGTTATAGGTTCCACAGCCATGCCTCTTTTCGTGTCCTCTTTTCGTGTCCTCTTTTCGTGTCCTCGTTTCGTGTCCTCTTTTCGTGTCCTCTTTTCCTGGAACTTTTCAGGCATCCATGCAGGTACTGCCTTGCGCGCGCTTTGCGAGCCTAACCAGCGTCTTCCACATATACCATACCCTTTGCTGAGGTACGTGTGCTCCCGAAGATATGTGGGCACCATTGAGAAACTCTTGTTGAAGGGCCACATATTTTGGGAGCGCCATGGTGTACAGAGGAGCAGCAAACTGAACCGCTGGGTGCAAAGCAAATGAGCAAGAAACAATTCAGGAGTCATTGAAGATTTGTGCGGAACTTCTCAGTCACTTGCCCAGCAGGTTCCACTCTTTCGGGCCGTCTCTTTCCCCTTCAATTTCGAGCAACAGAGACGGGGTACTCCAACCATTGCAGTTGAACAGGAGGCTTCCCAACATTGTCTTCCACCCCCCTCAAAAGTAAAACCAGCTCTCCAGGGGTACAGTTGTAGATTTGTTGTTTGCTTCTGCACTGATCAGTGTGCTGTTCTACACTGATAGACTGCGTGTTGCCAAAAGGAATGATATGGTCGGCTTGTCGAACGCAAGGTGTCTCCATTCAATCTATCAGAGTGTCTCAAATGTTCGGCGTTCCTCCCGTTTGTATGAGCTATGAACCGTGGCCAGATTCAAATCACCCGAGCAGAACTTCCGGGGGTTCCAGTTTTAGGACTCCCCGAGACCCAATTTGGGCTCAGACTCGCCGAGCCAAGCCGACCCCAAAATGGCTCAATTTCAGGCGAGTGTCCCTTTAGCCAAAGGGATGTTCCCCAAAAAATCGACCCCCTGTCGCAGTGACCAAAAGGCTTCGATCCCAGTCCTGGGGTCTGGTTCTGGGTCTCCCCCGGGCCCTGGTGAGCGACCGGACGCCTGCGACTTTGGGGAGGTTTGCTTGAAAAGATAAGTTGTGGGGGCCCGGGAGGCCCAAACCATGGTGGTGGGATGTTTGCTTGATTGGATTGTTTTTGGATTGTTTTGTGGGGGAGACCCAAGACATGGTGGTTGTCCTTGTCGCCGTGCCAGTGTTTGAAAGCCCAAACATGGCCACATCAAGGGGGTAGCCTCAACAAGAGAGACGCCCTCGTGTGTTGTGTTCCTTAAACACATGAACCCACACCCCAAAAAGGGAACTTCTTCCAGATGCCCTCCAGGTGCCATGTAGGAAGGGTAATGGTTTAAGCAATCCTTTGATCTTCAAAGAGGGGTTCAAAACCCTCCCACAGTGCCATGTTAGTGGGAAGGGTAATTAGCCTCAGCAATCCATGTTGGGAGGAAGGCTACTCAAAAATACACTCCAAAAAGGTTGTTCTAACACAGGGCTCCTTAAAAGATACATGTTGCCCATTTGAAACATTGTTTTTTTCCACCAAAATACAGGGACACCACCATTTACAACAGACGCGCCCCTCGAAGAAAAGTCAGACGCGGGCGCAAATCCAAAAAGGCGCCCGGCGAATCGGATCCAGGATGGCGCGCTCACCTGGGAGTGCTGGGAGGAATACACCGAGCTGGGCCCCCAGACGTCCAAGAGCTCGTCTGGTTGAGTGCTTGGCCTTGTGTGTGTGTGTGTGTGTGTGTGTGTGTTTGTTTCTTTGGTCAGGTATTTATCGGGAAGCCAAACAGAAAACCGTTGTTCGCCTGCTTCCATAAGTCTTTGCAAAACAATTTGGCTGTTCAGCGAGAGCTTCCTTGGAGCCTATTGGTCACGTTGGCGGGTTTGCCCACCTTCACGGTTTCTGATCGGACTCGACAATTTTTGATCGGACCAGGCATGTTGACCAGCCCCTTTTCTGACCATCCAGGCATGATCCCCAGAAAAAAAATAAGGGAAAAACAAAAACAACAACGGGTGAAGGGGACATGAGCCACTTGAGTTTTGCCATCGATAGCGTGAAACACGATCATCAGAGAGCTGCCCGGATTGGATCCAAAGTGTTTCGAAAGCCCTGAGGATTTTGGATCTCAGCCAGGTGGAGTCGGGTTTCATGTTGACCCCATATTCAAAAAGAATCAACCCCTGGTTGTGAATAGGGGGGTGTTATTGGGTTTCGTGGGGAATCATCACTTTGCCCACCTCCCTATGAACAAACAGGGGTTCGGGTTGATTCATATGGGGTCAAAATCAAACCCCACAGACTTGTGCAAAGTGTAAGTTGACACGCGGGCTTCATGTCTAAACTCCTCGCTCGGAGTTTCCGTGCAAAAAAAGGCGGATCTGCATCAACGCCTTAAGATCCCATTCGACATGCACAAGTCTCACTCGAGTTCCCTTGTGGACTTTAGGCACTTGTTGGGTTTTGGCCCATGGTAAGCACAAAGCTGGGACTTCTTCTGGCCACGGAAGTGAGAATGGCGGTTTGGAGCTGGAGAACGGAGGCCTTTATGGCCAATTTAGTTGGATCGTTGGACTTTTTGGTTGAACATGTTGAAACGGTGGGTTTTTCTATTCACAAAAAGTCACAAAGGCTTTTGCAGAAGCCAAGATGCTCCGGCACTTGCCGTTCTTTTCAGTGGAACAAGCCTCACTTCCTGAGTTCCTGGACTTTAGTCACTTTTTGGGTTTCACGACTTGAAGATTGATGGGAATTGACCATTTTTAGCGGTGAATAGAAAGAATTCGGACCTTTTTGGGTTGCCTTTCCTTTCTCGGGGAGCGAGAAACAGAACGCTGGCCCATCGGGACCCACGGGCCGCCATCGAGAGCGAGGCGAGAGGTGCAGCAGCGGAACCCCCGGAAGACCGTGAAGTCCGAGCGCTTGTGGCCGGGGATCCCAGCGGATTCGGATGCATGCTCTTTGTGGGGTTTCAACCCCCTCAGTCTGAAGCCCCACAAGGAATTGGACACCCCTACGCATGCTCGTTTTTTGGGGATGGGGGGGTTCAAACCCCTGCAAAAAGTGGTGTGAACACCCACTCAAAGGGTTCTGGACACCCTTATCAACGTCAACCAGGGGGTTCTTATTTTTCGAGGTTCATTCTCATGAAATCCGGGTTTTGAGTTGTTTAAACGTCTCAGTTTTCAGTGCTTGGCCTTTCCGGGGACTTCGCAAGAAGTCGAGGTGGTTTTTCCATCCTTTTGAACCATCCGTTTCAGAGGCCCAGCCCTTTCCCGTTGTTCTATTGTGTTTCTGCCACTACAAGGGCCTCAATAATTTTAAGATTGAAACCTGAAATAGTCTAAGGCTATATTTAAATCATGTCACGGCAACAAAGTACTCAGTGGCCACTGCCCCGGTCGCGTGCCTTTCGCAGGTTTTGCCCTTGGGGCGCCCGCAGACGAACGGACGGTTTCGACCACACGGGAAGTTTCGCTGTCAACCGGCTGGGCCCAGAGGCCCAAGGTTGGGGTCCATGGAGGTAGGCGACCGCCTTCTTTTTCGAGTTGAACCAAAAACCAAGAAGGTGTTCCAAAAGAAGCAGCTGTCAGACGCGGCCCCTAAAATAGACGAAAGAGAATGAAAAAAGGGTACCCTGATTCTCACGAATACCAGGGTTTTGATCTCGGCCCAAGTGATCGCCACTGAAGTGAGAGAGAAACCCGAACAAACTTCTCCCGGCGACCGGTCTGCCGAGCCGCATGCGAGGACCGGAGACATCCTCGTGTGGCAGCAGGTCTCTCCCCCGCCCGAGGTGGCTGGAGAGGCTCGATCCGCAGAGGGATCCTCTGGCCTTGGTTTGGCCTTGTGCCGTTGAAGTGGAACATGCTCAGGACCGGCAAATATATATATATATATACATATATATATGTACGTATATATATATGCATATATATATATATATACACATATAACATAATATATATATATATATATGTATATATATTTACATACTCTTTTTTGGTGCGTCCTCCCACCACGCATAGAACCTGACGTTCGGGGGGTCCTGCTTTGAACCATTTTCCTTTCAAAGGGACAGCCGAACGTCGGGTTCCCTGCTACTTGGCGGGAGGAGGTACTTAAGATCACCGTTAGCTGGGTATCAGGGTTCTTCTTTTAAGACTACCTGAACCCTCAAAATTCCTTTAAAAATGGGTTTGACCCCCAAAATTATGGGGTGATATCCCATTTTTATGGGTAGTTTGAGGGTCCAAGTACCCAATCTTGAACATGGGGGAACTGGACAACCTCCTTTCTTTTGCCCGGATTTCTGGGGCATCTCGGTGCATCTCTTAGGGTGTGGTCCCTTGTCTTGAGCGTCCTGCGTCCATTTGTTTGACTCTTTGGGGGGTTGGAAGCCTCAGTCCCTGAACTCCTGGGCTTGAGTCGCTTGGTTGGAAAGATGGGCTTTGTAGATGGAAGGCTCAGTCTTGTTGGCCAAGCCACTCAGGAAGTGAGAACCGGGGGGGGGAGTTTCCTGTTCACCTGTTCACCTGCGGCTGGCCGGGAACTCTGGCCTATCGCAAGCTGGGCTTTTGGGCACGTGGGCTCCTAAACAAATGGTTTCTCGAGTTTCCTTGTTTCCAGAACCGGTACCGAGCAGCGGGACAAATTTATGACCCTGCGGCTTGGTTGTAATGGGTTCCTCTCCCTCACCCCTTTTTTGCGTATTCCGGGTCAAAGTAGGTATGCGCGTTCGGTGGGCATGCACGTGAACCACAGATAGAGTTCATGGGTTCTTAGGGACATGGGCAGTAGGTCATGTTGTCAGAGTTGGAGTTCTTGGCGGTGAGAGTCACTTAGGGAAGGGTTAGCTCATTTAGATCACCTTCCGGGTAGTTTCAGACGAGTGCCTAGCGCTTGCCTTGTTTCACACTCCCGTAGCGCTTGAGCTGCACGAATTGGCCGCAGGAGTATTTGCTTCAGCCCGGTCAGGCTCAACGGATCGCCCGGAGCCGCGTTGAGTTTGGGGCACGGGTCGTTTAAAATATGGGGGTTGATCAAGATCCTCGGCCCACAAATGACCAAGGGCTACTTTTTCCCTGGCGGTTGAAATTTGTCATCTTGTGGTCGCCATGGTCATCCCAGGTAAAAGGACCTTTTGATCGACCCCCACATGTTCATGCCGTTGAAAGAAGGCCCTTTAACATGTCCCGTGAATCTTTCACATGAAGTGGGGGTGAAGTGGAGGTGAAACTACTAGCAGCCTCGTTCCGGTTGGCTTCTTTGGGTGTGTCTTTCTTTGAGGGTACTCCGTTTTTGTGGGTTGCAAAGGGAAACCAAGAGGAACCCGTTGCGCCATTCTGGGGGTCCTCTGAAAAGTGACATACCTGACTGGGCGCATGAATTATAGCAATCTGACGACATTTGCCCGGAAGCCGCTCTGGATGTGTCGATCGTTGTGCCTTAAATTGGCAGCTGGAACTTAGAGACACGTTGACACTTGAAACACCTGGGTGTTGAACATTGTTGTTTTTTGCTCTCATACTCCGTGGACTTGCCTTAAGCTGGTTGGAAGGGAAAATCAAGATGGGACGCATAGTCCTTTGCTTTCCCTTCAAGATCCCGCAAAACGTAGCCTCAATAGACGACACACCGTCCTATGCCGCAAACCCCCGTTCCATGTTTGTGGACGAGAGCGTACATCACTCCCTGAGTTCCTGGACTGTGCAAACTTGGTGTTTCCCAGCCGTCCCCTTCGGTTTTGGGGTTTTGAGGGTTGAGTGGGGCTTTCCATTTAACCCACTAAATGTTCTTTTAGCAGCGGATCGGAAAACGGACAGCCCAGTAAAAAAACACGTTTCTCGACGTCTTTTCTCCAATCCACTCGTTGGACAGTGAGACGAAAGCAGTTGGGAGTCGGAGCTGAGCTTCAACTCTTGTCTCGGCCAACCTACGCATCATGGACGAAGTACATTTGGCATCGTTCATCAACCTGAAATGAGTCGATTCCCCAACGTAAATACCAACAACACGTTCTGGTTTCATTCCGATAATTTCTTAGGTCCTGGGTGGCGGGAGATGGATATCTCAACCATCCACAGTGTTTCACTTTTCCATTTCTTCCACGTCCAGGCAAGAGACTGAAGCGACCTTCCTCAGAGTCTTGGATCAGACTTTACGGTTCCTGGGGGTTTCAGCCAGGTCAAGATAGATCCATGGGTCAGAATCATGTCCCCTTTTGTCCCCATTGGGATTCTGATTCTGGCATGTCGGGCTGGGCTTCAAGCAATTTTGACACAACATTCCAACAACTGAGAAAGGAGCGTGAAGATCCACTCGAGCCACAAGCGATAAATTTGAGTAGGCTCGCAGGGCTTGTGATCAGGTTCGGGAGATCGCTGTATATGCGCCGGACAAAATGAATGTGTCCCCCCCCCCCCCCCCCGATGATGAATCGGGGCTTGGCCCATATGGTGTTTACAATGGCAGCACAAGTTGTGACCCATGATGTTTTGGGTTGTTATTCTCCCGAAAAGGGCCAAATCTCCCCAAGTGGTTTTAGGTCTAAAGCAGAGGGGAGAACCATGTTTGGGGCAATCATGTGCATCGCCAGGTTGCTCCCACCTACCCGGTGAACAACGTGGCCGATTTGGCCGCAGCACCGGCGAGTTGAATCGGAATTGGGCCCCTTGAAGCCAAGATCGCAGATCGCCGCTGCCTTGAACTACGGCTCGATGGCTTATGGCGATTTGGCTGTGGGTCGAAAATATGAATTCCCAAAATGGAATTCTGGTAAATGAAAACATGGACGAAAACCTGCGGTCCAATTCCTGGTGGTGCAAAATTTTGACCCATACCCATTTGGCCTTTCGGCCTTTTGGACTTCGCGCTTTAATTTGTTGGTAAGCGGGGGATTTGGACTTTGGACTTTTGACTTTTTTCAAAAAAAGTGGACTTTTGGACTTTTTGTAGAGGGCTTTTTGGATTTACTTTGGACTTTTTTGGACCCGCAGAAGCAAGCGCACTTTTTGTAGAGGGCTCGTTACAGCAACCGGGATTGGCACCAATGACGGGTCGGCTTACTTTTCCTGAGCCGTCCGGACCGCGATGGCGCACAGCCATGGTCGTGCGGGAACCAACTTTGGTTGCCCCACCATGGCGACACATTTGGGTGTGGGTCAAAAGCCTGTACCCCTGGTGAACATCAAACTAGGTGGTACATGGGTGTTCATCCGCCCCAATGGAGGCATAGACATATTTGGGCACAACCCCTGGTTGATTTTGATTGGGTGTGTCCCCTTTTAGTGGGGAATCAGACCACTTTTGGAGGGAACACCCCCCTAATGGGACCGGTTTATGAATCCAGGGCTGTGACGTGGGTCAAACAAAAATCGCCACCAGGAATTGGACCGGTTTTAGTCTTTTCCATTTACCAGGGTAGCCCATTTTGGGAATTCATATTATTGACCCACAGCCATTTCTTACAAAGCCAGAATATCCAAGGGAAAAGTTCTGGGGTTAAAAAATAATAATAGCGGGCTTGCAAGAGGGCACAACAGCCGGGAGGAAGGTTCCGTTCATAGGAATCCCTTGTTTTCCTGCACTTGACCCAGATTGGACAGGCCCCGCCATGAAGGTGCCTTAGGCGTTCCTTGTTTTTGATTTGTGAATCATTGGGGGTGGTGGTGTGAAGGTGTTTGAATTGAGTTTCCCTTGGGTTTGCTTGACGTGTGTAGAAACGGAAAGACGTAACCAGGATTTACGAGAAGCAGTTTGCTACATGGGCAGGTTGCGTTTTCAATTGCCCCTCGGACGTCTTTGGTCGTGCAACAATTTCCAAATCTTGGGGCCTGCGGTTGAACAACGTACCAACAACTAGTATACCTGGAGTCTCTACAGCTTCATGTTGAGACTCCATTTGGAGTCACAACAAGAATATCAATGAACAAGACAAAAAACACATAGCATACTGCTATTTGACACTGGCTGGGCAATTTGCAAAGCTTGCGGGTTTGGAAGAGCCACACGAATGGCACAGGACGACCCCTTCCTGGGCCATTTTCCCGGACGAAAAATCCACGGGATCATGGATCATGGTTTCCGGGCCCGGCGGAATCATTCGGCATCGTTCAG
This sequence comes from Effrenium voratum, assembly GCA_963377175.1. Lineage (NCBI taxonomy): Eukaryota > Dinophyceae > Suessiales > Symbiodiniaceae > Effrenium > Effrenium voratum. The sequence continues at coordinate 197,797 of CAUJNA010003486.1, forward strand.
TGGTTGTTACGTCCTGTTCTGGGGCACCGGACCTTCTGAACTCGAACTGGGCAACCAACTTCCGGTTTTGCCAGGTTCCGCGTTGGTTTCTTTGTTGCATTTTGCTTGGCTGTTAGGACTCTAACTTTTTGCCAACTCATGGGTTTGTTATTAAACCACTAAAAGTTCAACTTTTAGCAGGGGTGCAGAAAGCAACCGAGGTTTGTCCGGTCTTTTCCCAGCTCCGAATGACGGTTGCTAATGGTCAAAACTCCGAGTGCTGTCCAAAATCCAAAAAGCATTGCTCGGGTGGAGATGCCACAACGCAGTCCATTGCCAAGGTCCTTGAAATTATTATTTTTTCCCCAAAGATGCTTGTTTGCTTTCTGGCCAGCGACTGAATTGGATCGGACTTAAACAAGCACTTCCCACCTGGTTCGATGAATGGCAATGGGCTTGTTGGCAAATGTTGATGTCCACGTCGTGCTTACGATCAGGCCGCAGTGAATTAGTTGACAAGGTATCTGGGCAAGCTCGGGCGGCGAGTGCTTCTTGCCGCATCGCGCGCCTTTTTGATGACATGATCTAAGATGCGTGACATTGCGTGATAATGAGCAGATGATCCACACGGAAGAGCCTTACCCCGCATCTCCTCTTGCCAGCGGGACTGGTCGTCTCTCAGGAGCAAGAGCCGTTGTAGGACACTGAGTTGAAATAGTCGATCCAAATTTGGGTGTGTGTGTTTCTTAAGGGATACCCCCCCCCAAAAAAAAAAGGAAGAAGAGTAAAACATAATCATGGCTTCCTTTTGATTCCTTTCAACAAAAAGGGTGACCTGCAAAACCACACGCTGGTGTAGTAGTTGCTTCTGATAGACACATTCTAGAAGCAACAGTCAATGAGCGTTGAGGCTTCGATTTCAATTGGTCTCGGATCATGCTTGTCGAAGAACAGGTGATGCCAGATTTACAACGTATGTTGATCGTTTGCTCCAAACCCTACCTTTAGATTTGTTGGGGAAAACCCAGAGACTCACTCCCCCCACTACCCCACAAGCACATTCAGGGCAGCCGCGTTTGTCAGGCCAGTTTGTGGGAAGACTTGTTTAGAGAGAGTTGAGCCACTAACCTCGGTTGAAGGCTAGTTGGAGGGGAGTGTTATGCACGGATAACTATGCTATTTTGCTTCTTGACCACTGTAGACCCCTTCTGAATCCCTTGCCTACTGTCAAAGGTGGGGGGGAGGTTGGGCGTAGCCCTCCCATGATCCAGCCCGTTGCGGGTTTCGCCAGGAGCATCAGTTGAATACCATCGACGTGCAAGTGACTTTGGTGGACAGCAAACAGGCACGATGCCCGTGAACAGTCGCTGTCTTTTGAGGGATGCTTCTCTGCACAAAATGGTCAACCTCCCAGGAACATTTGAGGTCCCAGGTGCTTTCAAGGAACAGCGGGCGGAAAGAATTGGGCAAGGCCAAACACGTTTTGCCAAGGTAGTCTAACAAAAATAACTCTGGTGCTTCCGCCATTAAAGGGGGGGTTCCCGGTCCAGCCTTTTCGACACAATCACTTTAGGATCAACGTTTAGACAAATGCCGCGATGAGCACCATGTGTTTCGATGGACAGGCAAACCACTCGCCAAGAGTTGGCGAGTCCGAAGTGATGCGCGTCTCTCTTTCTCTCTCGCCCTGACCGTGGAGGCCTCATTTGGCAACAGCTTTGGCACTGGCTAGCCTTAATGAGGCTGATTCAGCCCAAAGTTGTTTTTGGTGCGTCTTTTGTGGGTGCGGCGGTTAGCCTCACCCAGGGCTTCTTTCCTGAAATAGCTGGGCAAGCAAGCTTGTCTTGCTGGTTCTGAGAACAGATTGAGCCAGAATTTGCCTTGTGGAACGTTGGGATCTTTTCCATGGCAGACATTCCATGGGGCACGAAAGCTATTTGCTGAGCGTCGTGGGCTGCGCCGCTCTAAAGTAGCGATTGGTCACACCGTTCTATTGGGGATGGAACTTTCTAAATTGAGCCACACTCAAAACCCGTGTAGATGAAGGTTAGTAAGGAATCATCCCATAAATAGGTGCATCCGCCTTAATCAATGGTTTGGGTAGACCATTTTGATACCGGAGTTTGATTATGACTGACTTGACGCTGACTTGACTTGGTTGCCTCTACAATACTGTCATGTTTGGCCATTAAAGTAAAGCTGGAGCCTCCTCAAAAGTAGTTGGTGGACATAAGTTCGCACCTAGTTTATGCAAAGAGTCCTCTGTTGAAATTTGCGCCCATGTCTATTGTTGTCGGATCCGCATGCCAAAACCCTCCCTCAGAGGTTCCTCGTGAAAGTAAAACCCTCCTCACTGTTTCTTTTTTTTATTTTTTTATACGAACATCTTCAATATGTCTCACTAGGCTGTAACCGTCCTTTCTGGTCCAACATTGGTCTGTGCTTTGTGAAAGATGGTCACCTTTTCCAGATTTGTGTGCAATTGAGGCCACTCGTTCAACCATCAGTTCGCCTGAAGATTTGGGTCGCATAGGATACCTTCAACGCGTCTCTTTGTTTAGCTTTTTGAGGTTCAAAACCAGCCGTTTCTTTCTACCAGTTGGGTTGCAGCGGATGAACCGGTCGCCAGGTAAAACCAGCTTCTGGTACCGGTTTTTTAGTGGTAGGAAAGCCAGTAAAAACACCAGTCATTATTGGGGGTAGCTTCTTTTAGGAAACACCGAAGGAACGGTTCGGACTGGTAAGATGTTATGACATATTCAGGGAATCGTGTTGGATGGCTTGACAGAACGATTCTACGGGCATTGTCTTGCTTGTTCCTACAGGCCTAGCCATTGCGGGCCCCCAGTGGGGGTCGGTTCAAGTAGGGTCCCGTGGCAAAGTCTCAGTGGGATCCTTGTGCCTCGGTTCACTCCCAAAGCCAGCCACCCATCCGATTCCGCCCGCGCTTTGCCAGCCACTTTGCATCGACGGCGTGGTGATGAACGGCCACTGGGGGCCTTACAGGCACGTGCGTGGCGCTTGACGGCCACTCGGTTTGATCGGTTCACTCGAATTCCCCCTCGGGTTGAAAGAGGTTTCGTGTTACTTGGTGTTAGTTTGGTGCTTGTTCTTCAATTGCTTCGTTGTCCGGCGTGTTGCAGTTGGTTTTGAGAGGGAGGACACACTTGGGCATGGAAGGAAAGCCTGCCCAAGTTTTCAACAAAACAGGGGGTTGCTCTGCGAATCCGTCCTGCTCTGCGTGTAAACAAAAGGAATCACACAGATCGCCGTGGCCAATGGGCTGCGGATGCGACTCTGTTCGGCAGTTGTTTGGTCAATGCAGAAGCGAGGCCTTGTCCGGTAGAGATCATTGGGTCAGGTGAAGAGAAACGCCGATTGCTCATCTAGCGGCCATTCCTGAAACACAAAATCATCAGAGACCTGCGCAGGCCGGCCCTTTCACTGGGACTGGTCACCAACCGTGGCGACCAAAGACCTGCTAGCTTGCTTTGACAATGTCTACATTTCTCGTGTTCAAGGCCTCTCATAGATTGCGTTGCGAGGTCAGGGGTCTCGCCAAAAACTGCCTCGGTGTTCCTACGAGTGGTCCTTGGCTGCCAAGCACTGACATCCCCACCAGTTGGGATGGATGAACCCCCCCCAATCTAAACATAACATGTACAGGTAGATACACGTTATGTGGACAAACCTCTGCACAAGACGATGAGTCTTATTTACTTTGCCGGCGCCTCGCTCCATCGTACGCTGGAAGCTTCAGCCACGGGCTGATTTATCGAACGGGGAAAGACACGCGTGCCACTTGAGGGGTTGACGATTGCCTTGGGAAAAGAAAGGGAGCTCGATTTCCTCAGAGGAATCGATCAAAAGGCACACTCCGCCCTGGGTTCTAAGTCTGTAGATGTCGCTCAATGGAAGCTACAGTGGATTTGCGTGAGTTGTTTCAGACCTATTTTTGGACCCAGTAGCCTGACCCAGGGGCTGATATTTACGGCCTGCTTTTCGGACTTTTGGGCCATTCGACTCTGCAGGCCATCCACAGCCCGGGGCACCCAGTCGCCAGCATGCGGTAAGACCTAAGGCCCGTGTTCTAAGTTCCCCATTGGCTTTCAATCCTCCAAAAAGAAATCGACAGTGGCCGGTTTTGGTTGAGACCTGATACAACCAATGGCTTCCATGAAAGTGTAGGGTTGACGTTATGCCCAGCTAAAGATTGCTGACGTTATGCCCTGCTGGTTTCCCTCCATTTCGGCGGAATGGGGGTTTGTCTCTAACAGAACAATGTGGAGCCCACAAAATGGGTGGTCGCCCTAACGCATACCCTCTAACCACAAAAAAAGGTATCCTCAACTTGGATGCATTGGTGTGAGCAAGGAACGACACGCAGTGAGCCTTCCATGTTTCTAAGCAGTGAAGGTGGGGTGTTTGTTTGAGGGATGCTGAGCGTCTCCGTTTAAGGCTTCGGCGAGTCCCAACCACCGTGGGTTCCGGCGCCTTGAGTTGACTCCTTCAATAGACTGGTCCGTGATTAGTGCGGTGCTACATGCGATGATGGCTTCGCAGTTGGGTGCTTGTTCACATGGTAAGTAATATAGGAACCACTCCTGCAAGCGAACACGAAGTCCAAAAAGAGGGGATGCTTCTATGTTGCTGGGTGTCATGTTAATGTGCAGGAAAGCATGTTCAAGGGAATCGTCGTGTATGAACCCGTGCTAGAGGTTGTTTGGTACTCATGTTAATTTCACGGACTTGTTAATCGATGGTGTTCCTCCCCCAAAGCATCAACTAGTGGTTTGTTTGCGAACAAAAAACGCACACCAACCTTTTTTTGGAAAAGCAACTCCAAGTGAGGTACATGTATCATGTCGCGCAACTCGGGTTTAGCCAAAGATCAGCAGGGCAGCTTCAGGCGCCTCACCCGCCGCAGGACTCCACAGACGTGGCATGAAGGAAGAAAGGCCCCTCCAAGTAAACAGCACCGACATGACGCAACAAAAACAAGAAGGCGTGGTTGGTTGTAAGGTAAGTTGTTCCTCCAACACAGGCAACTCTGGGATGTAGCGGTTTTCGTTTTCATTCCAGGTTCAGGTGCCAGCCAAAGGAAAGATACTGTCATAGTTACTCTCCCCTGTCCACTTCCATGATTGTTGGAGGGAGGGTAGAGCCTGTGTACTGAGTCTATGAGACTGCTTCTTGCAACCCCGTCGAACCTGCGGCGCTCGCTGGCCGTTTCCCGGAACCCTTTCTCGCGCGGATGGCAACGGCCACGTGTGATCGCGCCGCTCACCCGAGGGACCCCTGGTTTTTCGAATGGCAAAGTTTGAGGGAAGGCCGCCCTCCTTTTTCCCATATTCAACATCCCACGTCCTCCAAGAAGCCGGGTGCTGGAGGCACCCTGTCGGGTTTGTAGTCCTAAGGAGGGTGGAAGGGAAGAGAAGCCAGAGGACTGATCTGAGAAGCGACGAGTGGTGGGGGAACGCTCGGGTGTGTCTGCTTTGTAGGCAACCTCCTTTTTTGGTGGGTCTTACTCTGACGGAAAGCCAACATGAAAACCACTCATTTTTTGGGTACCCCTCAAAACGAGACGCCCCCAAAAATCTACGAACCGGCCCAAAAGTGACGCTGTTGCCATTTTCGAGCAATAGCTCGTGGTGAATTGCTTGAATTGATGCATGAAACCGAGGTTCATGCTTGGTCCAAATATGAACATGTGCCTTTCTTGTGGGACATGGTGGTTTTTCTTTTGTTTTCCCTTTGAAACGACAAAAAAAGGGGTACCCTCCAAAACAAGACACGCCCAAATGCACTGTGACGTACCAAGTGTTGCTTGGATGTGGTTTTATTGAAAGTAGCCCCCGAAGCACTGACAGGTTCGAGGTTTGAGCCACATTTTTTTGGGATAACCAGCAGCAACGGGGAGGTTCTCCCGAAAAAATAAATAAACATGTTCGAGCAATTCACCCTCCCTCTCCCCACACCTGCCCGGTCGTGTCGAGTTTTTCCCGCTATTATGAACAGCCTAATTGAAGCTATTTGGCATTGCAGATGTCAGAAGATCTTGTGAGGTAACTGACAAACACCGGGCAAGCAAGCAAGCAAGCAAGCATGAAAGAAAGCAAGCAAGCATGAAAGAAAGCAAGCAAGCAAGCATGCATGCAAGCATGGAAGCATGAAAGAAAACAAGCAAGCCCCAAAAAAGCCGAGCGGAGAAGGACAGGCCACCCAAACCAAGCCTGATCAATGACAGTTTCTTGAGGACGCGGCGCTTGCAAAGAGCCCCTCAGCCTTCACTCCGGCAGTGACCAAGGAGCCCGGTCGCTCGCAATCCGGACGCGCGATGAGTGATGCGGCGTTTCTGAGAACCGGGCTATGGTTTCTTTGCTCAGAGATCCTATGACCATTTGGTGTTCCCATTGTTCTAGGGGTTGATTCCCCATTCTTTTCAACCATCGTTCTTTTCAAAAGCCTTCTGTTTTCCCGGGGGTTTTGGTGGTTTTCTAGAAAGATTCGGATCCCTGGAAAGAATGGACATGGAAGCTACCCTCAGAATTGTGGACCATTTCCGCCATGCCCCACAAGGTGAACTGTTGTCTAGCACCTTTGGGCAACTGAGTTTTACACTTGTTTTGACCGGCAACTCGAGAAATGTCTCCAAGCCCAAGCCTGCATGCTTCTTTAGGTTCAGATTCACTTGGTTAGGAACCGGGAAGATTGGAACCAACGCAAGGACACAGTACTCAAAGTACCTCGTATTTTTCTGTTGGGAATCCTGGGTGACTACTTGAAAGGTGGTCGAACGAGTTTCAACTGTTTTTGTTCATGGATGTAGAGGAGACTCGCTTTCCATTCTTCTTGGTTGGATTGGGTTGCTACACAGTTCATGAGTTCTGAGATCATTTCGCAAATGCAGAGGCCCTATTTTTCTTGGGAAGCTGGTCGGAAGTAATTCAGCAAACCATTGACCATTGTTCGAGCGGAATGTTGTCTGCTCGTCCCCAAGGCTCCCAGATTTGTATGCTAGGTTGTACCTTTCCTAGGCCCTTCAAGAGCACCGAAACAGCAAACCCCTGGCACGCAGATTCTATGCGGGTGGCACCTATGAGCCAAGAGCCACTTCCAATGCCGAAAAAGCTTCGGCATTGGGGGAGGTCCGCCAGGCTCCTGGGCTGTGCTTCATGTTGTGTGTGTGGTGTTGAGTCAATCCTTTTCATCTTGATGTAAAGTGATCTTGCGGGTTTTTGAGTGAACCATGGAAGCTAAAAGGACGCAAAAGCAAAAATCAGGTTACTTTATAAATCAACCAGATTTGATTTTCAGATTTGCTTTTTTAGGTGAATTTTCATGGACACCAAAAAGGACCTGGTTTGATGCCCATCGAGGAATCGGGAAGCCACAGGAGCTCCACATGGATCTGCGCTGGCAACAGCACCATGTGGTAGGCACCGAGCATTCTGCCGAAGGAGGGGTGTCCTTTTGAGAGCTTCATTTAGCCCTTTTGAAGAAATGGAATTGGGCACCCCCCCCCCAATAAGGATGGGAGGTTTAAAAAAAAAAAATCTTTGGCCCTTTTGAAGAACTGGAATTGGGCACACCCTACCCCTCAGGATGTTGGGAGGATGTTCCAGACCTTGGGACCTCGAGGCCCATGAAGTCCTTCTCAAGAATTTCCGCGTGGCAAGTTGGGATCTGTCGTGAACCCATTTTCTGCGATATCTTTCTAAGGGACACTTCCCCATTCGATCCAGGGATCCTTCTTTCCAGAAAACCGTCAGAACCCCAGGGGGAACAGCTGGTTTTTGAAAAGAACGATGGTTGAAAAGAATGGGCAATCAACCCCTAGAATCTCATCCATGTTCCGCAACCATGCCCAGTTTTGGTGCCCGGCATATGTCCAAAATTTGGAAAACGGGTTGAAAGGGGAGCCTTTAGGAGCAAGCATAACATCCAGTTGCCATAGACGCCATCCTACCAGGGGTCAATTTTGATTCCTGGTGCCAGAGGTTTTGTGAGCAACACTGTGTACATGAGTGTTTTTACAATTGGCCCTTTGTTTGGCGACTGGATTCTGGATACCAGTGATTGTGTCCATGTGCGGAGCCAATGTCTGGATCGGCAACTCATGTTGGTGTTCTTGGAACAAGCTGGGCCTCGCTTGTCTTGCTGGAGCTCAGTCGGGAATCCGAGGGATTGTCTTAAGGGAAACCATTGGGGATGATTTATAGTTCCCTCATTCCCTGCTGAGAACCAGCAAGTTCTTGAACTGTTGGTTTTGAGGCGTTCCCTACAAAATCAATGGCCCTTGGCCAAGAATCAGGAAGCGGCTGTCTTTGGCTTGGCCCACAACCCACATAACCAGCTCCGGACCCCCCCCCTCCCGTTTTGGGCGGTTTATAAGGGACGCCAAAAGGAAAAACACCATGTGGGGGCACCCGTGCAAAAAGACACATCCATATGGCCAGCACCCTTTCGAGCCCGTGTTGCTTCTATTTCTTTGGATCCAACAAATATCAGCATCTGTGTGTCCACCCCGGTTTGGATGTCGAAATGAATACTCCAGTACTTCGACAAGTGATTTTGAGTGCGACAAATCGAAATACACAGCTCTTGCTCCAAAGTGCCTGGAGTGAGTCATGTGAGTTTGTTAGACCCCCCACCCAAATAACAACATATAACAACATTGGGCTTCAAACTGAAGCTTCAGGGAGGCGAACAAAATACCCTTGCTGTTTTGGAATGTGTGTTGAATGGCTTGCAGGGGGCCGAAATGCGATATTGCCCGCGGCACAGCAGCTCCCTTTTGCAGTCCGGATGTTCTTCTAAGATTACTTTCTTGGCCACATAAGAACATTTGGATGTTTCAAAGAGACATCAAGTGCTTGGTTGGTGGTTTTCGACTGGTGGTTTGGATTTGGATTTGAGCCCCTTCTCCTGGAAGGTAAATGGGAAAGCAGCCTGGAACACCTAACCAATCCACCAGTTAGTGGGAAGCTGAAAGCCACCCAGCTTTGCAGGGGTTGATTCCCCGTTCTTCCCCATTCTTTCTAACCATCGTTCTTTTCAATAACCTGCTGTTTTCCCTGGGTTTCCGGAGGTTTTCTAGAAAGACCCGGATCCCTGGAAAGAAATGGAAGGTACCCCTAGAAGCTTTGGGGGTCTCCCCGGGTGGCAGTTCCAAGCTCCCCGCCCGATGCCTGCAACGACGCCTGCAACCGCCGAAGCCTCGCGGAGCGCGAGGCGTCCTTGCCCAAGCCTTTGATCTCAAAAACGTGGCGTGCCGCCCTCAGAGAGCCTGTGGGACATTGAGGACCTTCTTTGGGCCTTTGGGTTGGGCCTTTTTGGGACACCCCCAAAAAAAGGCATGGGGGGGCTAATTGTGCGGGGTGCCCTTAAACCGAGCAACTCGCGGACTGGGTTGTGGGATCAAGGGGTTTATCCAAATTTCTGTGATACAAAGGAATTTTCTCTTTATATGGGGGATTTCCCACAGCCCTGATGCCGGACATTTGGGACACTTTCTGGGTGAATTGTAACGACCTCACACGACCTCACCCCAAATGGGGGTTTATGAGGGGAATAGCCCCAAACCACCTTATTTCGGGCTGGGGAAATATTATGATTCACCGAGACACTTTGCATTCCGGACCGATTCCAGGCGCGCGCGCACACACACACATTCCAGATCGGCTGGCCGTTTTCAAACCTTTTTGTGGAAGGGAAAGGTTGCCCTTGAAAGGAATCCGAAAATGCAGTGGCGTTCTTTTTGGTTTGGTTTACCTCCGCGACCTCCGCTGGAGCTGTGGGTCTGAAACTTGTCCCAGTGCTTGTGCATGCAGACGCCTTTCTGAGGCAAGGTCCCAAAGGCTTCAGTTTGCATGTGGCGTTGTCTTTGTTTGGGTGCCTCGTTTGGTTGGCTTCAAAGGAAGCCAACAGGAAAACCACCATTTTGGGAGTCCCCTAACAAAAGACACACCCATTTTTGACGATGCAGGATTGGTGTGCTTGTTTGTTTGTCCATTCTGCAGCTCACCATGATGTCAGGTGTGCGTGGTGGATATGTTGTTTGCGTTCAAAACCAGCCCTAGACCTTGCCGTGCAGGCGCAATAGCTTTTGTTGTGCTAATGATGGATATATTTTGTTGTAGACATGCATCAATTTTACATTTACAGCAAATCATGAACTTCAAACGAAAGTATGATCAGGCGCACACCTATCTATACACAAACACACATACATGTAAAGCAGCTGAACTTTACCAACACGTTGTACTCGGATGTTCAACCCACTTGATCCCTAGGTTACAATTATGGTTACAAGTGGGGTAAACCGGGTTGGTTCCTTTAGAACCATGGTTGAAACCTACAAAGTGGGTGCCGTGCTAACCTGCAGGCCTTAACGTGTTGGAGGTTGGGGGTTGAGTTGCTAGGTGGGTCGAGTATCAACTAGGTCCCCCAGTAGTGCACCTTTACCGTTTCTTTTTGGGGGAGGGTTCCCCTAGTGAAATAGACTACAGAAGAAAGTTGGTCCTTTATTCGAACCTCTCTACTGGAGGACCTAGTGTTGGTAGGGGGGGGCTTCAAACCCCTCAGTGGTTTGAACGTTCATTTTTCATAAGAAGTCCTGGTTTTAAGTGGTTTAAACGTCTCAGTTTTCTTCAGGGCTTGCCTTTGAGGGGACTTGGCATGAAGGGTAAGGGATGGTTCCCCATGCATTTCAGCCATTCTTCGTTTCAGAAGCCCAGCCCTTTCCTGTTGTGTTATTGTGCTGCCAAAGAATGCGGCTTTGGGTCGAGTAAAGTAAGTTCCGTGGGTTGGGCCCCTCCTGCGAGCGCATAGGACGGCAGCCGATCCCACTCCTCAGCCGGAGACCTTCCTGTGGCGCGGTCCCCGGTGACTTTGACCTGCGTGAGGGAGGGTGGGTGGTCTTGTGTGTGTGTGTTTTTTTTTGGGGGGGGTCAGTTTTTTGTTTTTGCTTTTTCGGGGTGGGGGGGCCTTCTGGGTCAACATCCCAGAAGGGAACTCAGTTTTCTTTGTGGTCCTTTGGCACAGGGAGCTCATGAACCTATTTTAGTGGGATTGGGATGTTCACTGGGGGTACGGGATTTTGACCCATGGCCTTGTTGGTGTTTTGTCCGGTCTTTGTCATACTTGTTGCGCATTTCCTAAGAAAAAGAAGAAAAACAACAACGTTTTGGTTGGATCGGAATCAACCACTGCGGTACTGCAGAAAGGGAGTTTTCCCAAACGCAGCAGATGAGGGTGCGGCGCCAAGCACCGGCAGCTTCCAACTGCGAGAAATGCTTTTTGGCGACATGTCCTTGTAGGGTTGCCCCAAGCTTCTAAAACCTTACATCACGAAGTGGTGTCTTAATTGGTTTTCATTTGCTGTTCTATGGTTCGTTGCTTGTTTGGTTGGTTGTTTGGTTTCCTATGTGGTGTTCATTCCGTATTTTTTGTTCTGCCAGTCCAGGGAGCTTTCACACAGTTCTTTCCCAATCAGCTTGGAGGAAGCTCGTACCCGGAAACTGCGCGTGGCCGGCGCCGTTTCTTTTTTGTTTTTTCCACGCGTGAGGCTGTTCCAGTCATCGCCCTCCAATGGTGAGGACTGTGATGGAAGCCACGGACAGGCGTCTGGGCCCTTTGCTTGGCTCCTTTGACTCACCTAGGTCCCTCAGTGCCCTTTCTCACACCTTTGGTTGGGAGATTCGGTTCCCCTAAAATAGACTGCAGAAAAAAGGGCACCCTTATTTTAACCTCTGTACTGGAGGACCTAGCCTGTTGCCAACTTTTGGTTTCCCCTGGATTCTCTCAAAAGAGTCAACCTTCAAACGACGGAGACTCTTTTGCTCACTCCTGGAAGCCACCAGACGAGCAAGGTGCAATGGCTTATTCCACTCGGCTGGTGCTGTCGTCCTACATTCTGCGAGTCCCTATCGTACTCATTTGGAGGTATAGTCCAATGAAGAGACCCTTCATGCGGAGGGGGTGCCCCATGTCTTTCCTAGTTTCGATCTTGCGGGATTCCTTGTGCTGGATACAGATCTTTGTAAAGTGCAATCCTCTACGCTCCGTCTCTGTGCGGGTGACACATTGCATCCTGGGATTTTGCTTGCGACTGATTTCATCCGTGACGGTTATATACAGTCCTTCCATTTGGTTAAGAACATTTTTGACTTTCCCCTGTTGGTTATAAAGGGAATCTATCACTACTGGAAATATGTTTATTTTTTCCAGGGGACTTAAGCAAGTGGAGAAGTCTTGGAGGTTTCTTGGTATCCGGTTGAATCCTTGGAATTTGCCGAGTATCCGCCACAAGGCGTGGCTGTTGTCTCATGGTCCATGGTTTCCCTTGGGCCAGCCAAAATGGCTAGATCCGTATTGGGTTGGATATCAAGAAACACGGAACGCCCTTTTCCAAAGGGACACCGCTATGTTCAAACTAGTAGATGATGACCATGCCCAGTTGATGCAGTTCCCAGAATCGATTCCCATTTCTTGCTTACTTGAACTGTGGCACTCTTGGCTACCTCAGGCAACCGGAGATAACACTGGCCTATGTATGCCTAGGTCACTACGATGTGGTGTTCCGGGTTACCTACCTACTATATGATTAGCATACGGGGCCAAATAATTACAACCACTATAACATTATGATGATGGTGATGATGATCATGATGATGGTGATGATGATAATTATGATGATGATCATGATGCTGATGCTGATGCTGATGCTGATGCTGATGATGATGATGATGATGATGATGATGATGATGATGATGATGATGATGATGATCATGATCATGATCATGATCATGATCATGATCATGATCATGATCATGACAATGATGACAATGTTGTTGATGTTGATGACGAACATGTTTGTATCCTGCAATCCCATTTCAATCCCAATCTACTGGAAGGGGGTGGCAGGTTACTTTGAGCTAGCACCTGGGGTTCCGCTTCTCTCAGCCGACGAAGTCGACAAAACTTTCTGCAGGAGCCGCTGCCGCACTCGTTGAACCGGACGATTCTGAAGGACGGCGGATCTTGCGACGCAAAACCTGCAAATTAACGGAAGGAATCATAAACTTGCTGGTGCTCAGTAGGGAATGACCCAGTGTGTTGGGCATGAAACTTGGGATTCCCTTAAGGAAACCATACGGATGCTTCATAGGGGCCCCTGGTTGATCCCCTAGTCGCGCAGCATTTGCAAGCACATCAAGAGTAAACCGCTGCTTCTGTATCTCTTGCAAAGCATTTTTGAGGCTACCGTCAGCATAGTAGTTGATGACGCGAAACTATGCTCGTCGAGCGGTGCCGGCATCAGGTTATTCAGATTCCACGCTTGTTCCCTTTGTGTTCAGTGGGGTTGCCGCTAAATAAGTGCACAACCCAAAACAAAAATAGGTATCCTGTTTTCAGCAGGATGACTGGGTATCTGCATATGTTGGCAGATTAGATCCCTACTCACAAATTGGTTCGAGCGTGCCGGGCCCATGGTGAAGGTTAATGGGATATCATGTCATACAGCAGCCAGATGGTTCCGTTGTTCAGTTTCATGGGCACAATTACAGTACACGTTTTTTGAGCACATACCTTGGAAAAAACTGTTTTGTCTTTATGTGTGTGCTGTGTCTGCTTCAGTGCACATTCTGCTGCCGGGGATTGCAGCATAACTTTGCGGCGGTCGGCGCTTCTTTTGGCTCCAAATCAGGGCTGCTAGTTTTGAGAGTGTCACTTTTATGGGCCCAGTTTAGAAAAGTAGGTTATTAGGACAAAAACTCTAGGGGTTGATTCCCCATGATTTTCAACCATGGTTCTTCTCACAAACAGCTGCCTTTCCGGGGTTTTGGGTGGTTTCTAGAAAGATCCGGATCCCTGGAAAGAATGGGGAAGCGACCCGTTAAGCGACATTTCCCCGAAGCGATCAGTTTCAGGGAAGCTCCTGAATCTTAGCTCCAGTTCCAGCAGGGTTCCACGCCCCAAAAAGCCATCGAGAAATGAAGGGAATCGCTGGCAGCGGTGCACAAGGATAGCGTTAGACGTCATCTCAAAATAGGGAAACCCCCCAAAAGAAAATGGATGTTTTAGGATGGTTTCCTATTGGTTTCCTGTTTCCTTTTGAAGCGAGTACCACACCTCCAGCAAACACATTCCAATTTGTTGGTGTACACCTGTTGTCTCTGTGTTCCAGATCCTGACTCCCAGAGGCTCGGGGGGGACGTCTTTTTGACAGGACATCCAGAGGCTTGCGCCATATGTCCCGGCGTCCGCAGGCGAAGACGTGTGCGGGGCGCGGAGTGAGTTAACTCATTGGAGTCGGGTGTGTCTGAAGTTAGACCCTCAAAATGGTTTCCCTTTGAGACCAGGTTCCTTTTGGGAACCTTGTCCTGGGAGACCGACTCACCTTGTCCGTGACGATCCAGCTGAGGCGGTCCAAAGCATGCCGATGGAAAATCAACCGGGTCCACAGAAGTTGGAGCAAGCCAGGGGAAAAGAAGGCTGTCCCAGAGGCTTCTCAGAGGGAAGTCTTTGGAGGATTCGAGGGGTTGCCTCCATATGTCCATTCTGAACCCAGGGATCCGGATCTTTCTAGAACCCCACGAGAGAAACAATGGGGAACTGGCGGGGGTTTTTGGAAAGAACGATGGCTGAAAGAATGGGGAATCAGCCTCTAGAGGATGTTCTTTTCGTGGAACTTGTCTTGAAGGTTTCCGGCCCTTCCCTCGTTTCCTCGTTTCCCGCGTCCACACATTCGTCAGGAAACATGAATTTCTGAATGCGCGACGGCGCTCATGCGCGACTGTGGTTTTGCAAGCGGCGCTTGCGTCAGGCA